>JBBGZY010000884.1:3742500-4275599 GCA_037952925.1 Lithobates clamitans | reverse complement strand
AGGGGGGGAGAAAGGGCAGTGAGGGAGGGGGGGAGAAAGGGCAGGGAGGGAGGGGGGAGAAAAGGCAGGGAGGGAGAGGGCGGGAAAGGGCGGGGAGGGGGGAGAAAGGGCGGGGAGGGAGAGGGGGGGAGAAAGGGCAGGGAGGGAAAGGGGGGGAGAAAGGGCAGGGAGGGAGAGGGGGGGAGAAAGAGCAGGGAGGGAGAGGGGGGGAGAAAGAGCAGGGAGGGAGAGGGGGGAGAAAGGGCAGGGAGGGAGGGGGGAGAATGGGTGGAGAGGGAGAAGGGGGAGAAGGGGCGGGGAGGAAAGGGTGGGGAGGGAGAGTGGGGGATAAAGGGCGGGGAGTGAGAGGGGGGAAAGGGCGTTGAGGAGGAGAGGTGGGGGAGGGAGAGGGGGGAGAAAGGGAGGGGGAGAAAGGGCGGAAAGGGAGAGGGGGAGGAGGGGCGGGGAGGGAAAGGGGGGAGAAAGGGCAGGGAGGGAGAGGGGGGAAAGGGTGGGGAGGGGACAGAAAGGGCGGGGAGGGAGAGGGGGGGAGAAAGGGCTGGGATTGAAAGGGGGGAGAAAGGGCGGGGAGGGAGAGGGGGGAGAAGGGGCGGGGAGGAAGAGGGGGGAGAAACGGTGGGGAGGGAGAGGGGGGATAAAGGGTGGGGAGGGAGAGTGGGGGATAAAGGGCGGGGAGTGAGAGGGGGGGAAAGGGCGGGGAGGGGAAGAGGGGGGGGAGAGGGGGGAAAAAGGGTGGAGGGGGGGAAAAGGTGGGTGGAGGGAGAGGGGGAGGCGGGATGGGAGAGGATGTGGGTGAAAGGGCTGGGAGGGAGAGGGGAGAAAGGGCGGGGAGGGAGAGGGGGGGGGAAAGGGCGGGGAGGGAGAGGGGGGAGAAAGGGCGGTGAGAGAGAGGGGAGGAGAAAGGGTGGGGAGGGAGAGGGGGAGAGCAAGGGCGAGGAGGGAGAGGAGGGAAAGGGCGGGGAGGGGAGAGGGGGGAGAAAGGGTGGGGAGGGGAGAGGGGGGAGAAAGGGCGGGGAGGGAGAGGGGGGGAAAGGGCGGGGAGGGAGAGGGGGGAGAAAGGGCGGGGAGGGAGAGGGGGGAGAAAGGGCGGGGAGGGAGAGGGGGGGAAAGGGCGGGGAGGGAGAGGGGGGAGAAAGGGCGGGGAGGGAGAGGGGGAAGAGAAAGGATGGGGAGGGAGAGGGGGGAGAAAGGATGGGGAGGGAGGGGGGGAGAGAAAGGGCGGGGAGGGAGAGGGGGAAAAGGGCGGGGAGGGAGAGGGGGGTGAAAGGGAGGGGGAGAGAAGGGGAGGGAGAGGGGGAGAAAGGGAGGGGGAGAGAAGGGGAGGGAGAGGGGGAGAAAGGGCAGGGATGGAGAGGGGGACAAAGGGCGGGGATGGAGAGGGGGAAAGGGCGGGGAGGGGGAGAGGGGGGTGGAGGGAGAGGGGGGTGAAGGGCGGGGAGGAAGGGGGGAGAATGGGCGGGGAGGGAGAGGGGAGAATGGGTGGGGAGGGAGGGGGGAGAAAGGGCGGGGAGGGAGAGGGGGGTGGAAAGGGCGGGGAGGGAGAGGGGGAGGAAAGGGCGGGAAGAGGGAGAGGGGGGAGGGAGGGGGAAGGGAGGGGGGAGAATGGGAGGGAGATGGGGGAAAAAGGGCAGGGAGGGAGAGGGGGGGCGGGGAGGAGAGGGGGGAGAAAGGGCGGAGAGGGGGAGAGGGGGGGAGAGGGGGGAGAAAGGGCAGGAAGGGGGAGAGGGGGTTGGAGGGAGAAGGGGGGAGAAAGGGCGGGGAGGGAGAGGGGGGAGAAAGGGTGGGGGGAGAAAGGGCGGGGAGAGAGTGTGGGGAGAAAGGGTGGGGAGGGCGGGGAGAGAGAGGGGGGAGAAAGGGCGGAGAGGGGGAAGGGTATGGAGGGAGAGGGGGAGAAAGGGTGGAGAGTGAGAGGGGGGTGAGAGAAAGGGCGGGGAGGGAGAGGGGGTGAGAGAAAGGGCGGGGAGAAAGGGTGGGGACGGAGAGGGGGGGAAGGGCGGGGAGGGAGAGGGGGGAAAGGGCGGGGAGGGAGGGGGGAAAAAGGGCGGAGAGGGAGGGGGGGGGAAGGGGGGAGAAAGGGTGAAGAGGGAGATGAGGGTGAGAGAAAGGGTGGAGAGGGAGAGGGGGGTGAGAGAAAGGTTGGGGAGGGAGAGGGGGGAGATAGGGCGGGGAGGGAGAGGGGGGGAAGGGCGGGGAATGGTGGGGAGGGGGAGAGGGGGGAGAAAGGCGGGGAGGGAGAGGGGGGAGAAAGGGCAGGGAGGGAGAGGGGGGAAAGGGAGTGGAGGGGGAGAGGGGGGTGGAGGGAGAGGGGAGGATAAAGGGGGGGAGGGAAAGGATGTGGGAGAAAGGGTGGGGAGGGAGAGGGGGGAGAAAGGGTGGGGAGGGAGAGGGGGAGAAAGGGTGGGTAGGGAGAGGGGGGGAGAAAGGGCGGGGAGGGAGAGGGGGGGAGAAAGGGCAGGGTGGGAGAGGTGGGGAAAGGGCGGGGAGGGAAAGGGGGGAGAAAGGGCGGGGATGGAAAGGGGGGAAAGGGCGGGGAGGGGGAGAGGGGGGGAGAGGGGGGGAGGGAGGGGCAGGGAGAGAGGAGGGGGGAGAAAGGGAGGGAGGGAGAGGGGGCGAGAAAGGGAGGGGAGGGAGAGGGGGGAGAAAGGGCGGGGAGGGGGAGAGGGGGGGTGGAGGGAGAGGGGGGAGAAAGGGAGGGGGGAGAAAGGGCAGGGGGAGGGAGAGGGGGGTGGAAAGGGTGGGGAGGGAGAGGGGGAGGAAAAGGCGGGGAGGGGGAGCGAGGGGAAAGGGAGGGGGAGAAAGGGCGGGGAGGGAGAGGGGGGGAGAAAGGGCGGGGAGGGGGAGAGGGGGCGGGGAGGGAGGGGGAGGAGAAGGGGTGGGGAGGGAGAGGGGGGGAGAAAGGGAGGGGGGAGAAAGGGCGAGGAGGGAGAGGGGGGGAAATGGCAGGGAGGGGTAGAGGGGGGTTGGAGGGAGAGGGGGGGAGAAAGGAAGGGGGGAGAAAGGGCGGGGAGAGAGAGGGGGGAGAAAGGGCTGGGAGGGAGAGGGGGGAAGGGCGGTGAGAGAGAGGGGGGAGAAAAGGCGGGGCGAGAATGGGCAGGGAGGGAGGGGGGAGAAAGGGCGGGGAGGGAGAGGGGGGTGGAAAGGGTGGGGAGGGAGAGGGGGAGGAAAGGGCGGGGAGGGGGAGAGGGGGGAGGGAGAGGGGGGGAAATGGAGGGGGGAGAAAGGGCGGGGAGGGAGAGGGGGGAGAAAGGCCAGGGAGGGGGAGAGGGGGGGAAAGGGAGGGGGGAGAAAGGGCGGGGAGGGAGAGGGGGGGAAAGGGCGAGGGGGGAAGGGAGGGGGGAGAATAGACGGGGAGAGAGAGGGGGGAAGGGCGTGGAGAGAGAGGGGGAAGGGCGGGGAGGGAGATGGGGAAGGGCGGGGAGAGAGAGGGGGGAGAAAGTGTGGGGAGAGAGAGGGGGGAGAAAGGGTGAGGAGGGAGAGGGGGGAAGGGCTGGGAGAGAGGGGGGAGAAAGGGTGGGGAGGGAGAGGGGGGGAAAGGGCGGGGAGAGAGAGGGGGGAGAAAGGGAGGGGGGAGAAAGGGCAGGAGGAAGGAGAGGGGGGTGGAAAGGGTGGGGTGGGAGAGGGGGAGGAAAAGGTGGGATGGGGAGTGAGGGGAAATGGAGGGGGGAGAAAGGGCGGGGAGGGAGAGGGGGGGAGAAAGGGCGGGGAGGGGGAGAGGGGGAGAGGGGGCGGGGAGGGAGGGGGGAGGAGAAGGGGTGGGGAGGGAGAGGGGGGGAGAAAGGGAGGGTGAGAAAGGGCGGGGAGGGAGAGGGGGGAAATGGCAGGGAGGGGTAGAGGGGGGTTGGAGGGAGAGGGGGGGAGAAAGGAAGGGGGGAGAAAGGGCGGGGAGAGAGAGGGGGGAGAAAGGGCTGGGAGGGAGAGGGGGGGAAGGGCGGGGAGAGAGAGAGGGGGGGGAGAAAGGGCGGGGGGAGAATGGGCAGGGAGGGAGGGGGGAGAAAGGGCGGGGAGGGAGAGGGGGGGTGGAAAGGGTGGGGAGGGAGAGGGGGAGGAAAGGGCGGGGAGGTGGAGAGGGCGGAGGGAGAGGGGGGGAAATGGAGGGGGGAGAAAGGGCAGGGAGGGAGAGGGGGGAGAAAGGCCGGGGAGGGGGAGAGGGGGGGGAAAGGGAGGGGGGAGAAAGGGCGGGGAGGGAGAGGGGGGTAAAGGGTGAGGGGGGAAGGGAGGGGGGAGAATAGACGGGGAGAGAGAGGGGGGAAGGGCGTGGAGAGAGAGGGGGAAGGGCGGGGAGGGAGATGGGGGAAGGGCGGGGAGAGAAAGGGGGGAGAAAGTGTGGGGAGAGAGAGGGGGGAGAAAGGGTGAGGAGGGAGAGGGGGGGAAGGGCAGGGAGAGAGGGGGGAGAAAGGGTGGGGAGGGAGAGGGGGGGAAAGGGCGGGGAGAGAGAGGGGGGAGAAAGGGTGGGGAGAGAGAGGGGGGGAAATGGCGGGGAGGGAGAGGGGGAAAGGGCGGGGAGGGAGGGGGGAGAAAGGGCGGAGAGGGAGAGGGGGGAGAAAGGGTGGAGAGGGAGAGGGGGTGAGAGAACGGGCGGGGAGGGAGAGGGGGGAGAAAGGGCGGAGAGGGGGAGAAAGGGCAGGGAGGGAGAGGGGGGAGATAGGGCGGAGAGGGAGAGGTGGGAGATAGGGCGGAGAGGGAGAGGGGGGAGATAGGGTGGAGAGGGAGAGGGGGAGAAAGGGCGGGGAGGAAAAGGGGGGGAGAAAGGGCGTGGAGGGAGAGGGGGGGAGATAGGGCGGGGAGGGAGAGGGGGGAGATAGGGTGGGGAGGGAGAGAGGGTGAAGGGAGGGGAGGAAGAGGGGGGAAAAGGGTGGGGAGGGAAGGGGGGGAAAGGGAGGGAGGGAGAAGGGGGGAGGGTGGGGGGGAGAAAGGGTGGGGAGGGAGAGGGGGGGAAGGGGTGGGGAGGGGAGAGGGGGGAAGGGCGGGGAGGGGAGAGGGGTGAGATAGGGCGGGGAGGGAGAGAGGGGGAAGGGAGGGGAGGGAGAGGGGGGGAGAAAGGGCGGGGAGGGAGGAAGGGGGGGAAAGGGCGGGGAGGGAGAAGGGGGGAGGGAGGGGGGGAGAAAGGGTGGGGAGGGAGAGGGGGGAAGGGTGGGGAGGGAGAGGGGGGGAAGGGCGGGGAGGGAGAGGGGGGGAAGGGCGGGGAGGGAGAGGGGTGAGATAGGGCGGGGAGGGAGAGAGGGTGAAGGGAGGGGAGGGAGAGGGGGGGAAAAAAGGGTGGGGAGGGAAAGGGGGGAAAGGGTGGGGAGGGAGAAGGGGGGAGGGAGGGGGGAGAAAGGGTGGGGAGGGAGGGGGGAGAAAGGGTGGGGAGGGAGAGGGGGGTAAGGGCGGGGAGGGAGAGGGGTGAGATAGGGTGGGGAGGGAGAGGGGGGGAAGGGCCGGGGAGGGAGAGGGGTGAGATAGGGCGGGGAGGGAGAGAAAGGGGCGGGGAGGGAGAGGGGGGAGAAAGGGCGGGGAGGGAGAGGGGAGGAAAGGGGGGGAGGGAAAGGGTGGCAGGGAGGGGGCAGAAAGGGCGGGGAGGAAGAGGGGGAGGGAGAGGGGGGAAAGGGCAGGGAGGGAGACACAGGGAGAAAGGGTGGGGAGGGAGAGGGGTGGAGAAAGGGCGGGGCGGGGAGGGAGAGGGGGAAGAGAAAGGATGGGGAGGGAGAGGGGGGAGAGAAAGGGCGGGGAGGGAGAGGGGGGAAGGGCGGGGAGGGAGAGGGGGGAAGGGCGGGGAGGGAGAGGGGGGAAGGGCGGGGAGGGAGAGGGGGGAGAAAGGGCGGGGAGGGAGAGAGGGGGGAGGGAGAGGGGGGAGAAAAGGTGGGAAGGGAGGGGGGAGAAAGGGCGGGGAGGGAGGGGGGAGAAAGGGCGGGGACGGAGAGGGGGGAGAAGGGGCGGGGTGGGAGAGGGGGAAAGGGCTGGGAGGAAGAGGGCGGGAAAGGGCAGGGAGGGGGGAGAAAGGGCGGGGAGGGAGAGGGGGGAGAAAGGGCAGGGAGGGAGAGGGAGGGAGAAAGGGCAGGGAGGGAGGAGGAGAAAGGGCGGGGATTGAAAGGGGAGAGAAAGGGTGGGGAGGGAGAGGGGGGAGAAGGGGCGGGGAGGAAGAGGGGGGAGAAAGGGTGGGGAGGGAGAGGGGGGATAAAGGGTGGGGAGGGAGAGGGGGGATAAAGGACGGGGAGTGAGAGGGGGAAAAGGGCGGGGAGGGGGAGAGGTGGGGGAGGGAAAGGGGGGGAGAAAGGTAGGGGGGAGAATGGGGGGAGGAGGGGCGGGGAGGGAAAGGGGGGGGAGGGCGGGGAGGGAGAGGGGGGGAGAAAGGACGGGGAGGGAGAGGGGGGAAAGGGCGGGGAGGGGGAGAGGCGGGGAAAAAGTGAGGGGGGGAGAAAGGGCGGGGAGGGAGAGAGGGGGGAAAGGGCGGGGAGGGGGGGTGGAGGGAGAGGGGGGAGAAAGGGAAGGGGGGTGGAGGGAGAGGGGGGGAGAAAGGGAGGGGGGAGAAAGGGCGGTGAGAGAGAGGGGGGAGAATGGGCGGGGGAGAGGGGGGATGAAGGGTGGGGAGGAAGGGGGGAGAATGGGCGGGGGAAAGGGCATGGAGGGAGAGGGGGGTGGAAAGGGCGGGGAGGGAGAGGGGGGAGAAAGGGGCGGGGGGAGAGGGGGGAGAATGGGTGGGGAAGGGAGGGGGGAGAAAGGGCGGGGAGGTAGAGGGGGGTGGAAAGGGCGGGGAGGGAGAGGGGGAGGAAAGGGCGGGGAGGGGGAAAGGGGGGAGGGAGAGGGGGTTAAAGGGAGGGGGGAGAAAGATCGGGGAGGGGGAGAGAGGGGGGAAAGGGAGGGGGAGAAAGGGCGGGGAGGGAGAGGGGTGGTGGAAAGGGCGGGGAGGGAGAGGGGGGTGGAAAGGGCGGGGAGGGGGAGAGGGGGGAGGGAGAGGGGGAGGGAGAGGGGGGGGAAGAGAGGGGTAGAAAGGGAGGGGAGGGCGGGGAAGGAGGGGGGGAAGGGGTGGGGAGGGAGAGGGGGAGAAAGGGCTGGAGGGGGGAGGGGGGGAAAGGGAGGGGGGAGAAAGGGTAGGGAGGGAGGGGGGGAAAGGGCGGGGAGGGGGAGAGGGGGGTTGGAGGGAGAGGGGGGAGAAAGGGAGGGGGGAGAAAGGGAGAGGAGGGGGGAGAAAGAGAGGGGGGGAAAGGGCGGGGAGGGAGAGGGGGGAGAGGGCTGGGAGAGAGAGGGGGAGAAAGGGCGGGGAGGGAGAGGGGGGAAAGGGAGGGAAGGGAGAGGGGGGGAAAAGGTGCTTTGGAAAGGGTACGGTCTGGAGGAAAGCTCTTGGGTTTCATCCCCGGATGTACATGCCGCTGTCCTCCTCCGTAATTTCCATAGTCGTTTTTCCCTCATGCCTGGTGGTCCTCCAAGGGGGCGGGGTCATTGAGGAGAGGGTACTGTCAGGGCTGGGCTCAGCCCTTCCTTCTCTGAGCTGGCCGCTCAGCTGTCGGCTGATTGCCAGCTCCTATCTCTCCACAGTGACTCACCTGTTGATGATATTCTGCTTGTCAGTCCTGCTTACTTAAGCCGTCCAGCCCAGATGATCTCTGGCTTCACCTTGGTCAACATCACAGACTATCGCCTGCATTCCTAATAAAGACTTGCTTTGCTGACATTCCTTCTGGCTCCAGATCCTGCTTGCTGCTCCACTACATTGATCCCTGGCTTCCTGACTTTCTGGGTTGTCTGACTATCTGTTTCGGTTACCAAACTTTGGCTATGTTTTGACTACGTTTGTTCTATTTACTTTTATTATTAAACAAGTGTGATTTAACTTTAGTCCTGCTGGGAGTGTGTGGTCTCCCATGGTGACAAGAGTGGACATTGTGTCTGGAAGGAGGAGGTACAGGGGATATGCGGCTCAGCATCCACCTAAAGATGCACGTGTGTTTCCAAATCACCAGGAGGGAAGCGCCCTGGGAAAAAGTCGTCCAGTACCATGCCTGGAATGTAGACATCTGGGTCAAGGCATGTTTTCTAGATGGGGATAATATTGGGGATTATGCTGGGGATAATATTGCTGAGCAAAAGTTTGTCTGCAGGCCCAGATTCCTGTGAAAATATGTTTGCAGTCACCCCTGGCAACAAGGAGGAGTTTCCTGTTGAGTCTGCAGGGGCCGCTAAACAGTTGGAGGTGCCTGCTGTAATTTCATCCTGTGGCCACCAGGGAGAGTTGGCCAGTAAAAGTGCAGCAGAGAACTAGTTCATAAGACGCCATACTCAAATGAAGATGGTGACCCCCTACTACTGCGGTGGGTAAGACTGTCTTTAATGAAATGATGGCTGGAACTGCTAAGTTTATGTTGAAAAGGACTGGTTATGAGACTGTCCATGATGATGTGAAAGTGACCTCAGTTTGTGGGGCCTTTGAACGTGCTTATGAGAGTGCCTTTTCTCTGGGCAGTACCATGTACATTGGGGAGGTAGGAGTTAAAGTCAAACCTGCACTTGCATGCTTCTCAGGAGAGGAATAATGGTGTCTGATGTCTCCCATTCTCAAGTTGGTCATGGGCTGGGACAGATGTTAATGAAAAGTTTGCTGCTGTTGGGAAAACCCCAGATTCTTGCAAAGCAAAAGCTGTGGTTAGAGGAGCCACTTCCCGTAGCAACTGGTGTTAAGACAGCACAGTTGTCCCTAGAAATCTCCAGGGAATTACATATATTGGAGCCAGGAGGTTGCCCTGGACAATTGCGATGTCACTCTGGTGGGGCAGAGTAGAACTGCACCTTATAATGAGAGTGTGTAATGCCGCGTACACACGAGTGGAAAAATCTTGGATGGTTTTTCTGACGGAATTTCGCTCAAGCTTGGCTTGCATACACATGGTCACACAAGTTCACTGAACTTTTGACCATCAAGAACGTGGTGACGTACAACACTATGTCAAGCCAAGAAAATTAAGTTCAATGCTTCTGAGCATGCGTAGGAATTTTGCGCATTGGAATTGCTACAGACGATCGCATTTTTGTATAGGAACTTTTTCCAACCCAAAAATTGAGAACATGCTCTCAGTCTTTTGCTGGCTGGAATTCTGCCAGCAAAAGTCTGATGGAGCATACACACAGTCGCATTTTCCGACCAAAAGCGCTCATCTGTCTTTTGCTGGCCGAATTTCCGATCATGTGTACGCGGCCTTAGTGCAAGCTGCTAATATTGAAAGTGTGCTAATACACCCTGTGAAAAATGCAAAGGTGTGTGAGGTGTATGAAGTGCCACCCAAGCAAGGTGGTGGATGTGGTGCCTTGCAACCTGTTGTATTAAAACATGTATTACCAAAGTCTGACATGATTCACAATAACTTGTGTAATGAGTCTGCAACTAAGCCCGTCTGTTCTTAGGTGTCTCCTTGGGCAGATGGATCTGTGCTGAGGAGTACCGGAGAATGGAGCACACATACAATGGATTGGGATAGTTGGGGTAAAAATCGAATCTCTATGAAGGTTTTTATGCACAAAAATAAGTTGGACACTGTTTCTGCTATGCCAGCAGGAGGGACTGCAGAACAGCTTGTACCTGATGGTGTGGTGGCTGCTGCAGGGATTAACCCTCCTGAGAAAGATGGACCAAATAAGGGCGAACACACAGCAGAGACTTTGTCGGTGACCCACAAAAGTGATGTTGACATGGAGTGTCAAAGTGACGTTGTCACTGGCAATGATCTGGAGCAGTTCACTGATGCTGAGCCTGAGAAGTTTAGTATAAGTCCAACACCTGGCAGCACTCTGGTATAGCACCAGCTGGGAGGAGGTTCTGTTAAATGTTGCAACTTCTTGAATATCAGTCTGCATTCCCAGTGCCATAAAATTCTTCAGGAAGTACTTAGGTCTGGGGTCAAGGGCCTGGTTTCTAACAGAAGTATTAAAGGAGATGCTTAAACTTTGAGATGTACAGCCAATCTGTACTGGGGTGCCTCCACCACGGACAGTCTGGTACTGCGGATTACCACTAGGTGGAGCACTGAGTGGCAGGCAGTACAGAACAAGGGAAGATAAGACAGAAATTGTTTATTTCTGAATGTATTATTATTTATTTAGTGTTAAAAGTTGCCTCTGGGTATGCTGCTGGATTACTTCCTGTACAAGAGGTATAGGGGAGAGGCTTTGAAGAAAAGAAAGTGTCTGTCTGATGTTTCACCTCCTAACAGGTAGGTGGAAAGCATTTCTTCTGCTATGGTCCAGGGTGGTGCTGTGCTGGTCAGTTGTCAGTGAAGAGCTCATATACTGTACCAGTGGCCAAATCACATGAGATGGATTGGCCAAGTGTGGACCAGAAAACAGCTGAGATCCTGACCGGGGTTCAGACGGATGTGATTAAAGAGACTAGGAACACCAGTTCAACAATAGGTTTACATGACAAACCTGATAAGGTCCCTGAGTCAGGGGAATGGATAAGAAGTGCCAACTGTTATGGGAATATTTCTGATTGTGACTCTAAAAACAAAAGTTAATACTGCAATTGCAGGAACAGATTCACAGGACTCAATCACTGTGTTTAAAATGTCCGTTCATCACAAAACTTATTATGTTATGTTATTTTATACATGGATAAGAAAGGGGTGGTATTAAAAACTAACAAATAGAAATACAGTATGTTATTAAAAGCTAGTGAATAGAACAATTGCAAAAGTAAAACTTTGAGAGAAGGGGGAGTAGAGACAGAGCTTCTAGCAGAAGTTGTGTCTGTGTGAGAAGTGAAGGTTACAGAACACATTTCAGCAGTGTGAACAAAATGGAGTCTCTTGTGTCTAAATGAACATTACAGTGAAAGTCCACGTTATTTCCCTCCTTTTGTTTGACATCATTCTTCTCCACGTTACATTCAACCGATTGCTGTTAACTCCTGCTACATTGGCACAGAGAGATGGTTTTCTCACAATTAAAGGTTCATCAGGGCTGGTGGACCATCTGTTGGTACAATGGGTAGTCACACAGAGGCATAGTCTGATGAGGAAGTAAATAACAAATGTGAAAAATGGGAACATCACAATGTAAGTGCCTAGTTTCTGTAACCTATGCCATCTAAAAAGTCACCAAAACCTCCTAATCCCTTAAAGGGGTTCCATCCATCTTTTGCAATATCTCTGGCCTTATTCTGTAGTACTCTTTTTTTAGCAAAATGTCCTCATTATCAGAACTGTATATACAACAGTTAGTGCGAAATACCTTACACATCCCACCTGAGCTGCAGTGAGATAATTTAGCGTTAATCTATGCTCTAGAACTACTTTTTTTAAGCTGAGCCATTTCTTAATTTAATAAGCCTATATCAGTGGTAGTAAGGTTAATAATCTCATCTACAATTCTAGTGTAATTATTTACTCTTTTCATTGCTTCAATTCGCCATCCTGTCCAGGAAGGGAACCTTCAGTGAACAGCTCTCTTTTGAACACTAAAGGGTATTCTGGACTTTGACCTGGTCGCACTGTATCTTTGCCAACAGCCAAAGCAGGTAATACCTTCCTAATTTAACATGTACCTGTAACATTAGTAGGAAACCAGGCATAAGCTTTAGCTCCACATATATAATATAACCCTCTATGTATGGATGGTATACCATGGATGGTATACCTGCTCCTAAAAAACTAGATGCAATAACAGTAACTGATAATTCCACATATTGGGAACTGTGAGCAGTTTGCACTATAAAGGGTTCAATTTAGTTCTGGATCTGGGATATAATATTGACCATAGTTTCCTCCGTAAACTGTGTTGTGGAAAATATTATTAATGTATGTTGTCAGATGCCCCCCAGTGTCAGTTTTTCTGCAATGCTCTCATTTGAGGGTATTCGCACATACAGATGCTGGTAGAAGACCATTGGATGCGGAAACCTTCCCATGGACAGAGCGGATCTGTTTGTTTTTTTAAGGATGTCTGTTTTTGTCTCTCCAGGGACCTGGCCACTCCATGGCGACTGCATTTCAACTCCTAAGTAAACAAGTTTGCGTACTTTGGGAACGATAGTATAACCATACAATATTATAGCCCACTGGGCCATGGTATAGTACGGCTCGCATCACTGGTAGAAGTGGGAGTGTGCACACGGTTGTGTTCAAAGCCATGTGCTTGCCCCATGGTTTTGCACACCACCGTCTGCACAGGTCACTACTGCATTTATATTTGATTATATGCATGTGTGTCATTGGCTCTTTTGAATGAATACAAATGTCTGATTGGCTTATTCTGAAGTCAGCAGCCTCTTTTGTTATCCATGTGTTTAGTATAAATAAAAGCCACTTGGCTCCCTGTTCAGGATTTTTACACTGAACTTAAAGTGATACCAAAGTCTGTTTGTGTTACTTGGATAGAAAGAAAGGCGCGCTTTCCCGGCATTATATAAGAGAGCTTTTTGTGCTTTTAAGCGCAAAGAAATTATATGCTTATAGGGAGAAGCTTAGATTTTCCCGGACAGAAATGGCGAGCCAGGTAGGAGGCCAACAGATCTTCTAAATTCAGCAGACCTCGAGGGGGAAGAGACCTCCAGAACCAGACCAGCAAAGGTCAGCCTATGGTAAGACAACCATACTTCAAGTTCTTTGAACATTTTTGCTGTTCTGTGTTTGGGATTTTTGATTCTCTGTCCGCTGTATGAGGTAAGATCTGCCAGGCAAAGAACCTTATGTTTTTTTGTCGCTCTCTGTATAATGACAGGACTTTTATTGTAGGTTATACTTTTGTCATTGTAAGTAGGTCTATTAATTGGGGAAGCACCTATATTTAAATCCTCTATAGGTCCCATTTAATACAAACCTAAAGTGAATGTTGTGTATGACTGAGCAGGCTGTGTAACTGTATGCTATGTGTGACTGAGCAGGCTGTGTAATTGTATGCTGTGTAATATGTATATGAGAAATAGAAATGGATGAATTGTGATTTTTACCTTTATATGGGACCAAGTCACATGTCCCCATAAGTGTAAAAATATTTTTAAAGGGTTTGGTTTTAAGTTGAAATGCCTGTCGCATATCCAAGTTCCCATGTATTGTTGGGACATCACAATAGGAGCTGTTTACACCCTGTGGGGGGTCTCAGGTTTCTAGGTAATAACATGGGGGGAATTCTGTTGACTTTCTAACTCTCAGAGTTAAATATTGTGTTGTATTTGGGGCAAGAGTGTATTGTTTAAGAGTTTTTTTTTCATGTTTTATGTAACATTTGCGTTTTTGGATATATTACTTAATTGCATGGTTGGTGGGGTTGGGTGGAGACACCAGTCCATCCAGTTCAGCCTGAGTGAGCGTGGGTGTGTGTCTGCGGTTGTCCCTGTCCCTCTGCATTGTGTCTCATTGAGATGCTCATATTTGTTTAAAGATACCCATATAGCGCCATCAGTTTGCGCAGGGCTCCACACATGCATCGCATGCTCACGTCGGTCCCTGCCCTCGGGGAGCCTGCAGTCCGGGGTCCCTGGTTTGCATTCATGTACTAGGGCCAATTTTGGACGGAGGCCAATTGGCCTGCCAGCATGTCTTTGGAGTGTGGGAGGAAACCGGAGTGCCCGAAGGAGACCCACACAGGTGCAGGGAGAACATGCAGAGAGACTGGGCGGGTAGTGTGGTGGTTGGGATTCAAGCCAGTGGCCCTTTTTGCTGCTAGGCGGGGGTGCTAACCACTACACCACTGTGCCACCCAATATTGTTTAGTTAAATATGCCTATATTTCAGTATAGGCCCTAATTGACATAGCCTAAAGTGTTTGTCTAGGGATAAGTGTTAATATTGGAGTCAGTTTTTGTAGGAAGAAATCCTGGTTTGTCTTGTCATTTGTTAATGTCGGCCATTTTTCTGTAATCCGGGTTTCATTCACCATTTTGCTGTGGACCGATTTTCGATTGCTGCAACTGCTTTTTTGTTTCTGCTGATTTTAGTCTCGAGTGAAATATCTCTGGTTTTGTACTGAATTCCATTTCCAGTAGAATCATTTAGTTTTTATTCCAGTTGTTTTAAAGAAGTTTATGTTTCTAGTGAAGAAATCTCGATTTTGGCGGGATCAACAACTAAATTTCATGTATTAATGGCGCCATTTTTTTTGTGGCCTGCAGTGGAAGGGAAAAGACTTTGGTTGAACTCCTTCAGACGTCTTTTTTGGAGGAGTTTCAGTTTTTGGCTTTTGTTACACTGTTTTGTGGTATTTCGGTCTCAAAACTTGTGGTTTGACTTCCCAGGGGATATGTGACTCAAGGGGGATTCCCTCCCATTTGCAATATGGGGGTTTATTCCACCCACTCCTGGACACAAGTTTTTAGTTGTTGATGTTTAGCGATAGATTTTTCTAATGTTTTGATAGACAAAATATGAAGCTATTCAAGGCTTCCCCTCCCCCTCCCTACTCAGGTGTGCAACAGGAAGTTGGTGGGAGGGGCTTGGGGTCTTTTGACTTGTGTTTGGAAAGACAAAATAATTTTTTATTTTTAAATTAAATTAAGGTTTATACTGTAATACAGTTTTGGGTAGAGAGCAAACAGGAGGCATCCAAGTTATTGTTGTAATATCGAGGTACAGAGAGAAGCCATAATATTGTTTTGAATAGTGGAGGATTTCATGGTGTTTTTGTAGTTGTCGGACAAACACGTTTAGAAGGCTGTATATCGTGAGACTGGTCGGGCTGTGTATAATAGTCGGAATTCCAGTTTGCGATTGTATTAGCATAAACGTGAGGAGTAGTACGCTAACAGCCCTGCTCAGGCCGTGTAGGATAATCGGAATGCGGGGGTCGATTATGGTGATAAAGGCGCAAACCATAATCACTCCGAAAATAAAGCGCAGGGTTCTCTGGATGCAGAGTTCGCCAAAAAAAGCGATTTGAATCGTCATGGGCAATGGGTCGTCCATGCACCCCAGTCAGACAGCTACACAATACATGAAATCTGAGTTCTGAGGAAAAGGTCATTAAACCCCAGAAAGATTGACATAGGTGGTCCAAGGATACTATTTTCGGTATCCCTCTAGAGTTGATGTAGCACGACTGTGGCTTCGGAAATCTGTAATGTTGAGTGAGTTGATGGATGCGTAGTACACGTTTGTGTGATTAAAAATACACAGGCCTGTTTTTGAACTTTGTGTGGCTGGTCCATGAAAGTTTTCAAAATGCTCTCATGCTTTTAAATTTGTATTCTTTTTCTATCGCTAAAAGAGTGAAGGCAGCATTCCATCGGGTCGCTTTTATTTTTTTTCATTTTCGTTTTTAGGAACTATGAAATATCTCCCCCACATTTGTATCTAAATGTTTGTCTCATTGTTTGTATGTAGTAACAAGATGTTTGAACCTACTGCGACAGCCCTCTTGCGTGTCGCGGCTGTTGTATTTTAAGTAAAAACGTGAAAGTAAGATTTACAGAGGGTTTAGTTATTATCGGTTTTGTGGAATGTCAGTGACAATTTACCAATGTACATAAATGTTGTATTGTTTAGCATTCTTTGAAGGATAGAGTAATAACCTTTTGTTTATAAGTATCTTTTCAGGTCCAAAGAGTTTCTGGAAGTGTATGTACAGGTGTATAAGAAGGTAAAAGTATCATAGGCTATTTCACTGTTTTATTTGTCACCATTCTAAACCCTGCATGTCTTCCTTTCCTGGTGAAAGAGGCTCCCATCCCAGATGCTAAGAACCTTTTTGTCACTGGTTCCAGGTATTACACCCCGGATGGTTAGCCACACACAGGTTATGCAGTGACCACAGTCCCGATGTCTGGGTTATTGTCATATGAGGTTTGTTTGAAAGTCAACCAAAAACAGAATTGTACTTTCCTCATTAGCTGTCACCTACATCCTCAGCTGATGGGGTGGGTGCAATCACTGTAACATGATTTTCGAAAAGTCCACCACAGGGTTCACGAGTCCATCCTGGACCCTGACACAATAACCAGTTTACATTCTTCCCAACCAGGTTACTGGTTCATCGAGGGATTCATGGGAGGATATGACAAAGAGGAGGAGCTGTTGTGGAAAATTTTATTAATGTATGTTGTCAGATGCCCCCCAGTGTCAGTTTTTCTGCAATACTCTCATTTGAGGGTATTCGCACATACAGATGCTGGTGGAAGACCACTGGATGCGGAAACCTTCCCGTGGACACAGCGGATCTGTTTGCTTTTTTAAGGATGTCTGTTTATGTCTCTCCAGGGACCTGGCCACTCCATGGCGACTGCATTTCAACTCCTAAGTAAACAAGCTTGCGTACTTTGGGAACCATAGTATAACCATATAATATTATAGCCCACTGGGCCATGGTATAGTATGGCTCGCATCACTGGTAGCAGTGGGAGTGTGCACACGGTTGTGTTCAAAGCCATGTGCTTGCCGCATGGTTTTGCAAACCACCGTCTGCACACGTCACTACTGCATTTATATTTGATTATATTCATGTGTGTCATTGGCTCTTTTGAATGAATACAAATGCCCGTAGACATGGTGTATCTGGATTTTGCAAAAGCATTTGACACAGTTCCCCATAAACGTTTACTGTACAAAATAAGGTCCGTTGGCATGGACCATAGGGTGAGTACATGGATTGAAAACTGGCTACAAGGGCGAGTTCAGAGGGTGGTGATAAATGGGGAGAACGCAGAATGGTACAGGGGTGGGTAGTGGGGTTCCCCAGGGTTCGGTGCTGGGACCAATCCTATTTAATTTGTTTATAGACGACCTGGAGGATGGGATAAACAGTTCAATCTCTGTATTTGCAGATGATACTAAGCTAAGCAGGGCAATAACTTCTCCGCAGGATGTGGAAACCTTGCAAAAAGACCTGAACAAATTAATGGGGTGGGCGACTACATGGCAAATGAGGTTCAATGTAGAAAAATGTAAAATAATGCATCTGGGTGGCAAAAATATGAATGCAATCTATACACTGGGGGGAGAACCTCTGGGGGAATCTAGGATAGAAAAGGACCTGGGGGTCCTAGTAGATGATAGGCTCAGCAATGGCATGCAATGCCAAGCTGCTGCTAATAAAGCAAACATAATATTGGCATGCATTAAAAGGGGGATCAACGCAAGAGATAAAACGATAATTCTCCCACTCTACAAGGCTCTGGTCTGGCCGCACCTGGAGTATGCTGTCCAGTTCTGGGCACCAGTCCTCAGGAAGGATGTACTGGAAATGGAGCGAGTACAAAGAAGGGCAACAAAGCTAATAAAGGGTCTGGAGGATCTTAGTTATGAGGAAAGGTTGCAAGCACTGAACTTATTCTCTCTGTAGAAGAGACGCTTGAGAGGGGATATTTACAATTACAAATACTGTACTAGTGACCCCACAATAGGGATAAAACTTTTTCGCAGAAGAGAGTTTAATAAGACTCGTGGCCACTCATTACAATTAGAAGAAAAGAGGTTTAACCTTAAACTACGTAGAGGGTTCTTTACTGTGAGAGCAGCAAGGATGTGGAATTCCCTTCCACAGGCGGTGGTCTCACCGGGGAGCATTGATAGCTTCAAGAAACTATTAGATAATCACCTGAATGACCGCAACAGGGATATATAATGTAATACTGACACATAATCACACACATAGGTTGGACTTGATGGACTTGTGTCTTTTTTCAACCTCACCTACTATGTAACTATGTATGATTAGCTGATTCTGAAGTCAGCAGCCTCTTTTGTTATCCATGTGTTTAGTATAAATAAAAGCCACTTGGCTCCCTGTTCAGGCTTTTTACACTGAACTTGAAGTGATACCAACGTCTCTTTGTGTTACTTGGAGAGAAAGAAAGGTGCGCTTTCCCGGCATTATATAAGAGAGCTTTTTGTGCTTTTAAGCGCAAAGAAATTATATGCTTATTGGGAGAAGCTTAGATTTTCCCGGACAACTGTTATCTTCATTCCAGGCCCCGTTAAAATTTAGGGAGAGGAAATGTTTATGAAAGTGCACACGGAAGAGGAGTGGAGAAGGTCTTATTAAGGCCAGGTTCACACTATTGCGAAATGGATGTGGGATCCCTGCATCCAATTCGCAATAGCAGGAGATTGTGACCGCCTCTCTATAGAGCCGGTTCACATATGTCCGATGCGGCTCTTGTGCAAATTTGCACAGGAGCCCTGTGCGTCTTTAGGTCCATTTCAGGTCCGAATACAGCCAGAATTCAGGCTGAAATCGGACCTGAAACAGTGAACCAGGATGCACAGGACCCCTGCTGTGAACCGCATCTGCATTAGGTGTGAATTGAGCCTTAAGCCCATAGCAGAGTGACAGTGAGGCATAGAGAGAGACACTAAAGGAGGCATTGGGTTCAGCTCCCCTTTAGAAAAAAAGGTGTGGTCAGACAGAATTGGACTCCTGTAAATGAGACCGCCACTGGAACTTGGGTGTATCTCCCTCTGGGTCAAAATGGGGGGGGGGGAGAATATGTGACAGTACGATTCCCTGTCTTAGTGTTTGTTGCCCAGGATTCTCAAAAAGGCAGGTTGAGAGGCTCTATGAGGCTTGCTTAATTTGGAGGAAACAGTTTTATCAATTTCCTCTATGCATACCTCCCAACCTTTGAACTTCAGAATGAGGGACACTGGAGGAGTAAAAAGGCCTGCGGCGCACCACCTCATGGTAAATTGTGGGTGTGGTCAAGCACCTAGCAGTGGGAGGGGCTTAAGGTATGTGGTTGAACGTACATAGTGCAGAGTTCAGAGGGTGCTACGTATAGAGTGCAGGGTTCAGAAGTCACACATTTCAGCTGAAATAAAGCCCTGAGTAGTAGTATATCATGTAGAATATAGTACTGAGTAGTAGTATATCATGCTGATGACCACACTGTTCAGCCTGTATACACTACAGTAAGACACAGGCTGTACAGTGTGGTCATCAGCATGATAATAATCACAGGTGCTGTAGTATTCATGGCTACAGACAGTGTTTGCACTGCATACTTGTACTACTCCTTAAAGGACTGCAAGGAATGTACCAGGCTGCAGAATAGTTGAAAGAGATAAAAAGTAAGCCTGGGTGGAAGTGCAGATTTATTGAGTGGAGAGCAGAAACAGGAGAAAGTGAACTGGAAGTGTGAGAGTGTGATTTACTGCATGGTCTTACCAGGAAGATGTAGACATGTAGTACACAGAGGGGAAGTGCAGCTGGGGGTGAAAGTTGCCCATGAATCAGGAGAACATATCAGAAGGAAGGGCTGAATGACTGGGAAGGAGAGGGTGTTGATGTGGAGAGGAGAGAGCTCAGTGAAGGAGGAGAGCGACATTGCAGAGCAGTCAGTAGCGGATAACTCACCTCAGATCACTGCAGGACCTTCACACTCATTGCATGCAGCTCTTATTCAGGCTTCTCCCCGCATCCACTAACACAGGAAGCCTGCAGGATGAATTTGAAGGGAAGGACAATGTTCTTTGTGTATCCATTGGCTGAGGAAGCAGCTGCACCGCCCCCTGCTGCCTCCTCAGCCAATGGGTAGCTGAAGCTCATCGTAAATGCCTCACTTCCCTCCTGACATCATATGAACAAATGTATTTTGATTAGAGGCCGGTTCCGTGCACTCCACTCTACACTGTCTGTGTGTGTCAGAGGCAGAGGGGGGAGATACAGCTGCCATACAAGTGTAGCTCACGGCGTGCCGGAACCAAGGCAACCCGCACATGCCACGGGCATTCCGGTACTCAGCCCTGATTCGCCAGGACTCTGGGAGAGGGACCAGTTTGCGGGATAATACCAACAAATCAGGGACAGTTGGGAGGTATGCTCTAAGGTTTGTAAAATCAAGTTGGGGGCCTGGAGATTTCATAGTGATCTGGGTGGGATGAGATCTCCAATCCTGGGAACAGGATTTAGGATTAGCCAGGACACTGATCGTGCAGGTGTGTCTGGGTCTTTTAGTAGAGACAGGATTCTGGGCTCCACCCTCCTGAGGAGTCCATGCAAGCAAAGGAGAAGCATACCCGTCTGCACCGTATAGTCTGACAGAGGGCCCAAGCCTGTGGGCTGGAGCAGAAAGGAAGCTCTGAAAGAAAGTGATGGCAGAGGTACAGAGTGTGTACAGAACAAGGATTGTTATATGGCCAAGAGGGACGAGGCACAAAGCCTGAGCAGCAGTGCTGACCCTAGAACCAGGTGGCTTGGTATTTTTCATTTGTTACATCATTTCTTCAGAGTTGAAAGCCCTGCGTGGGATATCTAGATGGACTGTTTATTTCTTTTGTTTAGTAAAAGTGGGCCAACAAGCCCTTAAACAGCATATTTGGCGTGGACTCAGCTCACTGGTAGGCTCTACACTGAGCTAAACAACCCCCAAACTTTACAATATATATACTAGGGTTGTCCCGATACCACTTTTTTAAGACTGAGTATAAGTACCGATACTTTTTTTTTTTAATGTCATGTGACAGTAGCACTGATGACCCGTGGACAGTGTCGGTAGTTTTTTAATTTTATTTTTTTTACTATTTTTTTTTATTTTGTGTGTGTGTGTGTATGTATATATGTATGTACAGTGGAGACGGAAAGTATTCAGACCCCCTTAAATTCTCCACTCTTTGTTATATTGCAGCCATTTGCTAAAATCATTTAAGTTCATTTTTTTTCCTCATTAATGTACACACAGCACCCCATATTGACAGAAAAACACAGAATTGTTGACATTTTTGCAGATTTAAAAAAAAAGAAAAACTGAAATATCACATGGTCCTAAGTATTCAGACCCTTTGCTGTGACACTCATATATTTAACTCAGGTGCTGTCCATTTCTTCTGATCATCCTTGAGATGGTTCTACACCTTCATTTGAGTCCAGCTGTGTTCGATTATACTGATTGGACTTGATTAGGAAAGCCACACACCTGTCTATATAAGACCTTACAGCTCACAGTGCATGTCAGAGCAAATGAGAATCATGAGGTCAAAGGAACTGCCTGAAGAGCTCAGAGACAGAATTGTGGCAAGGCACAGATCTGGCCAAGGTTACAAAAAACTCTGCTGCACTTAAGGTTCCTAAGAGCACAGTGGCCTCCATAATCCTTAAATGGAAAACGTTTGGGACGACCAGAACCCTTCCTAGAGCTGGCCGTCCGGCCAAACTGAGCTATTGGGGGAGAAGAGCCTTGGTGAGAGAGGTAAAGAAGAACCCAAAGATCACTGTGGCTGAGCTCCAGAGATGCAGTCGGGAGATTGGAGAAAGTTGTAGAAAGTAAACCATCACTGCAGCCCTCCACCAGTCGGGGCTTTATGGCAGAGTGGCCCGACGGAAGCCTCTCAGTGCAAGACACTTGAAAGCCCGCATGGAGTTTGCTAAACACCTGAAGAACTCCAAGATGGTGAGAAATAAGATTCTCTAGTCTGATGAGACCAAGATAGAACTTTTTGGTCTTAATTCTAAGCGGTATGTGTGGAAAAACCCAGGCACTGCTCATCACCTGTCCAATACAGTCCCAACAGTGAAGCATGGTGGTGGCAGCAATATGCTGTGGAGGTGTTTTTCAGCTGCAGGGACAGGATGACTGGTTGCAATCGAGGGAAAGATGAATGCCCATTACCATTCAACCTGACAGAACTGGAGAGGATCTGCAAGGAGGAATGGCAGAGGATCCCCAAAATCAGGTGTGAAAAACTTGTTGCATCTTTCCCAAAAAGACTCATGGCTGTATTAGATTAAAAGGGTGCTTCTACTAAATACTGAGCAAAGGGTCTGAATACTTAGGACCATGTGATATTTCAGTTTTTCTTTTTTAATAAATCTGAAAAAATGTCAACAATTCTGTGTTTTTCTGTCACTATGGGGTGCTGTGTGTACATTAATGAGAAAAAAAATTAACTTAAATGATTTTAGCAAATGGCTGCAATATAACAAAGAGTGAAAATTTTAAGGGGGTCTGAATACTTTCCGTCCCCACTGTATATATGTACATATGTATGTATGTATGTGTATGTATATATGTGTGTGTGTGTATATGTGATATGTGATATATATATATATATATATATATATATATATATATATATATATATATATATATATATATATATATATATATATACTTTTTTTTTTACAAGGCTTTCTTTTTTGGGGGGGGGAGTGTAAGGTGTCAGTGTTTTTTTTTATGTTTTACAATTATTATTATTTTTTTGTTATGTTTTATTTTAGAAGTGTAAACATAAAGTCATAGTGTTGCAGACCCAGCCGCTACAGGAACAGAGGGAATGGAGCAAAAATATTTTGATCTTGTTAGAGAGGTATGCAGAAGACATAGCTTGTCAAACATAATAACCAATATGTTGGTGTAGTTAAAATAAACATTATACCTAATATTAGATTTTTCCCTAACAGAGCATTTTGAACAAATAAAAACCAATATAAAAAAAATAAACCCAGAAAGAACTAAGATTATCTGAATATAGTATATCATAACTTTTTTGTTGATGTGGAATTCCACTTCTCAGTACAGGTGCCCGAAGTGTATATATTTGCTCGTATTGTTCAATAGGGTTATAATATCAGTAGTGGGGGGGGGGGGGGTGATGATGGTTATAAGAGGTTACAAAGGGGTAAGTGGTTTCCTATACAGTAGCAGAAGAGAAAAAAAAGCAACTCCTGCGCACAGGTGGATCACCATATGTAGTAGTTTGAGCACTGGCCTTGCTGCCCTCAAGGATGGGGATCCTAGTGAAAACCGAAATAAAAAGAAGACAAAAGCGCACCAGCCTAGTGCATTAACTTTTAAAACATTTATTTGATAAAAAATAGAAAAGGAAATAACTCACAGGCGATTGGTGGAGGAGGCACAACATAAAATCGCACCGGTGTACAGTCTGCGATTAGGAATGAGCGGAACCTTCTAGGGGTCATGGAGGAACGCACAGACGCTGCAATCCGCTAACGCGTTTCGAGGGGAATGTCCCCTCTTCCTCAGAGCTATGCCTAAGGCCTAAGTGCTAGATTTAAAGGCTTATATGCAAGTTATTGCCATAAAGTGTTTGGGGACCCGGGTCCAGGGGACATGTATCAATGCAAAAAAAAAGTTTTAAAAATGGACATTTTTTTCAGGAGCCATTTTTAAAACTTTTTTTTTACTACAGATTTTAATAATGCTTAAAGTGAAACAATAAAAATTAAATATTCCTTTAAATATCATGCCTGGGGGTGTCCTTAGTAAGCCTGTAAAGTAGCGCATCTTTCCCGTGTTTAGAACAGTACCACAGCAAAATGGTAAAGTCATTTAAAACTACTCGCGGCTGTAATGAATTGTCGGATCCTGGCAATATAGATTAAAATCATTGCAAAAACTACATGGGTCTCCCCCAGTCCATTACCAGGCCCTTTGGGTCTGGTATGAATATTAAGGGGAACCCCACACCAATTTTTTTAAAAAAAATTGCATGGGGACCCCCAAAATCCATACCAGGCCCTTCAGGTCTGGTATGGATATTAGTGGGAACCCTGTGCCAAAATTTTGAAAAAAATGCCGTAGGGGTCCCCCCAAAATCCATACCAGGCCCTTCAGGTCTGGTATGGATTTTAAGGGGAACCCCAAACCAAAATTTAAAAAAATGGCATAGGGGTCCCAACAAAATCCATACCAGACCCTTATCTGAGCATGCAACCTGGCAGGTTGCATGAAAAGGGGGGGAATGAGAGCGCCCCCTCCTGAACCATACCAGGCCACATGTTCTCAACATGGGGAGGATGCTTTGGGGTCCCCCCAAAACACCTTGTCCCCATGTTGATGGTGACAAGGGCCTCATTCCCACAACCCTTGCCCGTTGGCTGCGGGGGTCTGCGGGTGGGGGGATTATCAGAATATGGAAGCCCCCTTTAACAAGGGGACCCCAGATTCCAGCCCACCCCCCTATGTGAATGGGTATTGGGTACATTGTACCCCCACACATTTACCAAAAGTGTCAATGGTAAAAATGACAGACAATTTGGGATAAGTCCTTTTGTTAAAAAAAAAACTGTCCTACGATGTCCATTCATCTTCGAATGGTCAGAGGAAAAAAAAACTCTGCCTCCATGGGAGGCTCCTACTGACTACAGGCTTTCTACATGGACATCTGTTATATAGCTTAGGGCAGGGCCACATGGTGACGTAAATGTGTTTTTTTTTTTTAAATAAAGAACTTGTCCCAAATTGTCTACTGTCATTTTTGCTTAAACTTTGGGATGTACAGCCAATCTATACTGGGGTGTCCGCACCACAGTCAGACAGTCTGGTACCGCGCAGTACCACTAGGTGGAGCACTGAATGGCAGGCGGTACAGAATAAAGGAAGACAAGACAGAAATAGTTTATTTCTGAATTTATTACTAGTGTTAAAAGTTGCCTCTGGGTATGCTGCTGGATTACTTCCTGTACAAGAGGTATATGGGAGAGGCTTTGAAGAAAATAAAGTGTCTGAGGTTTCACCTCCTAACAGCCAGGTGGAAAGCATTTCTGCTGCTATGGTCCAGGGTGGTGATGCACTAGTCAGTTGTCGATGAAGGGCTGTACCAGTGGCCAAATCACATGAGATGGATTGGCCAAGTGTGGACCAGAAAACAGCAGAGATCCTGACCGGGGCTCAGACTGATGTGATTAAAGAGACTTGGAACACTAGTTCAACAATAGGTTTATGAAACAAACCTGATAAGGTCCCTGAGACAGGGGAATGGATAAGAAGTGCCAACTGTTATGGGAATATTTCTGATTGTGACTCTAAAAACAAAAGTTAATGGGGGGGCGTGACCGGATGTCGGAGTGAGAGGAGGTGTGAGAGATCTTCCCCCAGCTCAACGCCTCCGTGACCATCCGAACCAGCCTTGTGGATCTAGCTTAGCTGGATGCACTTTTTCTCCCTGTAAAGCTTTGTGCCTGTCCGGCCACCCGGCTCCCTCAGACCCTGCCTGTGCCTGTGCATAACGCCGGAACATCGGCGCTGCTGCTTGGACAGCGAGAGCTTAGAGAAGGACGGCGCTGGTGACTCCCCCTTTGGAGCAGTGAGGAGGAACTTCGGACGCCCGCCGTGCCCAGAAAGGTTGTCGGGGTAACGGCGCTGACTGTGGGAGGAGGCGGCGGAGACGGCGCTCGCCGACTGCATAAGAGGCGACCATTGGGAGAGTCCCTGCGCTGCCCAGGAGGCCCTGCAGCATTAAGGTACCAATTACTCTTTCCATTTAAAAAGTGGTCTCTTCTCTCCCTCTAAGGGCTGAACCGCTGCCGTTAATGCAGGGGGGGGGGGTGATCCAGGTGGTTTGAAATATCGCTATACAGCGGCTTGCCCCCTGTAAGGGAGAGAGACATCCAACTGGCTTGTGGAGGGCTGCACAAACAGGACAGATACTGACCCACGATTATAACGCAAAAACCTAACAGCGCTGAATTACCCATTATACTAGACTGGGTGATAGCCCCAATGCTGACTGAACTTTAGTAGGATAACATTGGAACTGTGATATTACTAAAAACAAGGTCAGCCTGACGATTGTTAAATCTTTTTCACATACTTCCCTGGCTCATACAACAAACTATGACTAGAAAAAAGGGCGAGGAGTTGCAACAACAGGAGAACACCAGCTCCCAAACGACCCGCACATCTAAAGAGAAGGGAAACCAGGCAGCAGCAACAGCAGCGGCCAAATTGGAGAAATTTGCGCACCCCTCCACTTCATCACCACTTAAAAGCAAAGTGAGAGGCCTATATTATCATAAGGGTTTAAATAGATATCAGTAACATCATCCCAAAGTATCGAGATCAAGGAAGATAAGAGGGCAGAGCAGCAGCCGCAGTTGCTGCTACTGTCAGCTAGTGTCTCCACCCCCACCACAGGAAAAGAAGGGGGACTATTACGGTACTCAGTATTGATATACAATGGTAAGTGTGAAACAGAAAAGTATAAAACATTTTTTCTATTAAAAGTAATTTTTACAAAATATTTTATACTTTTCTGTTTCACACTTACCATTGTATATCAATACTGAGTACCGCAATAGTCCCCCTTCTTTTCCTGTGGTGGGGGTGGAGACACTAGCTGACAGTAGCAGCAACTGTGGCTGCTGCTCTGCCCTCTTATCTTCCTTGATCTCACCACTTAAAAGCACCCAGCAACAGCAGGAGAAGTCTTGTGCGGGGGGTTCCGGGGATAGGAAGAGCCTAGGAAAAGGACCGGTGGCAATGCATACCACAAAAACTGCGAGCAGCAAAAGCTCTGCGGGTGAGCCCTAGGGAATAGCAACTAATAATGTCGCTGAACAAAACGCATCAGTAACAGTTGAGCCCACATTGAAAGATGTTTTATGTGCTGTTAATTCATGTAAGGCCTCCCTAAGTGATCTGTGCGACCAGCTGAAGGGGCTAAAGGAAGAGTTAATAACAGTAAGCCAGGAACTGCAAAAGACTATTGCTAGAACAACTACACTGGAGGAGAGGTTGAGCCAGGTGGAGGATGATTTAGCCCCAATGAAACTAGAGCTTAAGGCAATGCAAACGCAGATGGGCCTACATAAAGCCAAAATGGAGGAAATGGAAAACAGGGCCCGCAGGAACAACGTGAGGATGGTGGGCTTACCGGAGCGGTGTGAGGGTCCCCACCCTGAGGAGTTCTTGGAGAAATGGCTTAGGGGAATATTCGGGACAGAAACCTTTTCTCACTTCTTTGCTATTGAAAGAGCCCACAGAGTGCCGACGAGGGCCCCATTATCAGGGGGGTATCCTAGGCCAATAATTATGAAACTCTTTAATTATAAAGATAAGGCAATCTTGATGCGCAGGGCAAGGGAGCTGGGGGATATCGTGCACAACGGAGCTAAAATCTTATTTTTCCCCAATTACTCTCCAGACTTGCAGAAACAAAGGGCTGAATTCAGGGATATTAAGCGTAACCTACGGAACTACAAAATTGAATATGCCCTGCTGTACCCGGCACGCCTACATATCACTGCCCTAGGGGCTACCCATTTTTTTGATACATCAAAAGGGGCAACAAAATGGCTTGAAGACAACAAAACGGACCTGCAGAGCCATGGGTTGAATAAGGCTGGTTAAGCTTGGAAAGGAAAGGAGAATATTTTTGTCTTTTCTTCTTTTTTTTCTTTTTTTTCTTTTCTTTTTCTTTATTTTGTGGCATATAGCGGATGGCATGGGGGAGGGGGGAAGGGGGGGTGTAACAGATGGAAGCACGGATTAAGGAAGGGGTTTTACTAATTACGTATGTTTTGAGCGTTGTTTCGGTGCTTTGGAATTGGGTTGTGGGAGGGGAGGGAGTTTGGAAGGTGTTGCTTTGATGTTTTGAAATTGGGCTGTGGGAGGGGGGGAGGGGGTGAGGAGTTTGGAAGTGAGTCACAAAGTATTTGTTCAGTATTCGAGCAGGGTGTTTCTTATTGAATGGCTGGGAGGAAGGAAAAAGGTCACTAATAAAGCCCCTAGGGCTAGCCTAGTTAGGCAGGAGGGGGGGTCACGAAAAAGGGCGGGGAGTAGGGGGATAGGCCAAGTGGAGGGTGGGGGGTAGGGGGGCTCACAGTGAGATATAGGGCTAGACACTGGGGTGAACGAAAGGCACATGTATTTAGGAGGAGGGGGTCTACAAAAATAAAGCATATTTGCAGTTTATTTGCTGTTTATATTTGCAGTTAAATAACACAAGGGGAGGGGGTGGGGCAGTCCCTGGATGCGGGGCCCCTCGCCCCCTCCCCCTTTTCACTTTCATTTTTTTTCTTTTGTCACAATCACAGAGATGATGGCAAGTTTTGTAGACACAATTGCACAAATGAATTGCCCCTACTTTTTGGGTGTTTTTTGCATTTTTATTTTCTTTTCTTTTTAGATGCCTTTTAAAACCCTAAAAATAGGTTCTTGGAACATTGGGGTATGGGTGACCCTGCTAAAAAGGCAGCTATGCTTTCGGTGATGGAAGATTATGGTGTTGAACTGGCTTGTCTGCAGGAAACCCACCTCACTAACGAAACTAAATTACATGTTTGGAGCAACAAATTTCAAGAACAGTACCACTCAGTTCATACCTCTTATTCAAGAGGGGTGAGTATCTTGGTGAGGAGAGGTATTTCATTTTCCTGCAGGGAAGCCAGGATAGACACGTTGGGAAGGTATGTCTTCTTGAGCTGCGTTGTGGAAAATAAATCTCTGGCGATAGCAAATGTTTACATCCCTCATCTGTTTAAAACAGAGACCATGTTGGACCTGCTGGAGTTTGTGGATAGTATGGTGGATATTCCTATAATAGTGGTGGGGGACTTTAATGGAGTTCTAGATAACAGCATGGATCAGTTCCTGCCCGTGACCCGTGCGGAAAGGGTAACAGAGGGGCGCCTAGGCCAACTTCTTGAAGAGATTGGATGGTGCGATCTGTGGAGATCTCACAATCCAAACACTCGGCAGTACTCCTGCTACTCAGGGTCATATTCTACTCTCTCGCGTATAGTTATGGCGGTGGGTAACAGTGAAGCCCTGCGATTAATAGGAAACATAGAGTATAGACCGAGGGGAATATTGGACCACTCACCCCTGACCTTGACCCTAAATTTAAGTATTAGATCTAGTCAGAAAAGGTGGACAATAAACCCACTATGGTTGGACCTGAAAAATAGCCCAGCAGAAGTAGCCTCCAAACTAAAAGAGTTTGTAACATTTAATTCAGGTACAGCACCAGTAGGGGTAGTGTGGGATACCCTAAAAGCATACCTTAGGGGACTACTACACCAGCAGGTTGCTATAGTAAAGAAAACATCAAGGGATTGGGAGGTGAGGGTCAGTAGGGAAGCTGAAGCACAATATGTGTCAGATCCAACCCCGGAAAAACAGGAGATTTGGCTCAACAAACAACAAGAGTATAAAGAAGTAATCAATAGAAGATCAGAGAACAAGAGACTTTTCCAGAAACAAAACTATTTTGGTGAGGGGAGAAAGTAGGCCGGATGCTCGCCCTTTTAACTAAGTCTAATTTATTCTCATCGGCCATCTCCTCAATCAAGACACCGGCTGGAAAGATTACATCTGATCCCGCCAAGGTCTTAGAAACTTTCTCTATATTCTATAGAGACCTGTACAGGTCGCGCCGGGGTTCGAACCGGCGTGAGATGGAAGGGTTCTTAGAAGGGGTAGACCTGCCCGTACTCTCGGAGAGGGATAGGAGAGAGGTGGATTCCCCTCTGGCTCTGAAAGAGCTGCAAAAGGCAGTCGTGGAGTTGTCAGGCCAGAAATCTCCGGGCCCGGATGGGCTGCCACTGGAGATTTATAGGAAATACGGGGAGGTCCTGCTCCCGGAGCTCCTAAAAGTACTGGAGCAGACGACCAAGGATGGTAGGTTGCCCCTGTCAATGTCGGAGGCCGATATAGTAGTGATCCCAAAGGAGGGGAAAGATCAATCGGGAAGTTTCTTCATACAGACCGATATCACTGTTGTGTACAGACGTCAAGATTGTCGTAAGGGTGTTGGCATCCAGATTAAATAAATGTATCGCGAAACTTGTGCACCCGGATCAATTCCCGGCCGGTCCACTAGCACAAACATTAGAAGGGCCTATCTAAATCTTCAGGTACCAACAGGCAATGCGGGATCCAGAGCTATATTGTCTTTAGACGCTGCCAAGGCCTTCGATAGCCTGGAGTGGGAATATCTCTGGAGGGTGCTAGAGAAGTTTGGATTCGGCCCCGTATTTATAAGCTGGTTAAAAATCCTATACAACCATCCAAGGGCAAGGCTCAAGATAAACAGCGAATACTCAGAAAGTTTCCCCCTCGAAAGAGGGACAAGACAGGGGTGCCCCTTATCTCCTTTGCTGTTTGTCTTGGCTATGGAGCCATTGGCGGGAGCAGTGAGATCATCAATTGAAATACAGGGATTTCAAAGAAAAGGGAGGGAAGAGAGAATAGTGCTTTTTGCAGACGACGTTATCATTTTCCTGGGGGACACGACCTCCTCACTGGAGAAAGTGACGCATCTAGTGGAGGACTTCGGAAAGTTCTCGGGATTAGCTATTAACTGGGAGAAGTCATCGCTCCTACCGGTCGATTTACTGGCTAATCCTACCTCGATGTGTTTGCCTCAATTGAAGGTTACGGGGAAAATTAAATATCTTGGCGTTGTGCTGTCTAAGGATCCAGGTGCGTTTATTAAGGACAATTTGGTCCCTCTCTTATCAAAATTTAAGAGAAAATGCAATATCTGGAGTAGACTCCCTTTGTCTGTGGCGGGTCGAGCCAATCTGATAAAAATGGTTTGGATGCCTCAGTTGCTATATTTACTCCACAACTCCCCAGTTTGGATTGGGGAGAAGTGGTTTCAAAAGATTCAATCCCTTCCCTTTTCAGGGAGCTAATATGGAAAAAAGGGCAGGCTAGGATCGGCCTACAAAAACTGCAGCGCCCCGACACGGAGGGGGGACTGGGGGTTCCCCAACCGTTTATCTATTTTCTGGCAGCCCAGTTACAACAATTGGGTGGATGCGCCACTGAGGGAGGGGGAAGCAATAACGTCAAAATTATTCTACAGGGGAATCCACACAGCTCATTAGTGGGAGCACTGGAGGCAGATTCACTGCAAGGAGAAACCCCGACACTCAAAATGATCACTAGGGTTTCGCAGGCAGCTAAGAAAATAATGGGGTATAAAGGAATTTTAGAATACTCACCAATGTGGAACAACAAGCAATTGCACGAACTACTAACAGTCGATAGGAATAAGATGTGGGAAAGTTGTGGGGTAAGCCGGCTGATTATACAATTATACGAAGGGGACACTCTGAAGTCTTTTTAGGATCTGAGACACGAGTATGGGATACCAAACCAGGTATTCTATAGTTACCTACAGATTAGGCATGCCTTGAGCAAGCAGTTCAGCAGACAACCCCCAATATGGTGCAGGACTCCACTACTACAAACAATAATTAAATCAGAGACCACCAAGGGCTTAATTACAGAGATATATACCCAACTAACAAAGAGAGGAAATATGAAGGCAGGCCTATCGGGGGGAAGTGGCAGATGGGCGGCCGATGTGGGGGAGATAACAGTGGAAGAGGATTCTTGAATTTGGATCAGAGGTGTCGGTTTCTTCCTCACAAAAAGCCTCCCATCTGATGTTGCTGCACAGATCCTACTATACACCAAAAAAGCTGTTTATGTTTGGTCGTAGAACCAATGATGAGTGCCCTAGATGCAGAAGAACAGGTGACCTAATCCATATGGTCTGGAGGTGCCCAAAACTAGTCAGGTACTGGACCGAGATTTTAAAGAAAATAAATACCACGTTAAGAGTTAATCTAGAGCTTGATCCTAAGATCTGTGTGTTGGGCTACGTTAACAACGGGCTGAGGGATAGGAGCACAGTCGTAGCGATAGCAAGATGCTTGTTTCAAGCTAGAAAACTAATAGCACAAGCCTGGCAATCAAGAACTCCCCCAACCCCAGAAGCTTGGGTCAGAACTGTCAACTCTACAATATGGAGTGAAAGGACATTCCACACAAGGCTAGGTAACTACAACACGTTCGTGAAACTATGGAACCCGTGGGTCCAAGCAATGCCATGCTCTTTACCAGTGCTACATTAGTGCCGAGAGCAATCGTCTTTCTACCAAGGCAGAGATGTTGTATTAGGCATAGTTTAGAGTTTTGAAGCCGGGAGAGAACAATTAAAAGAATAATAGCTTGATATAAGGTGTGCCTCGGAACAATTAGGGTGGGTCACTGGGGGGTGGGGGGGCTTATTAGATTGAAAAGCAATAATATACAGTCATGTATAGTAATAACAAGAGATTGTGTGGCCGGCTGGCCGGGATGTATAAAGCGGGTGTTTTTTTATGTCATACTTTTGTACTATTGTAATCACTCATATATGGAACGCACAAAGTAAAAAAAAAAAAAGTCTGAAAGGCCACAATGATGTGACTCGGCAAGAGACAAATATGACCACCAATCTGAAAGCTGTCTCTGGATTAAGTTAACTGAAGTGGCGAGAAGAAAAAAAAAAAAAAAGGTTAATACTGCAATTGCAGGAACAGATTCACAGGACTCAAATGTGAATTAATTGTGTTTAAAATGTCCTTTCATGACAAAATGTATTATGTTATGTTATTTTATACATAGATAAGAAAGGGGTCGTGTTATTAAAAACTAACAAATAGAAATATGTTATTAAAAGCTAGTGAATAGAACAATTGCAAAAGTAAAACCTTGAGAGAGGAGGGGGGAGTAGACAGAGCTTCTAGCAGAAGTTGTGTCTGTGTAATAAGTGAAGGTTACAGAACACATTTCAGGAGTGTGAACAAAATGGAGTCTCTTGTGCTTAAATGAACATTACAGTGAAAGTCCATGTCATTTCCCTCCTTTTGTTTATTTGACACCATTCTTCTCCACGTTGCATTCAACCGATTGCTGGTAACTCCTGCTACATTGGCGCAGAGAGACGGCATCCTGTTTAGCTCTCTCCTGGTTTTCTCAGAATAATAGGTTCATCAGGGCTGGTGGACCATCTGTTGGTACAGTGGGTAGTCACACAGAGGCATAGTCTGATGAGGAAGTAAATAACAAATGTGAGAAATGGGAACATCACAATGTAAGTGCCTAGTTTCTGTAACCATGTTGCTATGCCATATAAAAAGTCACCAAAACCTCCTAATCCCTTAAAGGGGTTCCATCCATCTTTAGCAATATCTCTATATCTTATTCTGTAGTTCTCTTATCTTAGCAAGATGCCCTTTAATAGGGATGAGCTTTGAGTTCGAGTCGAACTCATGTTCGAATCGAACATCGGCTGTTCACCAGTTCTCCGAACAGTGAACAATTTTGGGTGTTCGTGGCAAATTCGAAAGCCGCAGAACACCCTTTAAAAGTCTATAGTAGAAATCAAAAGTGCTAATTTTAAAGGCTTATATGCATTGTATTGTCATAAAAAGTGTTTGGGGACCTGGGTCCTGCCCCAGGGGACATGGATCAATGCAAAAAAAGTTTTAAAAACTGCCATTTTTTCAGAAGCAGTGATTTTAATAATGCTTAAAGTGAAACAATAAAAGTGTAATATTCCTTTAAATTTCGTACCTGGGGGGTGTCTATAGTATGCCTGTAAAGGGGCGCATGTTTCCCATGTTTAGAACAGTCTGACAGCAAAATGACATTTCAAAGGAAAAAAAGTCATTTAACCACCTCAATACTGGGCACTTTCACCCCCTTCCTTCCCAGACCAATTTTCAGCTTTCAGTGCTCTCTCACTTTGAATGACAATTACTCAGTCATGCTACACTGTACCCAAATGAAATTTTTATCATTTTGTTCACACAAATAGAGCTTTCTTTGGGTGGTATTTATTCACCACTTCAATTTTTATTTTTTGTGATATAAGCAAAAAAAGAGCGAATATTTTGAAAAAAAAAACAAAATTTTCTACTTTCTCTTTTAAAAGAAACCAAAAAAATTAAATTTTGTCGAAAATTTAGGCAAAAATGTATTCTACCACATGTCTTCAGTAAAAAAAATCCTGAAAATTGTATGATCATTGGTTTGTGTGAAAGTTATAGAGTCTACAAGCCATGCTACGCATTATTGAAAATGTATCAATCCTAATGCACTGATGGCCTAATGCACTGATCTCATTTCTTGAGGCCCTAAAATGTCAGGACAGTACAATAACCCCCCAAATTACCCCTTTTTGGAAAGAAGACAGTCTGAGGTATTTAGTAAGAGGCATAGTGAATTTTTTGAAGTTTACATTTTTTCCCCACAATGCTTTGGAAATTTAAGAAATATAGATTTTTTTTTCTTCACTAAGATGTCATATTTACAAGTTATTTCTCACACACGGTGCAGGCATAATTGCAATTACACCCCAAAATACTTTCTGCTATTCGTCCTGAGTATGGCGATACCCCATGTGTGAGACTTTTCCACAGCCTGGCCACATACAGAGGCCCAAGATCCATATAGCACCATCAGGCGTTCTAAAGGCATAAGTTACACATCTCATTTCCTGAGTACCTATCACATTTTTGAAGGCCCTGGAGCACCAGGACAATGGAATTACCCACAAAATGACCCAATTTTGGAAAGAAAACAACCCAATGTATATTCTATGAGGCATAATGAGTCTTTTGAACATGTCATTTCTTTCCACAAGTTTTTGGAAAATGTGGAAAGAAAATGAAAACCTATTTTTTTCTCACAAAGTTGTCAATTTAGAAGATCTTTCTAACACATAGCATGTACATAGCCAAAATGACACCCCAAAATACATTCTGCTATTCGTCCTGAGTATGGCGATACCCCATGTGTGAGACTTTTCCACAGCCTGTCCACATACAGAGGCCCAACATCCATATAGCACCATCAGACGTTCTAAAGGCATAAATTACACATTTCATTTCCTGAGTACCTGTCACATTTTTGAAGGCCCTGGAGCACCAGGACAATGGAATTACCCACAAAATGACCCCATTTTGGAAAGAAAACAACCCAATGTATATTCTATGAGGCATAATGAGTCTTTTGAACATGTCATTTCTTTCCACAAGTTTATGGAAAATGTGGAAAGAAAATAAAAACCTATTTTTTTCTCACAAAGTTGCCAATTTAGAAGATCTTTCTAACACATAGCATGCACATAGCCAAAATGACACCCCAAAATACATTCTGCTACTCGTCCTGAGTATGGCGATACCCCGTGTGTGAGACTTTTCCACAGCCTGGCCACATACAGAGGCCCAACATCCATACAGCACCATCAGGCGTTCTAAAGGCATAAATTGCACATTTCATTTCCTGAGTACCTATCACAATTTTGAAGGCCCTGGAGCACCAGGACAATGGAATTACCCACAAAATGATCCCATTTTGGAAAGAAAACAACCCAATGTATATTCTATGAGGCATAATGAGTCTTTTGAACATGTCATTTCTTTCCACAAGTTTTTGGAAAATGTGGAAAGAAAATAAAAACCTATTTTTTTCTCACAAAGTTGCCAATTTAGAAGATCTTTCTAACACATAGCATGCACATAGCCAAAATGACACCCCAAAATACATTCTGCTACTCGTCCTGAGTATGGCGATACCCCATGTGTGAGACTTTTCCACAGCCTGGCCACATACAGAGGCCCAACATCCATACAGCATCATCAGGTGTTCTAAAGGCATAAATTACACATTTAATTTCCTGAGTACCTATCACATTTTTGAAGGCCCTGGAGCACCAGGACAATGGAATTACCCACAAAATGACCCCATTTTGGAAAGAAAACAACCCAATGTATATTCTATGAGGCATAATGAGTCTTTTGAACATGTCATTTCTTTCCACAAGTTTTTGGAAAATGTGGAAAGAAAATGAAAACCTATTTTTTTTCACAAAGTTGTCAATTTAGAAGATCTTTCTAACACATAGCATGTACATAGCCAAAATGACACCCCAAAATACATTCTGCTATTTGTCCTGAGTATGGCGATACCCCATGTGTGAGACTTTTCCACAGCCTGGCCACATACAGAGGCCCAACATCTATACAGCACCATTAGGCGTTCTAAAGGCATAAATTACACATTTCATTTCCTGAGTACCTATCACATTTTTGAAGGCCCTGGAGCACCAGGACAATGGAATTACCCACAAAATGACCCCATTTTGGAAAGAAAACAACCCAATGTATATTCTATAAGGCATAATGAGTCTTTTTAAAAATGTCATTTCTTTCCACAAGTTTTTGGAAAATGTGGAAAGAAAATAAAAACCTATTTTTTTTCTCAATTGTCAATTGTTTTTTTTTCTCAGTTGTCAATTTAGAAGATCTTTCTTACACATAGCATGTACATGTACATACCAAAATGACACCCCAAAATACATTCTGCTACTCGCCCTGAGTATGGCGATACCCCATGTGTGAGACTTTTCCACTACCTGGCCACATACAGAGGCCCAACATGCAAGTAGCACCTCCAGGCTTCTAACACATAGCATGTACACACCAAGAATTACACCCCAAAATACATTCTGCTGAGCAAAAGGTAAAAAAAAAGCTCACCTGTGGTTTTAGCAGACAGGAATACCATTCCAGAGCTGCCAAAGCATTTGTCCAGACAGCCAAAGGAAATGTCCAGGAATTGTCCAGGCAGCAGACAGATATGGAAAAGTATGAACATGCTTCAGTACAGTCCAAGGTTTAGCAGGCAGTTCAGGTAACAGGCATAGGCATGGCCAGTCCAGGTGGCAGGCAAAGGCATGGCAAGGTCATGTGGCAGGCAAAGGCATGGCAAGGTCATGTGGCAGGCAAAGGCATGGCAAGGTCAGGTGGCAGGCAGAGGCATGACCAGTTCAGGTGGCAGGCAGAGGCATGACCAGTTCAGGTGGCAGCAGGCAGCACTTTGTACATTGGGCCTTGGTCAGGTAAGACCTGAGGATAGGGGTAGAGGCTTCTTCCCACCCAAATCTCTACGAAGCCTCCGAGTCTCCAGACTCTAATCCGAGAAAACTAAAAACCCGGAGAAAAATGTTTTCTCCACTCGGAAAACCTTTTCTGGAGCCATTCACATATGTGAGACCCCTGTGCTGTACAGTGGCAGGGCAAATGATCAGTTCAGGAGGCAGGCAAAAAGCATGGTCATTTAACAGTCCAGGTCAATTCACGTTGAAGGCAGAAAGATGTTTGGCAGAGGCATAGTCGTTAACAGTCTGGGTCAATTCACGTTGAAGGCAGAAACATGTTTGGCAGAGGCATAGTCGTTAACAGTCCGGGTCATTCACAGAAATGGCAGATAGTGGAAAAAAATCATCTTCACTGTACTAATAGTGCAGTGAAGTATGATAGCTCCGATAGCATGTTCCAATACAGAGGCCTGGTTGGGAGGGACATTGGGGACAGTAGTATTGGGTGTCACGGCGAATTCCTCTACTTGCACACACACAACATTTTTTTGGGGGTTTGCGACCTGTTTGGGTAAGAGGGAGGATTTTGGGAAAGTGCCTTTCATGGAGTCTGGCTAATGAATCGGAGCGAATTAGTTGAGGGGCTTGGCCTTGGGGATAGAGAAGGGCTGTGACAACGTCTTCTTGGAATTTTAGATAGGTTAGGGAACTTTGGGTGCACTTAGAAAAAATGATATATGAATTAAATAGGGCAAGTTGCATCAAATAAATGGCGACTTTCCTGTACCAAAATAGTGATCTCCTGGTGGCCAAGTAGGGCTGCATCATCTGGTCGTTCATATCCACCCCCCCCCCATGTATAGGTTGTACTCATGCACACATTTTGGCTTCTGTATGGGGCCTCCTCTTCTCTGAAGTTCCACCAAGGCGTCGTCATGTATTGTTGAAAGAATGTAGACATCTCTTTTTTTATCTCTCCACTTCACCGCTAGTACTTCTTCAGTCCGCATACTGGCCATTTCACCCTGCTTCAATTTCTTGGCGACCAATCTTTGTGGGAAGCCTTTGCGGTTGGACCGTGCTGTCCCACCGGCCACAGAGTTCTTTAGGTACAAATGGCGGAAAAGTGGGAGACTAGTGTAGAAATTGTCTACATATAGGTGGTAACCTTTCCCAAGTAATGGTTGGATCAGCTGCCAGACAATTTTGCCACTTGTTCCCATGTAGGTAGGGCATCCAGGGGGGGTTAGCTGTCTGTCTTTTCCCTCATAAATTATAAAGTCGTTTGTGTAACCCGTGGCCCTGTCACACGCCTTATAAAACTTTACCCCACGCCTGGCTCTTTTACTGGGGAGGTATTGTTTTATTCCGAGTTTTCCGGTGAAGTGTACCAGGGATTCATCCACACATATATTTCTATCAGGGGTAAACATCTCCTTGAATCTGGCGCAAAAAGAATTGATTAGGGCCGAATTTTGAATAATTTATTGTAACTGGGATGATTTCGAGGGAGGCATTGGGCATTGGTATTGAAGTGTAAAAATCTCATGATCATTTCATAATGGGTTCTGGGCATCAATGACGAATAGACCGGCATGTGGTGGATAGGTTGGGTAGACCAGTAGGAATGGAGTTCATTTTTTTTGTCAGCCCCATGTTGAGGGTTAGGCCAAGGAAGGGGTTTCCAAACAAAAGGACGGGCATATGAGGAACTTGGATTGTTGGCTATATTTTGGCTGGCGTATAGATTACATTGCTCCACAATGTAGGTTAGGAGATCATTGGTAAAAAATAAAAGAAAATAATAAAGTGTGGTTATATTTTCCGTCTGCATCTGAGGGCCTGGCTGGGCTGTAAAAAGGAGTATTACAGGTTCTACTGATGTATCGGGCAGCCATGTTGGATACAGTAGAACATCTGGGAGGCTAGTATGGGCACTGCCTCGTTGATGGGATCCGTTGCTAGCATCTGGCCTATCTTCTAGGAAGGTTGCAGAACTGCTGGTGGATGCCTGCCTATCCTGGAGTGCTGCGCTGCTGGTGGAGACCTGCTGGTGGATGCTCTGGAGTGCTGCGCTACTGGTGGATGCCTGCATATCATCCTGGAGTGCTGGGCTGCTGGTGGATGCCTGCATATCATCCTGGAGTGCTGCGCTGCTGGTGGATGCCTGCTGGTGGATGCCCTGGAGTGCTGCGTTGCTGGTGAATGTCTCCACCTGCTCATTTCTCCTGATTCTCCTTGTTAGAATTCTATCTTACTCTGTTTCCAACTCGGAGCCACTGCTTTCCACTGGCTCATAGTTGCTATCCGAGTCTAACGGAGAGAATTCCCTGCTACTCTCGTCCGACATACTCTGGAGTATTTGGAGAGCCTCCTCTGCGCTGTAAGATCTTTTCGTCATGTTGGCGGGCAGATGTGTCAGATGGCAGGCAGTAGATGTGTCAGATGGCAGGCGGCAGATGTGCCAGATGGTGGGTGGCTAGATGTGCCTGATGTTGGCGGACAGATGTGCCTGATGTTGGCGGGCAGATGTGCCTGATGTTGGTGGGCAGATGTGCCTGATCGTGGGCAGATGGCGGGTAGCAGATGTGCCTGATGGCGGGCGACAGATGTGCCTGATGGTGGGCGGCAGATATGCCTGATGTTGACAGGCTGATGTGTCAGCTGATGACGGGCTGATGTGCCAGCTGATGACGGGCTGATGTGCCAGCTGATAACTGGCTGATGTGCCAGCTGATGTGTCAGCTGATGACGGGCTGATGTGCCAGCTGTTGACAGGCTGATGTGCCTGATTGTGGGCAGATGGCAGATGGCAGATGTGCCAGATGGCGGGCGGCAGATGTGCCAGATGGCGGGTGGCAGATGTGACTGATGGCAGGCGGCAGATGTGCCAGATGTTGGTGGGTGGCAAATGTGTCAGATGGCGGGCAGCAGATGTGACTGATGGCGGGCGGCAGATGTGCCTGATGGTGGGCGGCAGATGTGTCTGATGACTGGCGGGCAGATGTGCCTGATGACTGGCGGGCAGATGTGCCTGATGATGACGGGCTAATGCGCCCGCTGTTGGTGGACAGATGTGCCCGCTGTTGGCGGACAGATGTGCCAGTTGTTGATGGGCAGATGTTCACTGACAGGTGTTTTCACTGTTTTGGGGACACTGTGTTTTGGGGACACTAGCTGGGTGATCAGTGGGTAAACAGCAGACAAACAGCTATAAAACTCACTGATCTCCCGGCTGCAGCACAGATCTCTCTTCCTCTCCTCACTGACAGGCTCTGTGTGAGGAGAGGAAGAGATGAGAGCAGTTACAACGCTCTCTATTTACATTACATGACGACTGTGATTGGACACAGTCGTCATGTGATCAGGAGAGCCAATCACAGGACCCTCCTGTGTTGTACTGCTCCACTGTCTCTGGGGGGCACAGGCAGATCGGGATCGCGCCACTGCGCGGGCACGTGGCGGCGCGATCTCCTGTCAACTGCCACCCCTCCCCCATGTTTACCATATGATGGCTGTGATTACACACAGCCATCGTGCCGCTCTGAGATGCGGCGTGTCCAAATGACACGTGCGCATCGGGATCGGGCGGCTGCGTGGGAGCACGCCCGCGCAATCCCGCTCCTTCTGAAGGACGTTCAGGAACGTCCAGTCAGAAGGAGGGAGCTCCCACCCGGCCGTTTATGTGCAGTGGCTGGGTGGAAAGTGGTTAAAACTCACGGTTATTAATGAATTGCCAGTACGACAATACACATAAAAGTTCATTGATAAAAACGGCATGGGAATTCCCCACGGGGGAACCCCGAACCAAAGTTAAAAAAAAAAATGACATGGAGGTCCCCCTAAATTCCATACTAGGCCCTTCAGGTCTGGTATGGCTATTAAGGGGAACCCCGGCCAATTTTTTTTTTTAAAAATGGCGTGGGTCCCCCCAAAAATCCATACCAGACCCTTATCTGAGCACGCAACCTGGCAGGCCGCAGGAAGAGAGGGGGGACAAGAGAGCGCCCCCCCTCTTAAACCGTACCAGGCCACATGCCCTCGACATTGGGAGGGTGCTTTGGGGTAGCCCCCAAAACACCTTGTCCCCATGTTGATGGGGACAAGGGCCTCATCCCCACAACCATTGCCCGGTGGTTGTGGGGGTCTGCGGGCGGGGGGCTTATTGGAGTCTGGAAGCCCCCTTTGATAAGGGGACCCCCAGATTCCAGCCCTCCCCCCTGTGTGAAATGGTAAGGGGGTACAAAAGTACCCCTACCGTTTCACAAAAAAAGTGTCACAAATGTTAAAAATGACTAGAGGAGAGGCGCATGCGCGGAGGCTCCATGAGCGGTCGCACGTTCTAAGAGCTCCGCTCCACTCCAGCCTGTCTTAGCCACCACAGCCAGCATCAGAGGAGAAAACAGCCGACCGGACCCCCTCGACAGTCCCGGAGAACCTGAGGGACCCCCCCGCATGACCGAGGGCTCTGTCAGACGGGATTTATCCCGACTTCTATAATCCGGCCCTCAGATCGCGGCCTCTGCAAAGATGGCGGCCACCAGCGCGGTGCGAGGCCTAACACAGCATCTGGAGGAATCCTCGGAAGATTTTCCTCCTCTACCCTCCCGCAACACAGGGAAACAGCTCCAAACAGTGAGTACACATCAGGATGGGCTCTTTTCTTCCTCCACCTCAGACATCACAAATAGTGGACTCACTGACGGCTCCCCCCTCACACCGATGGATGAATATAATTACATCCAGGCTCCCCCAGGCAATCAGAGCAGCCCCTCTGCCCCCAATCCCACAGACTTTTCCTCTTTAATGGAAACCTTCTCAAATATGCTCTCAAAGGGACTGGCCCATACTGCCTCACAAATCACATCTACCATACAGGCAGACCTGCAGCATCTGGGGGCGAGAATTGAAGCGATCGAAGTTAAGACTGATCAAACGATTGCTATGGCCAACCAGAACACTGAAAGGATCCATGATCTACATGAACAGCTAGATATGGCATATGCAAAGCTCGACGATCTTGAGAATCGATCACGCAGATACAATTTCAGACTGAGGGGCCTCCCGGAATCGTTCAAAGACACAGACAAAATCATCCGCGCTTTCATCAAAAATTTGATCCCTGACATACCGGATTATAAGCTAGAACTGGATCGAGCACACAGAGCTCTCCAACCCCCCCGCCAAGATGGCCTACCCAGAGACATAGTTGTGAAACCTCACTTCTACAAAGTTAAAGAGGAAGTCATGCATAAAGCCAGGGAAACTGACAACTTCTCCATTCAAGGACACTCCATTCAAATTTTCGCTGATCTCTCGCCCTTCACCATACAACGACGAAGATCATTATAACCCCTCCTACTTATCCTGTCCCAAAAATCGATCACTTATAGGTGGTCATTTCCTTTCCGCCTAAATTTTGCCTACTTGAACAAATCGTACAGCTTTACGAACTTTGGAGATGGGGAATGTCTGATGCTACAACTAGGCCTTATATCCCACTCCCCAACTGTTTCTGCTCTGGACCCCAAGACTCCAAACTCTGCGAAAAGACCTCCTCCAACGAGCCCCATCCAACCCCTATGGCACAAGCAACAGGCTAAGAGATCGAAAGATGGCCGCCCACCTTAAGGAACAGCCTGCAATCAACTGTGTTCTTCCCTTACTATGACACACCCGCCTGGCATTGGGACACTGATTTTTCAAGTCCCCCTCTCCCTTCTAGCAGGGTTTGGGCCTTAACTAACACTGGATGAGGTGACACTGTCATTTTGCCTCACATCCTCATTAAACTTTTTAAATGTTTTTTTTTTCTGTTTTTCCCCTCCCTTCATTTTTCTTTGATTGGTCCTGCTTTTCCACCCTTCCTCCTCGAAAAATTTTAGTAGTCGATCCTCTTTTTGGCGGCATGGCTGGAGCGGCTGCACTTCGCCTCCATTTGTCTCAGAGTGGTATTTTTTTTTTCCCCACTCTGAGACTTTTCCACAATGCCCCTGTTGGGGGTTTAGGTTTTTGGGAAAAAAACCCGTGTAGGAGGCATGAGGTCCTCCCCTCCTACAGGGGAACTTAGGTTACTATTAAGCTGTATGATGAACACCTATAATGTCTTCCTTTATATTGTTCTTGATATGTCCTGTTTTTATTGCTCAGGTTCGGCCATCCTTCCTCCTTTTCTTCCTCTCTCCCACCTATCCCTAGGGTCACTCAGAAGCCCAGCTGAAGGTCTACAGGCTAGGTTCCAAAATTGTCCAGCTTCGGGGGTTTGGACACTTACCCAAATCTTGCTAGCTCAGGTAAGTTCACTTTATATGATGCGTTTATTCCTCCCTTTGATCCGTGCACTCTGACACACTTATCCCCCCTTAGCCCATTTGCATAGCTTTGCATAATGTTCAAGGGATGAAATCCCCGGTTAAGAGACATAAACTATTTAATCACTACAAATCACAAAAAATAGCAGTCCTATTACTATTTATTTATTTATTTCAGGTACTTATATAGCGCTGTCAATTTACGCAGCGCTTTACATATTCATTGTACGTTCACATCAGTCCCTACCCTCAAGGAGCTTACAATCTAAGGTCCCTAACTCACATTCATACATACTAGGGACAATTTAGACAGGATCCAATTAACCTACCAGCATGTCTTTGGAGTGTGGGAGGAAACCGGAGTACCCGGAGGAAACCCACGCAGGCACAGGGAGAACATGCAAACTCCAGGCAGGTAGTGTCGTGGTTGGGATTCGAACCAGCAACCCTTCTTACTGCTAGGTGAGAGTGCTACCCACTAGACCACTGTGCTGCCCACAGTGTAGTATTACTTGTAGTATTACTAGTAGTATTACTACAAGAAACACACTTCCCATCCTCCTATAGTCCCTCCTTCTTACATGAAAACTATCCTCAGATTTTTCTCTCCAAAGCTGACAACAAAACTAAGGGGGTTGCAATTTGCTTTGCAAAACACCTTAAGTTCTCCCCCACTGATGTCATTAAGGACCAAGCAGGCAGGTTTATATTAGTAAAAGGTTCTTTAGAGGGTGACCAATACTCCTTCATATCTTATTACACTCCAAACAAAGGTCAGGCCTCCTTTTTCTCCGCTATGATGTCCACGCTAGGCCCGCAACTGGAAGGGAAAATAATTATGGGTGGAGACACAAATCTCCCCTTTGACCTCTCACTAGACAAATCGGTGCCAGGCGCCTCTAGATCTAGGAAACCTCCAAAACAGAGCACTAAAATAGCCGCTACACTTTGTTCCCTTGGCCTCGTGGACATCTGGAGAGAAATGAATCCCAGATCCAAAGATTATACACACTATTCGGCCCCACATCATCTCCACACTAGAATTGATCATATTTTTATTCAAGCCTGCAACATCCCTTCGGCTACTAAAGCGGTCATTAGGGACTCCTCCATCTCAGATCACTCCATATTCCTATTATTCTTGCAGCATTCTCATGGTAATGGTAAACAATTCACATGACGTCTTAACGAAGGGCTTTTAAGCGATCAAATCAATTGCAAAATCCTAGCACAGGAAATACAAGAATACTTTCGACTAAACAACACTGGGGAGGTTTCCCCAGAAACTGTGTGGGCAGCCCATAAAGCGGTACTCAGAGGAAAAATCATCCAAATCACCTCCCGCCTTAAAAAAGAACGTACAGCAGACATTAGCAACCTCCAGTTAAAATTCCAGTCCCTGAGCAGGGCCCATAAAAGGAACCCTACCAGGGAGTCTCTGGATGCCCTGGAAGTGACACGGATCTCCCTAAACCTAGCACTTACCACCGAAGCTGAGAAGCATCTTCGATGGTCAGGGGCTCGTTTCTACTATCAGGCAGATAAAATAGGGGTTAAATTAGCAGCCAAATTGTCTCCAAGGCCTCGATCCTTCACCTTTCCCAAAATCCGCACTCTAACAGGGGCACTATCTCAAAATCCGAACCGCATCATGGATGTATTCCATGACTTCTATACTTCGCTATATAAGAAAGAACACTCAGCAGCCCAGCCCCCCATATCAGACTTCCTAGACAATCTCCCTCTTCCAAAATTATCCTCTGAACATTCGGAGCTCCTAGATGAACCAATTTCGGAATCGGAAGTTCTCGGGGTGATCAAACAGCTCAAACAAAACTCAGCCCCAGGACCAGACAGTTTTTCAGTCGGGTACTATAAGAAATTCGGACCATTACTAGCTCCATATTTGGTCAAGTTCTTCAATTCTCTCCGGTCTGGTTCTCCCTTGGATAAAGCCCTTAACCTTGCATTCATATCGGTCATACCGAAACATGGAAAAGACGTCTCTTTGGTCTCCAATTACCGTCCCATCTCTTTAATCAATAATGATCTAAAAATTCTTACAAAAGTCCTATCCAACAGACTAGCGTCTTGCATAGCTCTCTACATTCATAGAGACCAGGTGGGCTTTATCCCGGGGAGACAAGGACCAGATCAGATCAGAAGGGCGGTTGACATCATCTCCCTCCTCAACTCCCAATGGGATGGAGGACCCCAACAAAAAGGATACTTGTTATCAATTGACCTACAAAAAGCTTTTGATACTATTACCTGGCCATATCTATTCAGTGTCCTGGAGCGATGGGGTTTTGGTCCAAATTTTTTGGGCACTTTACGAGCCCTGTATTCGGGACCTAGTGCACAGGTCAGAATGCAGGGCTACTACTCCAAACCTCTGTCTATAGAGAAGGGTACCAGGCAGGGCTGCCCTTTGTCCCCTCTCCTTTTCGCTATAGCGATGGAGTCTCTGGCTATTGCTACTAGAAATCACCCGGATATTAAGGGGGTAGTCTGTGGTAAACAAGAGCACAAATGCGCTCTTTTTGCTGATGATTTGCTGCTTTTTGTCACTTCCCCCCTGATATCGACCCCTAATATTTTCTCTCTCCTCGACAAATTTGGTGAAATTTCAGGCCTTCGAGTTAATGTCTCTAAATCACTAGCCTTAAATATAACGGTCCCCCCGACATTCTAAGTAGTTTACAAAACCATTTCCCGTTTTCCTGGAAATCGTCATCTCTTCCGTACCTAGGGGTTAATCTCTCCACTAGTATAGCTTCCCTCTACTCATCTAATTACCCGGCCATCTTCCGTAAATTAGCCTCTGACCTATCTATCTGGAATAAACACAACCTTTCATGGCTAGGCCGTATCCATGCAGTCAAAATGACCCTCCTACCCCGCATACTGTACCTATTTAGGTCCTTACCCATCCCCATCCAAAAGTCTCAAATTCAGACGCTTCAATCCAAAATTACACAATTAATTTGGGGATCTAAGGGTAGTCGTTGCTCGAACAGCATTCTATTCAGGCTTAAGTCACATGGGGGATTAGCCGTGCCCAACATATGGTGGTACTACCAGGCCGCTCAGCTTGCCCAGATCTCCATTGTGTACTCAAAAGGCCCCAAACCAGACTGGGTATCAATGGAACGCCAAGCTATTCCTCTACATACTATTGACTATCTGATCTGGTCTCCTACTAAGCGGAGACCGCCCATTTTAGCCCCCACGCTCTCCCACTCATTCGCTTTGTGTGATCGATTACACAAAAATCCCTCCCTGATCTCTGACCTTAAGCCCCTGACACATTTATTTCATAACCCTGACTTTTCGCCGGGAATGAACATCCTAGCTTTCAGTTGGTGGTTGAATAAAGGCTTATTTAGAATAGGCAACTACTTTACTTCTACAGGTCCTTTATCTCTTGCCTTCTGCACTAGTAAACTTGAGATGCCCACCATTGAACATTTTTGGTTCATGCAAATACAACATTTCCTTAAATCCATCTGGCCAAATAAACCAGACCCTCCTAAGATCACTAGTTATGAATCATGGTGTGCAAGTGCCACGGATCAGAGAGGGGGGATATCCATCATTTATGCCTCTCTAGCTTCGGTGACGTCCAAACCTCCCTATGCCATCTCCTGGGAAAAGGACCTTGATATTTCCTGGGAAAAGGATAACTGGTTCTCCTGCTTTCAACGCTCCTTCAAAGGAATTTTAAATATTTCCCTGATTGAAACTAGCCTTAAGATACTAACCCGGTGGTACAGGGTCCCCTCTCTCCTTGCGAAGATATATCCGGATGCTTCCCTGCTGTGTTTCCGAAGGTGTAACCATATAGGCACAATGTACCATATATGGTGGACTTGCCCAAGAATCAGGAGTTTGTGGAACAAAGTCTTTTCAGTGATTCGAAAAGTGACAACCTTTCCGATTCCTCAATCTCCTGAGATTGCTTTGTTGAATCAGAAGGTAGATAAGGTGGATAAATATACCCAAAAACTGATCTTTTTCATGTTACTTGGCACTAAAATTACAATAGCGGCCTGCTGGAAAAAGCATAGGGTCCCTTTTACTGCGGTGAAGCATAAAATTTCCTGGATTATGGCTTAGGAGAAGATAGTCAGTATAATACAAGACAAAGCACGGCTCTTCGAACTCACCTGGGGACCCTGGGCCAAGTTCTGTCATATCCCCTTATATCCTGGCGTTAGTTACCCAGACCTACCTGCGCCCTGAGTGACTCTGGGGGTACTTTCTCTTCCAGACTTTCCTGCCTTTCCCCTCTCTTTTCCCGCCTCTTTCTGTCCCCTTACTTTCCCTTCGTCTTTTCTCTTTGAATCAAACCGGACATGTTAAATAATTGATTATCCTGAGACTTTATTAGTAATGTATTGTAGTGGCGGGGGAGTTACCTCTATGCTAATTGAGCTCCTCGGAGACCAGGTATTCTGAACCTCTTAGGCCTCCCTCCACACAGTCCCATCCTCACCTGTGTTTGAATGGTCACTTGACCATATATAGTTTTAGTTCTAAGTTTTCAAGTTACCAATTTAGTTTTGAATTACAGAATACACCCTGTTGGGGTGATTTAACCTGGAACCCGGGGTCCAGGAGGAGGGGGCGGCTCCATACCCACAGCATGATCCCTTTTGGGGTGGTTGTGGACGCCTCTCCTAACCCTGGCTCCTCTTCAAGCCCCAGGGCTGGTGGTCTATCTTTTCTCCAATATACCGCACTGTTTCAATAATTTGCTCGTTCGGCCTTATTAGGTTGATGGAATTTGTAGGATTATTACTCTACCTCCATCGTCGTATTGGGACCTGACGTCTTTAGTTGTTTTTTTTTAGACATGGATAATTGTATCACACAATATGCTGTCTGATGTGTTGTTTGAGGTGAATTAGTGTTTGCGAAGACTCTTATTAGTATGTCATGTACCTGTTGTTCCCTTTTACCTACATTACTGATGCGTTTGTTATACTTGTACTGACTAAATTTGTATCAATAATAATAATACTAATAAAAATGATTGAAAGTAAAAATGACTAGAGACAGTTTTTGACAATTCCTTTATTTAAATGCTTCTTCTTTCTTCTATCTTCCTTTGGTTTCTTCCTCCATCTTCTGGTTCTTCTTCCGGTGTTCTCGTCTGGCATCTTCCTCCGTGGCGTCTTCTTCCCTTCGTCTTTTCGGGCTGCTCCTCATCCACCATTATGGGAGGCTCCCACTGTGACGCTTCTCCTCTTCTAAAGAAAAATGGAGAGGGCGCACTGACCTAGTGCATTACCAAAAAAGGATTTATTAAAAGTGTAAAAACAAAGATACTACTCACAAGCGAGCATGAAAAACAGGCTTTTCTGAAAAGTAGCAGCTATATACTTAGTAGATGATGGCACCTCACACGGCTGAACGGCTGACCTGTTTCAGGGGCGCACCCCTTTCCTCAGAGCCTAAGCGGTCAGAGCCTAAGCAGAGACTGCTTAGGCTCTGAGGAAAGGGGTGCGCCCCTGAAACGCATCAGCCGTTCAGCCGTGTGAGGTGCCATCATCTACCACTCGTCATCAGGCAGTGAAGAATATAGCTGCTGTATCTTTGTTTTTACACTTTTAATAAATCTTTTTTTGGTAATGCACTAGGTCGGTGCGCGCTCTCCTTTTTTCATTTTTTCTTTAGTTGTACGAACACCCATTGTTCCGAAGAGGGCTGCAAGACCATAGAATTTGCCTTTTATCTAAGAATAGACCACACCATCTGTGTCTAGCGAAACACCAGAGCGCAGGAGATTATTGCTTGGCTTCTCCTCTTCTGACGGTTACGTAGTTACATAGTAGGTGAGGTTGAAAAAAGACACAAGTCCATCAAGTTCTTAAACCCGGTGACCCCACCCCCCTCTGACGCACGGGGACTTGACGGGGACTTCCCTGTCTTATTCCCTGTGATGTCAGAGGGGGGCAGGGTCACCATTTGGCCCCGCCCCCTGTTATTTAAGAACCGTCAGAAGAGGAGAAGTGTCACACAGCGGGAGCCTCACATCATGGTGGATGCGGAGCTGCCCGAGAAGACGAAGGGAAGAAGACGCCGTGGAGGAAGATGCCGGACGAGAACACCGGAGGTAGAACCAGAAAAAGAAGATGGAGGAAGAACCAGAAGAAGAAGATGGAGGAAGAACCAGAAGAAGAAGATGGAGGAAGAAACCCATAGAAGATAGAAGATAGATTTAAATAAAGGAATCGTCAAAAACTGTCTCTTGTCATTTTTAACATTTATGACACTTTTTTTGTGAAATGGTAGGGGTACTTTTGTACCATTTCACACAGGGGGAAGGGCCGGGATCTGGGGGTCCCTTGTTAAAGGGGGCTACCAGATTCCGATAAGCCCCCCACCCGCAGATTCCCACAACATGGGAACAAAATGTTTTGGGGGGCTACCCCAAACCACCCTCCCAATGTTGAGGGCATGTGGCCTGGTATGGTTCAGGTGGGGGGGCACTCTCTCGTTGTCCCCCCCCTTTTCCTGCGGCCTGCCAGGTTACGTGCTCGGATAAGGGCCTGGTATGGAATTTAGGGGGACCCCTACGTCTTTTATTTATTTTTTTTTCATTTTGGTTCGGGGTTCCCCTGTGGGGAATTCCCATGCCGTTTTGATCAATGAACTTTTAGGTGTATTGTCGGACCGGCAATTCATTAATAGCCGCGAAGAGTTTTAAATGACTTTTTTTCCTTTGAAATGTAATTTTGCTGTCAGACTGTTCTAAACACGGGAAACATGCGCCCCTTTACAGGCATACTATAGACACTCCCCAGGTACAAAATTTAAAGGAATATTACACTTTTATTGTTTCACTTTAGGCATTATTAAAATCACTGCTCCCGAAAAAACGGCAGTTTTTAAAACTTTTTTTTGCATTGATCCATGTCCCCTGGGGCAGGACCCAGGTCCCCAAACACTATTTATGACAATAACTTGCATATAATCCTTTAAAATTAGCACTTTTGATTATTCATGTTCGTGTCCCATAGACTTTAATGGTGTTCGCGTGTTCCAACAAATTTTTTGCCTGTTCACATGTTCTGGTGTGAACCGAACAGGGGGTGTTCGGCTCATCCCTACAATTTAATAATGTTCTTATTATCAGACCTGTATATACAACAGTCAGTGCAAAATACCTTACACATCCCACCTGAGCTGCAGTGAGATAATTTAGAGTTAATCTATGCTCTAGAACTACTTTTTTAAAGTGGTTGTAAACCCACTTTGAAAAAAAAAACCTAACACCTGCAAGACAAAAGCATAATGAGCTAGTATGCATAGCATACTAGTTCAATATGTAATACTCACCTGAGATCGAAGTCCTCGCTGCGGTACCTGTACACAGCACCGGCCCGGGGGTTACTTCCGGGTATCGTGGCTCTGGAAGTAACGGCACACTCACTGAAGCAACAGCACATACATGCCATTGCTTCAGTGCGCATTTGCCGATGACATCGGCACATGCAAATACAGGGGATATCTCCTAAACTGTGCAGGTTTAGGAGATATCCTGGGTAGCTACAGGTAAAGCCACGTACACACGAGCAGAATGTCCGACAGTAAAAGTCCGACGGAAGCTTTTCATCGTCTATTCCGATCGTGTGTATGCCTCATCAGACATTTTTTTTCGAAAACTCTGATGGACCTAGAAATGAAACATGTTCTGTCTGGAAAACCTCTCATCTGTATGCTGTTCCGACGAACTGAAAACAATGTATGCTCTGAAGCTAGTACGGGACGGAAGCTATTGGCTACTGAACTTCCTTTTTCTAGTACCATCGTACGTGTTGTACGTCATCTCGTTCTGGACGGTCGGACTTTGGTGTGACCGTGTGTATGCAAGACCGCTTGAGCGGAATTCCACCGGAGTTGGCGCCATTAGCCTTATTATAGGCTTACCTGTACCAAAAAGTGGTCTGTAAGGGTTTACAATCACTTTAAGCTGAGCCATTTATTCACTTAATAAGCCTATATCAGTGGTAGTAAGGTTAATAATCTCATCTACAATTCTAGTGTAATTATTCATTCTTTTCATTGCCTCAATTCCCCATCCTGTCCAGAAAGGGAACCATGATCATGTCATGTCACCTTCAGTGAACAGCTCTCTTTTAAACACTAAAGGGTATTCTGGACTTTGACCTGATTGCACTGTATCTTTGCCAACAGCCAAAGCAGGTAATACCTTCCCAATATAACATATACCTGTAACATTAGTAGGAAACCAGGCATAAGCTTTATCTCCACATATATAATATAACCCTCTACGTATGGGTGGGGTATACTTGCTCCTAAAAAACTAGATGCAATAACATGGAATCTCAGGTAACTGATATTTCCACATATTGTAAACTGTAAGCAATTTGCACTATAAGGGTTCTATTTAGTTCTGGATCTGGGATATAATAATATTGACCATAGTTTCCTCCATAAACTGTAATCTTCGTTCCAGTGCAATCTGAATTGCCCAACTGTGTACATTTAGTGTTAAATGGGCATGTAATGTTTAGACAAATCTGTGGCGTGTCTATGTGTTTTAAAACCATCAAAGTTACTGATCTGTGCTCAGAAGTTGTATGTGGATCAAATGAGAGCTCACCTGTTCAAATTTTGGATAAAAATCCAAGTGGTATTAGAAAAATTCAGGTGCTAGGACAACAGCCTGCTGAGTGGGTGACACCAGGGGAACTGGCATCTTGTGAGGTTCCCAAGGGTGATAGCTGCCCTCCGCTGTGTGTACCCTGTGCAGACTCTGCCCTAACAAATACTGGAAAAAGGGGAGTTAAAGACACTTGCAACAGAGTCATGATGTTGGCCTGAATATGTCTGTTCATAATGAACCGAGTAATGTGGTATTGGTACATGATAATGTAGTGTCCAAGGGTACATGTAAAACTGGGAAACAATTATTGACTGCTGAGTCAGGTACCAGAAATAAGAGGGGTGGTCCCATTACGAACACCATAGAAATAGGCCCCCTACAGCCTCGGGATAGTAATGCTGTGAGAGGTGTTGGGAAACCTGGGAACCTGAAGCGTGGAGGCAGAAGGGTTGATGGAAAGGCAAGGGGGCCCCATTAAAATTTAGGGAGAGGAAATGTTTATGGAAGTGCACACGGAAGAAGAGTTGAGAAGGTCTTATTCTTAAGGCCGGGTTCACACTATTGTGAAATGGATGTGGGATCCCCGCATCCAATGCGCAATAGCAGGAGATTGTGACCGGATCTCTATGGAGCCGGTTCACATATGTCCGATGCAGCTCTGGTGCAAATTTGCACAGGAGCCCTGTGCGTCTTTTGGTCCGTTTCAGGTCCAATTACAGCTCAAAATTCGGGCTGAAATCAGACCTGAAACGGTAAACCAGGACGCACAGGACCCCTGCTGTGAACCGCATCTGCATTAGGTGTGAATTGAGCCTTAAGCCCATAACAGAGTGACAGTGAGGCATAGAGGGAGACACTAAAGGAGGCATTGGGTTCAGCTCCCCTTTAGAAAAAAAGTGTAGTCAGACAGAATTGGACTCTTGTAAATAAGAGCACCACTGGAACTTGGGTGTATCTTCCTCCAGGTCAAAACAGGTGGGGGGGGATATGTGACAATACGGTTCCCTGTTTTAGTGTTTGTTGCCCAGGATTCTCAAATGGGCAGGTTGAAGGGCTCCAGGAGGATTGCTTAATTTGGAGGAAACTGTTTTATCAGTTTCCTCTATGCATACCTCCCAACATTTGAACTTCAGAATGAGGGACACCAGAGGAGTAAAAAGACCTGTGGCGCACTACCTTGTGGTAAATTGTGGGCGTGGTCAAAAACCTAGCAGTGGGAGGGGCTTAAGGTATGTGGTTGAACGTACAGAGTGGAGTTCAGAGGGTGCTACGTAGTTCAGAGGGTGCTACGTACAGAGTGCAGGGTTCAGAGGATGCTCTGTACAGAGTGCAGAGTTCAGAGGGTGCTATGTTTAGAGTGCAGGGTTCAGAAGTCCCACATTTCAGCTGAAATAAAGCCTTGAGTAGTATATCATGTAGAATATAGTACTGAGTAGTAGCAGTATATCATGCTGATGACCACGCTGTACAGCCTGTATACACTACAGTAAGACACAGGCTGTACAATGTGGTCATCCAGCATGAAAATAATGACCACAGATGCTGTAGTATTCATGGCTACAGACAGTGTTTGCACTGTATACTTGTCCTAATCCTTAAAGGACTGCAAGGAATGTACCAGGCTGCAGAACAGTTGGAAGAGATAAAAAGTAAGTCTGGATGGAAGTGCAGATTTATGTGAGTGGAGAGCAGAAACAGAAGAAAGTGAACTGGAAGTGAGAGTGTGTGATTTACTGCATGGTCTTACCGGGAAGATGTAGACAGAGCAGCCAGTAGCAGATCACTCACCGTAGATCACTGCAGGACCTTCACTCTCATTGCATGCAGCTCTTATTCAGGCATCTCCCCGCATCAGCTGCTTCATCCCGCACCCACTAACACAGGAAGCCTGCAGGACGAATTTGAAGGCAAGGACAATGTTCTTTGTGTACCCATTGGCTGAGGAAGCAGCTGCACTGCCCCCTGCTGTCTCCTCAGCCAATGGGTAGCTAAAGCTCATCGTAAATGCCTCACTTCTTCCCTCCTGACATCATATGGACCTCCAAAGTACGGAACTGTTCTATGCAGGCAGGCCGAAAACAAATGTATTTTGATTAGGGGCGGGTTCCGTGCACTCCGCTCTACACTGTCTGTGTCAGAGGGGAGAGATGCATCTGCCATACAAGTGTAGCTCACGGTGTGCGGGAACCAAGGCAACCCACACATTCCGGGGGCTTGGAGATTTCATAGCAATCTGGGTGGGATGAAATCTCCAATCCTGGGACCAGGATTTAGGATTAACCAGGACACTGATCGTGCAGGTGTGTCTGGGCCTTTTAGTAGAGACAGGACCAAGGTTCTGGGCTCCACCGTCCTGAGGAGTCCATGCAAGCAAAGGAGAAGAATGCACGTCTGCACCGTATAGTCTGACAAAGGGCCCAAGTCTGTGGGCTGGAGCAGAAAGGAAGCTCTGAAAGAGTGACAGCAGAGGTACAGAGTGTGTACAGAACAAGGACCCTATGGCCAAGAGGGACGAGGCACAAAGCCTGAGCAGCAGTGCTGACCCTAGAACCAGGGGGCTTGGTATTTTTCATTTGTTATTACATCATTTCTGCAAAGTTGAAACCCCTGCGTGGGATATCTGGATGGACTGTTTGTTTCTTTTGTTTAATAAAAGTGGGCCAACAAGCCCTTAAACAGCATATCTGGCGTGGACTCAGCTCACTGGTAGGCTCTACACTGAGCTAAACAACTCCCAAACTTTACAATATATATACTAGGATTGTCCCAATACCACTTTTTTAAGACTGAGTATAATGCCTCATGCACACAGGATGTTAAAATAACGTTATGAAAATGATAGTATCTTTGCAGTGATTTTTTAAAACTTTTTTCAGCTTTTTTCAACGTTTTTGCAATAGCGTTTTTTAGCGTTTATCAGCGTTTTTTAGCGTTTTTCCACGTTAGCGGTTTTTAGCATTTTTTTTCAAATTTTTTTTTTTCAATGGATCAAAAACAATGGTGAGTGAGGTTTTTGAGGGTTTTTGAGCGTTTTTACAGCTGAAAAATGTCTCTCAGAACCCACTGGTCCTGGGTTTTTTTTACAGCTTAAAAACACCTATGCCATTTGCAGCTCAAAAAAGCCTAGGTGGGCATGAAGCCATAGACTAACATAGACAGGCCTTTTTAAGCTGCAAAAAACGCTCAAAAAAGCGGTTGTAAAAACGTCCATGTGCATGAGGCCTAAGTGTTGATACCAATTACCGATACTTTTTTTAATGTCATGTGACAGTGGCACTAATATGCAGCACTGATGACTCGTGGACAGTGTCAGTAGTTTTTAATTTTATTTATTTATTATTTATATTTATATATATAAAATATAATTTTATTTATTTTTTTAGGGGGGGAGTGTATGGTGTCAGTGTGTTTTTTGATATGTTTTATTTTAGAAGTGTTTGTGTTTATAAAAGGTGTATACATAAAGTCATAGCGTTGTGGACGCAGTCGCTACAGGAACAGAAGGAGTGGAGCAACAATATTTTGATCTTGTTAGAGAGATATGCAGAAGACATAGTTTGTCAAACATAATAACCAAGCAAGCTGGGCGCATCGCAACCCCGGAAATGGGACCAGATAGACACCAGTACCCCCTCCCATCTGAAAATTAGTTGTAGATATATAAACAGGCAATAGTAGAAAATCATGTATATCATTGGAGAAGGAAAAAAGAAAACAAAAATCTTGCACTGAATTTAATCAATATGCAACAGGAGTAGAAAGTTTTTGCACTGAATTTTTGGCGGCTGTGGCCCTTGGGTTTGGAGAAATGTTCTCTGCCTCAACCCCGGGTGAGACATTGTTGACCCAGACCACTGTTAAATCCCAGGACATTGGTTGATATTGACCAATGAATTATTTGTGAGTATCATTGAAACTTAGTTTTCTTCTGTACTTACCTCCCACCCATCCATAATTGCCTGTATACTAATAGATGTTTTACTGTCCGAATTTTAGTTAAATTGCATCTGACTCCTGATGATTGGTTGAAAGCCAAGAAACGCATTGAGTTACTAACCTATGGATGCACATATTGTTTCATCGTAAAATATAATTTTTCTCTGAAATTGTACCTATTTTACGAATTATGTCTATTATCTGATTGTCTGTATATGTTTAACTGTGTCCCATGATGTTTTTTTATCTCTGTACTATGTCCTATGATGCATTTTATTAAACCATTTTTGTACCATCAGCATCTTGAAAATCCTTTGCGATTATGGTATTGTAGGCTTTACGAATAACTATGGACAGTGCATTACACTATGGACTATAGATATAATATTGGTTTCAGGTCAATTTAATTTAATTCTGACCAATTAGCCTATACATTCATTGACATGTCTCACGCAAAGTCCCGCTACTATCCCCTTCTTTTTTATCTGAATATAGTGTTTATAATTTTCGTAACTCTTTTGTTGTTGGATTCCACTTTTCAGTACAGATGCCCGAAGTGTATATATTTGCTTGTATTGTTCAATAGGGTTATAATATAGGTAGTAGGGGGTGGGTGGTGATAATGGTTACAAGAGGTATCAAAGGGGTAAGTGGTTTCCTCAACGATCCTTACAGGGGGTGAGAAGAAGGAAAGAAGTATATTCATCAGTAGTGATAAAGTGCTGCCAGCATGACCATATTTTCCTGAATTTGGAAGAGGTATCATTTGCTTGATGAATGAGTTCTTCCATTTCTGAAGTTTTCTGTATACGTCTAACCCTCTCTGATATGGTCGGAGGAGCGCCATTTGTCAGGTATGCACATAATTGCTGCTTTTACCATATGAATGGCCTACAATGATTTTTTTTCTTATTTATTGCAATTCTTTTTTTTTTTTTATCAGCCCTGTTGGGGGGCTTTGGTGAGACAACTTTGCTTTAAGACAGAAAGGGAGTGAGGACTAGGGATGAGCCCAGTGTTTGAGTCGAACTTATGTATGACTTGAACCATCCTGTGATTGCCCAGCGAACAATATGCGGCATTCGCAGCAAATTTAAAAGCCGTGGAACGTCGTTAAAGTCTATGGGACACTAACATGAAAAACCAAAAGTGCTCATTTTAAACGCTTATATGCATGTTATTGCCATAACATTTTTGGGGGCCCGGGTCCTGCCCCAGGGGCCATGTATCAATGCAAAAAAAAATTAAAAAAACTGACGTTTTTTCAGGAGCAGTTTTTAAAACTTTTTACTACAGATTTTAATAATGCTTAAAGTGAAACAATAAAAATGAAATATTCCTTTAAATATCATGCCTGGGGGATGTCCTTAGTACGCCTGTAAAGTAGCGCATTTTTCCCGTGTTTAGAACAGTACCACAGCAAAATTACATTTCTAAAGGTAAAAATGTCATTTAAAACCACTCGCGCCTGTAATGAATTGTCGGATCCTGGCAATATAAATAAAAATCATTGAAAAAAACTGCATGGGTTCCCCCCAGTCCATTACCAGGCCCTTTGGGTCTGGTATGAATATTAAGGGGAACCCCACATCAAAAATTTTTAAAAAATTGTGTGGGCCCCACCAAAATCCATACCAGGCTCTTCAGGTCTGGTATTGATTTTAAGAGGAACGCCGAGCCAAAATTTTTAAAAAAATGGCGTAGGGCCCCCCAAAATCCATACCAGACCCTTATCTGAGCACGCAACCTGGCAGGCCGCAGGAAAAGGGGTGGTGAGAGAGCGCCCCCCCCCCTCCTGAACCATACCAGGCCACATGCTCTCAACATGGGGAGGATGCTTTGGGGTGCCCCCAAAACACCTTGTCCCCATGTTGATGGGGACAAGGGCCTCATCCTCACAGCCCTTGCCTGGTGGTTGTGGGGGCCTGCGGGCGGGGGCTTATCTGAACCTGGAAGCCCCCTTTAACAAGGGTACCCCTAGATCCCAGCCCCCCCCTATGTGAATGGGTATCAGGTACATTGTACCCCTACACATTTACCAAAAAGTGTCAAATTGGTAAAAATGACAGACAATTTGGGACAAGTCCTTAATAAAAAAAACTGTCTCACGGTGTCCAGTAATCTTCGATCACAGCGCCCGATGGGCCGAGAAAAAAAAAAGAAAAACTCTGTGGGAGGCTCCCACTGACTGCAGGCTTTCTGCATTGACAGCTGTTATATAGCTGAGGGTGGCGCCCGGTGACATAAACGGGTGACCCTGCCCCCCCCTGACGTTATGTGACAGTTGTTTTTTTTTTTTGTTTTTTTATTAATAAAGGACTTGTCCCAAATGGTCTACTGTCATTTTTACCATTTTGACACTTTTTTTGGTGAATGTGTAGGGGTACAATGTACCCGATACCCATTCACATGGGGGGGGGCGGGATCTGGGGGTCCCCTTGTTAAATATATATATATGAAATATTGTATTTATAACTTATTGTTCAGACAATATTTGTATGAATTGAATGTACAGATATGAAATATTGTATTTATGACGTATTGTAGAATGCGTGTGTGTGTATATACTGTATGTGTGTATATATATATATATATATATATAGTACATACACACAGTATATATAGAATATTGTGTTAATTTTAGGAGAATGATCAGGATTTGTATGAGCTAACAGATTTTTTTGTTTTGTTTTGTTTTTTAGTTCACATCATTGTAGGATAATAAGTTGCACTTCCTTATTTGAGTATATGTATACATACACACTCAGATATACTGTATACACAGGGCCATAGATAATTGTTCTGGGGCGGGTTAAGCAGCAAGTACTAAGTAAAGTCTAAAATCAGGCTGGGAAGCTGATTTGCCTGTGTTTAGGGTGTGGTCGAGGTGCACGCCATGCGCCTGCAAACACCCTCACTCTACTCTGATTTGCTAATATGCCAGATTAACTGGCTAGGATTGGCGCAGCAGGGACCCGAGGAGAGGACAGTGGGCGGTGTTTGTTTCCTCATTGACACTGACATGTGGGGGTGGAGTTGACACTGGGACCGGAGGAGAGGACACTGTGCACTCTGATGTGAGAGACCCTGACACAGCTGACCCCCCCACATCAGGCTGCATTGATGGGCACTGGGGAGGCTGCATTGATGGGCACTGGTGAGGCTGCATTGATGGGCACTGATTAGGCTGCATTGATGGGCACTGATCGGGCTGCATTGATGGGCACTGGTGAGGCTGCATTGATGGGCACCGATGAGGCTGCATTGATGGGCACTGATGAGACGGCACTGGTGGGCACAAATGAGACGGCACTGGTGGGCACAAAAGAGACGGCACTGGTGGGCACAAATGAGACGGCACAAATGAGGCAGCACTGGTGGGCACAAATGAGGCGGCACTGATGGGCACAAATGAGGCGGCACTGGTGGGCACAGGCTGCACTGATGGGCAAAGGCAGACGGCACTTATGGGCACAGATGAGGCTGAACCTACTGCCCTACTGGCACCGTCCACTGCTTTTCTGACAGTCCACAGCCAAATATATGTAGAAAAGGTTTCCACCATCCCTGTTAAGTTTGCAGTCATTTTTTTACGTCTTATTTTAGTGTGATGTGTATTATATGTGACTTTACATAGAGACCGGTACTGTGATGATATTGAAGTTTATTGAGATTTTCATAGATTAGAGAAGGGCTCGACAACCCCCGGCATGTGTGCCAGACGTGGCACGTGGACACCCTTCGGGTGGCACTCAGGAGCGATCCTGGGAGACCAACCTCGCGCACGTGAAACTGGTCCAGTTTAGCCAGTCAGCGGCAGTATAGAGGAGATTCAGCAGTGGGGCCCACCTCTCTTCCTGCCAGCATCAGTGAGCACTTTCCATTGATTCCAACTGTGCAGTGAGGGAATCGAGTGCCCTGGGGCCAGCAGCGCTCCTCATGGTAGTAATTATGCACTTTTTTTCCCTCTGTGGCAGTCTCCTAATCAGCAGGCTTATGGCTGGGCTTTTCCATGTGTGCACCTGCTGTCTCTGAACCCTCCTCTGCTTAAAGTATAAGTTCACCTTTACAGAAAACTCTGTAAGGTGAGCTTACACAGGTCCCCCTCCTGCCCCCCCCCCCGGTCCCGCTGACCTGGACCGCCACAGTCTCCAGTTCTAAGCCCCAGTATATCCGCATCAGGAGCCTGGGGCTTAAAGCTTCTGAGCTGAATGTCCAAAACGTCCCTTGTCAGGGGGATGTTTTGGAGCATTCTAATTGGTCAGCACCCTCACATCGTCCAATCAGCAGCCGCATAGCCGTCCTCTCAGCTATTCAGAAGACACGAGGATGGAGAGGATTTCTAAGCCCCAGGCTCCTGATGGGGATATACCAGGCTTAGAACCGGAGATTGCAGCGGTCCAGGTCAGTGCGACCGGGGGGGAGGGGGACCTGTGTAAGTTTACCTTACAGATTTTTCTGTAAAGGTGAACTTACACTGTAAGTAGCCATGTGACAGACGCAAGCAAAAGGGGAGACCAATGAGAAATGCTATATACTAGGTTTGTGAGAAATGTTTTATACCAGGCTTTGTGAGACATGTTATATACCAGGCTTTGTGAGACGTGTTACTGTATATACCAGGCTTTGTGAGACATGTTATATACCAGGATTTGTGAGATGTGCTATATATCAGGATTGTGAGAAATGCTATATACCAGAATTTGAGGTCTGATGAGGCAGGAATTGATCTGAGGGGTGAAGGGTCAGGAGAAGGATTGATGGGCACAATAAGGCTGAATTTAATGGGCACAGTGAGGCCGCATTTGATTGGTACATCTTGATGAAATAGACACTTGCATTTTGGCAGCGCCCTACCTATCTCTCTTTTAAACTTACCCAGGTGGTCATTTGACTCATAGGTACTGAATCGATCATTATGGAAGGAAACACAATTTCTCAACATCATGAAGGAAAATTTGTTTTTATCATTGAAACAATTACCCTTCACAAGGCATCCTGATGAAGAGAGAGGATAAAGGAGCTTGGACCAGATCGACCCAACTTGCAGATTAATCAGCAGTCGAGTGATGGTGGTCGAGTTTGCACTCAGAGCTTTTCCCCTGCAAATTATCAGAGTTGGCTGGATGTGATGTGAGTCATGCCTTTTATTGTTTTCCCTGTTTGCTATTTGAAAGTCCTGGCACCGACAAGTGGACAAAAACAGGGGTTTCCGACTTAAAGCATCTCAGTGAAAAGTGCAAGCGGGATGAAAGTACCTGAAGCCATCTTGACAACTCCCTGAAGCTCCAGTTTTTTTGGAAGAGTAGCTAGATGCAAGCTACAGAATTGGAATTAGAAGGCACAATGGAGGTCACAAAAAATTAACACATCCCGTCTAGAAAAGACTGTGTAAAATTTTGTGGTGCATTCGAGCTGGCTTTGCGTGGTGATGACGAGAGCGAGAGATCAGAGAATCCTGGGATTTTCCGTGGTTTGGTCGATTTTGATGCCTCTCTTGATGGAGTTTTGAAAGAGCATGCCACTGTGTTTAAGGGAACTTCAAAAATCGTGCAGAACGAGCTGTTGGACTGTATGTTGTCTGTTAAAGAGCACATTATCCAAGAAGCACGGAGCACCAATTTTCTCTCAATCCAGGCCGACGAAACCACCGATATTGCCACTCATTGCCAACTTGTGCTGGTACTGCGCTACATAGATGCCAAAAACAATTTACAGGAGAGATTTTTTGAGCTTATTCCTCTTCATTCAACCACAGTGGATTGCATCGCTACAGCACTACAAGAGCTCCTTGCTGTCATCCTTCCAGAGGATCAGAAGCATGAACTCATCTCTCAAGCATATGATGGAGCCAGCGTGATGAGGGGTGCCACTGCAGGTGTACAAAGGAAAATACAAGATGTGTACCCAAATGCCCATTACATCCACTGCTATGCACATCAGCTGAACCTAATAAAGCAACAGGCCACTTCTCAAATACCCAAAGGGGAGTTTTTTTTGCTACCCTTGGAGGATTTGCCAGCTTTTTTGCAAGGTCACCCAAGCGCACAGATGTTCTTGATAAAGTAGTTGCCCATAGGCTACCAACATCAAGCAGTGTAAGATGGAACTTTCACAGCCGTGCCGTCAATACAGTGTTTGAGCACAGAGAGGACCTCATCCGCTGTTTTGAAACTATGCAAGACTCAGGTGACTATGACTCTATTACCGTCAGAGGCAGTAGGCTTTGCCATGCTGTTGGAGGATCAGGATTTTAAATTTTTTCTGACGCTTTTCCACAATGTCATGCCACATGTGGACCTCCTCTATGCCAAAGTCTAGAGAAAGGACATAGATTCAGTCCACATTAAGGAGAGCATTGAGCAGTTCCAGTAGGATGTACAGAAGATCAGGTAGCAGCTGTATTCCTCTTATTATTATTTTATTTTATTATTTTTTTATTTTATTAATAATGATAATAATAATAATTTTTTATTATAATATTTTATTATGTTATTGTTATTGTTGTTGTCCCAAACCTGGTTGACAAAAGCAGTGAAGATGCTTCTCAACCGAAGAGGCGGTGCTTGCTCGATCCAGAAGGCCATAAACGCATTGCAGCCAAAGTGAGTTTTTATTTGTTGCAATATTTGTCTTTTTTGATGGCTCCCTCTTATAGACATAAATATTGGAAAGAAAAGTATTTTTCTTGCAATATTAATCTAAAAATGATGATGATTTGTTATTCTCTCTAGTGGATAATTATAGTATTACGACCTTCATCTCTGTTAGCTCCTTGAGCATCAAAAATGCATGAAACTTGATGTATTTACTAAGAATGTCCATGTGATTGGAGTTCTGAGTTATGCATTCAAAAAGACTGAAACTGATCTCCCTTTATAACTTTAAACTGAACATTTTAAAGGTTGTAGTCTGCAACCTTTAAAATGATCAGTTTTAAGTTATGAAAGATCAGTTTCAGTGTTTTTGAAACCATAATTTCTCAGAACTCTATACATGTGGACAAGACATTAGTAAATGTCAAGTTTCATGCATTTTTGATGCTCAGGGAGCTAACAGATGAAATTTACATTTTGTCATCATTACCAATTTTTTGTTTTTCATTCGATAGGTCTGTGATACCATATTGGTACACACCAAGGATCGCTTCTCCTTCACAAACCACCTGTTAGTGCCACCTTGCTTCAAGCAGACAGGCTTCAACTCTACACAGTGGCGTTTTCTGAGGATGCACTGAGCAAGACTTTGCAGGCCTATCCAGTGCTCAATGGGAGTAAGTTGAAGACAGAGCTTAGTCTCATCTACAGTAAAGAAGATTTCAGAAAGTGTGGTGGTGCTGTGGACCTATTTCAGCTATTTATGGAAAACAATCTTGAAGAAATCTTTGGAGAGACTGTCACTCTGCTAAAAATACTTATCACCACACCCATGACCACAGCAGAAGCTGAGAGGTGCTTCTCAACATTGAAGAGAATAAAGACTTTTCTGAGAAATAACATGACCCAGGAGAGGCTGAATGCATTGGTCATGCTGTCAATGGAAAAGAGTGGTGACTGAGATTACTGACTTCAATCAAAAGGTCATTTAAAAATTTGCAGCCAGAAATAAAGGAGAGAAATTTATTTTCAAATAGTACTACTGCTGGCATGAATGGGAATGTGGTGTGCATTTGTATTTGGTTACCTTTACTTTAATTCAGAGTTTTTTTGTTGTTTGTTGTACAATAAAGTTTGTTTACTGTTTAAAAAAAATTACTGGTTCATGGTACATTTATTGCATTCTTTAACAGTTGACTTAAACACTAACATTTTCAATATCTTATCTAGCAGTAATGATACATAATCACCTGATAAATGGCTATTTACAGTTTTGCATTACTAACAGTTTAATTTTTCAGTTTGTTTGCGCCCCCCCCCGAAAAAAAAATGTTGAGCACCAGCCGCCACTGGTTGTGGCCAGGAAACACAACAATAACACAACAGCAATGGAAAACTCAATCCAGCCTTAGTCGCTGTCGTTAAGGCCCCGTTTAAATCTAGTGGGCGGAATCGCCGTTATTCTGCCCGCAATTCCAAATCACAGTGCAATTCTGGCAAAACGCAGTGCACGCGATTGTGTTTATTCATTTTTAGTGGCGCCTAAAATGCATTGTGGTTTTGTATTTTTGTTGTGCGATAAATTGCTAAACAATCACAGCAAAAACACACCGTGTTTTGGTGCCACTAAAAATGAATGGAAGACAAACATTGTTGTGTTTTGCCAGCATTGCAGGGCAATTTGGAATTGCGGGCAGAATCACATCGATTCCGCCCAAGATCCAAAATCGCTAGATGTGAACGGGGCCTAACATAATAGCAATAAAAGACTCTACCCAGCCTCAATCAGCAACTTTGCCAGTTGCAACACAATCAGTGGTGGGCAAACAACTCATGGAGCCCCCAGGCTATTAGAGATGACGCAACATTAACCACTTCAGCCCCAGAAGGTTTTACCCCCTTAATGACCAGGCCATTTTTTGCGATATGGCACTTACTTTAACTGACAATTGCGCGGTTGTGTAACGCTGTACCCAAATAAAATTGATGTCCTTTTTTTTTTTTTCCCACAAATAGAGCTTTCTTTTGGTAGTATTTGATCACCTCTGCGGTTTTTATTTTTTGCTCTCTAAACAAAAAAAGAGCGTCAATTTTGGAAAAAAAACTATTCTTCACTTTCTGCTATAAAACATATCCAATAAAAAAAATTCAAAAATCTAATTTCTTCATCAATTTAGGCCAATATGTAATTCTGCTACATATTTTTGGTAAAAATATTGATTGGTTTGTGCAAAAGTTATGGAGTTTACAAACTATGGGATATTTTTATGGCATTTTTATTTATTTTTTTACTAGTAATGGTGGCGATCAGCGATTTTCAGCAGGACTGCGACATTGCGGCTGACAAATTGGACACCTAACTGACACTTTTGACACTTTTTTCGGAACCAGTGACATAATTACAGTGATCAGTGCTAAAAATATGCACTGTTACTGTACTAATGACACTGGCAGGGAAGGGGTTAACATCAGGGGCGATTAAAGGGTTAAGTGTGTCCCTAGTTGGTGTTTGCTAACTGTGTGGGGGATGGTCTGACTGGATGAAGACAGAGATCTGTGTTCCTGCTTAGCAGGAGCACAAGATCTCTATCTTCTTTCCTGTCAGAATGGCGATCTGTCTTGTTTACATAGGCAGATTGCCGTTCTGCCTCTCTAGGGAGCGATTGCAGGTGGCCAGCGGACATAGGGCCAGCCGGACCCGCTGATTAGTCCCCCTCTGTCCAAACAGCCCTCCCGCACCCCCCTGTGTCTATTGCATGAAATGATGTACAGGTGTGTCATTTCACGCAATAGAGCCAATCTGCCGCAGTATATATCCAGTAGGTGGTCTGCAAGTGGTTAATGTGGCAGGCCCAAGCGGAGGGGCACGGAGCTTGGTGACATACAAAGTGGCAGGAGACTTAAAGGGGAAGTCCAGCCTGCTTTTCGGGCTGGGCTTCTCCTATGGGTCACAGGAGTGCAATTCGTTTTGCACTCCTGTGACCCATTTTCAGCCAAGAGCAGTCTGAAGTTCTAAGTCCCCTGATGTCACTGGGATTAGTCGAGGCAGCGCGTCATCACAACTTATGAAGTCTGGATCTGCCATCTGCCTTAACTTGACCGCTGAGACGGCCGCTCCCCGTCCCTCCTTAACTCAGCGCCCCAATGAGCATGAAGGAGCAGAGAGGAGAAATGCTGACTGACAGGCAGCAGCTCTCCTCTCGAGGAGTGAGAACCGAGCCATCTGCCATGTTCGGTGGCTCGGTTCACAGTGCAGAGACCCCGGGGGACAGTGGCACACAGTGGGTGTGGCTAAATTATGCCACATATTAAGTGCGGCTTTTTGGTCTGATTCAAAATTTTAGTCTTTAAAATTGTCAAAAAAAACAATTTTTTTTACATTCATTTTAATTGAATAATTGTTTACATTTTTTTCACAAAGCTATTGGGGGGGTGGGGGGCGGGCTTTGATGTAAACGGGTCTAAACAGACCCTGAAGTCTCACTTTAGAGATAGAGAAAGGGACTGAGGGCACGTTCAGTATGTACAGGAGAGGAGTGTGGAGGGTATGCCTGTGGGCAGTATGTGCTGGAGAGTAGTGTGGAGGGTATACCTGTGGGCAGTATGTGCAGGAGAGGAGTGTGGAGGGTATGACAGTGGGCAATATACCCTCCACACTCCTCTCCTGTACATATTGCCCACTGTCATACCCTCCACATTCCTCTCCTGTACATGACAGTGGGAGGTATGTACAGGAGAGGAGTGTGGAGCGAGTACGGGGGGCAATATGTGCAGGAGAGGAGTGTGGAGGGTATGACAGTGGGTGGTATGTACAAGAGAGGAGTGGGAAGGGTATGACAGTGGGCAGTATGTATAGGAGAGGAGTGCGGAGGTTATGACAGTAGGCGGTATGTACAGGAGAAGAGTGTAGAGGGTAAGACAGTGGCCACTTGTTCATTATAATTTTCCAACTTAGAACAATTTTGTCATATACCCTGGAATTGTCCTTTGGGGATAGCTCCTAACCATGTTAGCTGGTGACAGCTATCAGTAATTAAACCATTTCTTTCTGTGGCTTTAAAATGTGTTTTGTTCATAAGGAGATTGCCTTCCATGAAAATAACCAAATCCAGAAAATGAATGGACTGGCTACTCCAATTATATGTGAATTGAATACCCCAGGTATTGGAGTTCAATCTCTCCATAGCTTTGTGTAGGGAGGTCTCATCACCCCTCCACAGAAACAGGGCATCATCTACGTATCGTCTCCAAAAAACAGATTAGGATCCCTTCTAGCAAAAATAGCTCCCTCCCCCCAAAAGGACATAAATAAATTAGCAAGGCTAGCAGCAAATTTTGCACCCACCGCCACGCCCATGCGGTGTAGATAGAAATTGCCACCATAATAGAAATAACTGTTTTCCTTTCCCAACTTTAGAGTTGAAAATGTAACAGCATTCAAAATACAGAAGAATGACATTAAATAAATAAGTGAGACGAGTCCGCACAATGGCTATCGCCCACAGCCAAACTTGTGTCAATAAACAGTACCATATAAACATAAATGTAGCTCGGAGCTGGCTATTGTGCCTGCCATTCAGGGACATTGTGCAGCACTGTCTCCCTCTAGTGTTGGCTTGGACTCTATGTCATTTCCTGACAGACAGAAACTAGAGCAAAGCCTTGTGGGATGTGTAGTACAGAGTGCTGGGGTTTCAATTCCAGCAGGACTGGCTTGAAATACAACCACCAGATTGCTGAGGAGGAAAGAACAAAGAAGGTATAAAAAGGCCAGCTGAGGCCTAGATCGCACTCTTAGGACGTCGGCCTGGATCTGCAAGCAGGAGCTCTGTGCCAGTGTACTAATAGCAGGAGGACTCTAGGACCGAGAATCTGTCAGGGCAGGAGAAGGGCTCTAGGACCCAGCACCTTCATCAGCACATCACATGGGCCTTTATAAGGAAGTCAGCCCTTGGCTGAAGTGCTGTTTGAACTTTAGCTGTTACCAACGTTCCTGTGTTTCTTGTTTACTGTGATTCTTGATTACCGAACCAGCTTGTTCCAGACCTGTGTCCTGCCTGCCTCCTGACCTTGGCTTGCTTAACGGATCTTCTCGGCCTGGTACCTGTCTTGTGCTTGGCTCCCACCTGATCTTGTCTCCTCTGCAATCCACTTGGCATCGAACCTTGGCTTGTACCGACTACCTTCTGTCTCAGTGACCCTGGTTACCTGCTACATCTCACAGGTGCCACCTGCCTGCAGCAGCCCCACAGCACATCAGCTGTGTTCCTGAGCCTTTTTTGCAAGCAACTCTGCAGGCGACTTGTGCGACTTTGGGCCTGACTCATCCTGTCTCACCTTCAGGGGAGTCTGGAACTGAGCAGCAAGGGAAGCCCTCTCTCTCCATTGACCTCCAGCAATTTGGTACCTGATACAGCAGAGATATGCAATTAGCGGACCTCCAATTGTTGCAAACCTACAAGTCCCATCATGCCTCTGCCTCTGGGTGTCATGCTTGTGGCTGTCAGAGTCTTGCTATGCCTCATGGGAATTGTAGTTCTGCAACAGCTGGAGGTCCGCTAATTGCATATCCCTGTGATACAGTGTGAGCTGCGGCCTGCATAGAAGGGAGCCATACAGCTATCCAGTGGGACATCTGTGGACAGCATCGCTTCCTAGCTGTAGCAGTCCAGAGGTTGAGCCAGATCCTTCAGCGTTACCGGCACTTCAGAACCGGGTATGCTGTGGTGTGATGGGATCTGAGGATCGATGTCATAAACCGGTGCGACCAGAAATGTGTGGACTGCAATAGAGAAGACTAAAATGCATGTAAAGTAATAATAGTAAGATTTATTAAAAGGATAAGTCATAAACAATAAATCAAACCAGCAAACAACCAAGGTGACGCACAATAATAACTCTCTAAACCAAACGTGAATACAGGAAAAAGAAATAATGATAAACGTAATCAAGCCAGGGTCATACACAAGCGAACAATCAGGGAGCAGGACGGGACAGGGAGAGGTCAACAGGAGGAAGGGATAAGTCTGTAAGACAGGGGTCCAAGGATGGATGCAGGGTTCAAGAACACAGGACACAAGGTACAGGTACAGGATTCAGGAATACAGGTCAGGGCTCAAGGAAAATACCAAGGCAAATGTGTAAGCATACACAGCTCCTGCAAACAGTCTCAGGTGACGCCTGATTGCAGGAGATGATGTCGGCTTCAGACTGCCAGGAGACACCCGCTGGTGGACACCAGTACTGCAGGCCCAAAGATCTGACAGTGCCACCAGCAGGTGAAACCTTTCCTGACAGTACTCCCCCTCAAAGGAGCGACCTCCGGATGCTCCAACTAGTCGCAGCTGTAAAAAGTCCATGGCATCAAGCCAGGCAGCGGGCAGAGGCACATCACGCTGGGCAGCAGGCAGAGGCACATCACGCTGGGCAGTGGGCAGAGGCACATCACGCTGGGCAGCGGGCAGAGGTACATAACGCTGGGCAGTGGGCAGAGGCACATCAAGCTGGGCAGCAGGCAGAGGCCCATCAAGCTGGGTAGCAGGCAGAGGCACGTCAAGCTGGACAGCGGGCAGAGGCATGTCAAGCTGGGCAGTGGGTAGAGGCACACCAAGCTGGGCAGCGGGTTGAGGCACATCAGCTGGGAAATGGGCATCAAGCTAGACATCAGGCATCAGATCATCTGACTTGAGAGCAGGCTCTGGCACTTTAGGCCGAACAGCGGGCACTGGAACATCAGGCCGGGCGTCAGGAACTGGATCATCAGGCCGGACATCGGATCATCAGACTGGACTGCAGGCATTGGAACATCAGGCCGAGCAGCGGGCACTGGAACAGCAGGCCTGACAACGGGCACTGGAAGATCAGGCCAGACAGCAGACACTGGAACATCAGGCCGGGCGTCAGGAACTGGATCCTCAAGCCGGACATCAGGCATCAGACCAGCAGACTGGACAGCAGGCACTGGAACATCAGACCAGGCAGCGGGCACTGAAACATGAGGCTGGGCATCAGGAACTGGATCATCAAGCATCGGATCATCAGACTGGAGAGCAGGCACTGGAACACCAGGCCAAACAGCGGGCACTGGAACATCGGGCTGGGTGTCAGGAACTTGATCATCTAGCTGGACATCGGGCATTGGATCATCAGGCTGGACAACGGGCACTGGAACATCAGGCTGGGCATCAGGAACTGGATCATCGAGCTGGGCATCAGGTCATCAGAATGGACAGCAGACACTGGAACATCAGGCCGAGCAGCGGGCACTGGAGCGACAGACTGAACAACGGGCACAAAAGGCTGGGCAGCAGGAGCAGCGAGCTGGGTGAACCCATTCAGCAAGCACCATATCAGCAGGCTGGGTAACAGGCACCGGCTCAACAGGCTTTGTACTGGGCACGGGCCCAGAAGGTTGGGTAACGGGCACCAGCTCAGCATGCTGGATGAGGGGCACTGGCTCAGCAGGCCAGGTGTTGTGCACTGGCTCAACAGGCCAGGTAACGGGCACCAGCTCAACAGGCCAGGTAACGGGCACCAGCTCAACAGGCCGGGTAACGGGCACCGGCACAGCAGGCCGGGTAACGGGCACCGGCTTAGCAGGCTGGGTAATGGGCACTGGCTCAGCAGGCTGGGTAATGGGCACTGGCTCAGAAAGCTGGAAAATGGGCACAGGCACATCAGGTTGGGCTGTGGACACAGAACATCAGGCTGGGCCTTGGGCACCAGAACATCAGGCTGGGCTGTGGGCACTGGAACATCAGGCTGGGCCGTGGGCACCGGAACATCAGGCTGAACAGCAAATACTGGAGCATCAGGCCGGACAGCAGGCAGAAGGTTGACAGGGCTAGGTGGGTCATCAGGTTCAGGACCATCAGAGGCTAGCCTGACCCCATTGGAAATCATGGAGGCAGATTGGAGTGGATCGGCTGGCGTGGAGGCAGACTGGAGCAGATCGACAGGCATGGAGGCAGACTGGAGCAGATCGGCTGGTGTGAAGGCAGGCTGGGGCAGATCAGCTGGTGTGAAGGCAGGCTGGAACAGATCGGCTTGTGTGGAAGCAGGCTCAAGCAGATCGGCTGGTATGGAGGCAGGCCTGAGTAGATCAGCTGGTGTGGAAGCAGGCTGGAGCAGATTGGCTGGCATGGAAGCAGGCTGGAGCAGATTGGCTGTTGTGGAGACAGGATTGGATATTGGCAGGATTGTACGGGTTGGAAAAAACTTTTTTTCTTCTTGGGTTTAGCCACTGAAGCCTTGTAGGTGACTGCAGGGCTGTAAATAGGGGGTGCAGCTGATGGAAGAGAAGAGTTTGAGCGTGGTAATAAAGAGGAAGCAGTTACTAAGGGGGATCTTTGTGGAATTGCTGCAGGCAGTAGAGAGGAGGCAGATGGGTTAAAGGCAGGATAGGTGTAGCAAGTGGAAACAGGATACTGATATTTAGTTGGTAGCAGGGTATATTGGTCTGTGACTGTGGTTGCCATGGTTGATGGAGAAAGAGACCACTGAGCAGGCAGGTCTCTGGCAGCAGGAATGCACTGTTGCAATCTGACTGAAGCAGAGTGTAATAGATCTGCCCACGCCTGTAGTAAAGGTTGAACAAAATTCGGCTTACATACTGCCTGTCTAGCCAGGGACTGCACTGTGTTAATACACTCTGATAACACCTGCTGAGAACATGAGGCGTAATGCTCAAAGAAAGAAACCGGGTCATCCTCTAATAACCACACCAGAGACTCAACCTGATCAAAACTGAAGGGGGGAGAAAAATCATCTCTGCCTCTTGGAGTACTGGACAAGACTAGCTCTGCACACACCTGAATCAGAGGCTGAACATCCCCAAACAGCATTTGGCCCTGATCAACCATTCGGATACACTCTAGTAGCTGGTCACTGGCCCACTCTTTCAATATCTGGCGGCAGTATTCCCCATCCTCTGTCACCAGCAGAGAATAATAAGCAACTTCCTCTGGATGCATGTTAGCCAAAACAGAACCATGATGGTTTCCCTAAGCAGCCACTTCTGGTCAGGATTGGCCTTTGTATTATGTAATAAACCGGTGTGACCAGAAATGTGTGGACTGCAATAGGAAAGACCAAAACGCATGTAAAGTAATAATAGTAAGATTTTTAAAAGGATAAGTCATAAACAATAGAGATCAATCAGATAGAACAGGGAGCAGGACGGGACAGGGAGAGGACAACAGGAGGAAGAGATAAGTCTGCAAGACAGGGGTCTAGAGATGGATGCAGGGTTCAGGAATACAGGACACAAGGTGCAGGTACAGGATTCAGGAATACAGGTTAGGGCTCAAGGAAAATACCAAGGCAAATGTGTGAGCATCTGCCAGGTATATATACACACCTCATGCAATCAGTCTCAGGTGACGTCTGATTGCAGGAGATGATGATCATCATCAGCATCTGCATCATTGCCAGCAACTTCTGTGGTGATCGTTAAGCGGGAACCTGCCTATTTGAACCTATAGACACTGCATATAGACATAATTGTCTTTGGCGACATTTCTGACACTTGTAGACCCACAGGAAGCAAGTTCTTTATTACCAATAGACACTGTATGCAGACATCTGTGCTTTTCTCACTTCCCTGTCATCTGTGACTCTATTGGATACAATACTATTGATGCAACATATTTGGAGACCATGCGCTTGTAAGTTATACAGGAAAAGTTTGCAATTACAAGGAGTTGATTACACAACAGCTAAATTTGCTCTGGTCTACTGCCAAAAAATTATTTCCTTCAACATGCTTGAGTGCTAGCTGAAGATTTGCCTGATTCCACTGAGTTATCATTAACCCCTTTTTGATCTTTCCTCATCTTCCTAAGAAACTAACTAGAAACTAACTAACTAACTTATTTTGGCACAAGGGGTCTGCTCACATTTCTCTGGAACTTGGTTTAAAGGAGCCAGCCAACCTTATTACAACAGTTTGCTGAATGTTTGTCAGTAGTTGACGTTGAGTGCCTGTGGGTTGAGGAGATAGAGGGGAGTGGTCTGACATAGTTCTAGTAATTGTCAGTCCCCTGCTTCTCTGCTGCCTGTTCACATAGGCCTCAAGGATTTAAAGGGATTCCATTTGCACTGTTTCTTTGTATCTCTTTTGTATTACTAAGTAGAAATCTTTAGATGACACAATTACATTGCATGCTGGTGATGTATTATTTCTAACAAGTTACTTTTATGATGTACAATCTTATGTTATGCTTTTCTATGAGTCACTTTTGCCTCACTAAACAAATCTAACTAATCTTTCACCTGCATTGTGTAAGTTCATTATTTTTGGTGATAGTTGGTAAAATGGCTTAACCTGGGTGTCAGAGGTATCAGAGGACTTGCAGAGTCTGGGCAACCAGTGGTACAGATTCTATCAGTGGCCCTCATGAGGGTAGTGCTACTTTTGGGGGCTCGTCTGGGATACCCCGGTTGGAGTGCTCAAGCAAGTAAAGTAACTTGACTTGCCGTTTTTTTGGAGGAAGAAAAATGCTGACCATGACCCTAAGAACACCATTCCTACAGTCAAACACGGAGGTGGAAACATTATCCTTCAGGGCTGTTTCTTTGCTAAAGGTACAGGTTGACTTTGCCACATTGAGGGGGGAATGGACAGGGCCATGTATTGTAAAATCTTGGATGAGTACCTACTTCCCTCAGCCAGAACACTGAAAAGAAGACGTGGATGGGTCTTCCAGCTTGACAATGACCCAAAACATACACCCAAAGCCAACAAAGGAGTGGCTCAAGAAGAAGCAGATAAAGGTAATCGGTGGCATAGCCAGTCTCAACACTTTAATCCTATAGAAAATTTATGGTGGGAGATGAAACTTCGAATTGCCAAGCGGCAGCCAAGAAACATTAAGGATTTAGAGAAGATCTGTAAAGAAGAGTGGGCCAAAATCCCTCCTGAGATTTGTGCAAACCTAGTAACCAGCTACAAGAAACGTCTCACCTCTGTGCTTGCCAACAAGGGTTTCTCCACAAAGTCATGTTTTGCTTGGGGATCAAATAATTATTTTCCCCACTGTATATGCATTGTATATTTAGTTAATCACATGCATACACACACTCAAATACATACACACAATGAGATATACAGTTAGGTTCATATATATATTTGGACACAGGCACAATTTTTTTCCAGGTATTTACCAAAACATATTCAAGCAATAGCTTGAATGGATATGGGCTGAACGTGCACACTCTCAGGTTTAATTTGAGGGTATGTACATCCAAATCAGAGGAAGGGTTTAGGAATTACAGCTCTTAAGAATAGCCATCCCCCTTTTTCAAGGGACCAAAAGTAATTGGACAATTGAATCAAAAGCTGTTTCAAGGACACTCTCCAGGAGGTGGGCGTATCACTGCCAAAGTTTAAAATCAAAAGAAGACTTCACAAAAGCAAATACAGACGGTTCACCACAAGGTGTAAACCATTCATAAGCCTGAAGAATAGAAAAGCAAAAAAAACAGACCAGCTCTAGAAAAGCATTCTTTGGATGGAGGACACTAAGATTAATCTGTACCAGAATGACAGGAAGAAAAAAGTGTGGAGAGGGCTTTGAACAGTTCATGATCAAAAGCACACAACGTCATCTGTAAAACATGGTGGAGGCAGTGTGATGGCATGGCTTCCAGTGGCACTGGGTCATTGGTGTTTATTGATGATGTGGCAGAAGACAGAAGCAGCCGGATGAATTCTGCAGTGTTTAGAGAATCTGTCAGCCCAGATTCAGCCAAATTCAGCAAAGTTGATTGGACAGCATTTCACAGTATAGATGGACAATGATCCAAAACACTGAAAAAGCAACCCAGGAGCTTTTTAAGGAAAAGAAGTGGAATATTCTGCAATGGCCGAGTCAATCACCTATCTCAACCCAATTCAACGTACATTTTACTTGCTGAAGGCAAAACGAAATGAAAAAATATTGTGGTGCCCGGATCTACCACACTATTAGAATACAACTATTTAGATAATAAATATAGTAATTACTTCAGCCTTTCACCATGTAGTATCAACAACATGGCGCAGTCCATGTGACCCAAAAAACTACATATGAGAAAAAAAGAAAGGACAAGGCGTTCCAAATGGGTCGCAGTAACTGAACACTACAGTTGAATTTAATTAAATTTTATTTAGAAAAAACACAACATAATATCAAATATGACAAAATACCAAAAATAGCGGTCTGAGTATAAACTTCCAAAATATTAAAAAAGACAACGTTGTCATTTAAAAAGAGGGATTGCAGCTGCACATACATTAACACAATCAGACATACACACAGCTCAAAGGATGGGAGTTGATTGAAGTATTATTGATCAATATATTGCATATACCAGTGTTTCTCAACTCCAGCCCTCAAGGCGCCCCAACAGGTCATGTTTTCAGGATTTCCATTATTTTGCACAGGTGATTTGATCAGTTTCACTGCCTTAGTAATTACCACAGCCATTTCATCTGAGGGAAATCCTGAAAACATGACCTGTTGGGGCGCCTTGAGGACTGGAGTTGAGAAACATTGGCATATACTATCGTCCTCCTTCCTAAATAAGCAGTGGTTTGTGGTCATCCCAAACAGGATATGTAGCTGTAATTTTATTGAGATGTGGATGCACATGAACAAACAAATGGGTATAGCATGGGCTGTCCTAGGTCTTTAGTAGGGATGAGCTTCGAGTTTGAGTCAAACCCATGTTCGACTCGAACATCGCCTGTTCCACCGTTCGCCAAATTGCGAATGTTATGGGCCGTTCGCGCCAAATTTGAGTTGCCCGTCACGGCCCATAATTCACTGCGGCATCGCAGTGCATTGCTGACTGACGATTTGGCCAAGCATGCACTATGACCCGCATGCTTGGCCAATCACAGCGCCGTCTGTACAGAGAGCCGTAATTGGCCAATTATGCCTCAGGGGGTTTAGTACACGCCCCACACTATATAAGGCTGCCTGCGTGGCAGCCTTGTGTAGTGTGTTGCAGTGGCGGAGAGATAGACAGAGAGACAGTGTCATTTGATTTACGTTAGATAGAGTAGGCAGGCGAGTCAGTTAGCTGCACTTACAGTGTATTGTGTATATATATGCATCCTAGGTGTTGTATGTATGTATGTATATATATATATATATATATATATATATATATATATATATATATATATGTATATATATATATATATATATATATATATATATATATATATATATATATATGTATATATATGTATATATATATATATATATATGTATGTATATATATATATATATATATATATATATATATATATATATATATATATATATATATATGTATATATATATACGGTATTCGGTTTAGCTAGATCCGTTCCTGTTATTCTCTTCCTACTGACAGGCAGGCAGGTGTTTTTACAGTATTTTCAGCTACCTGAAGAAAAATGCTGGTGTTCTTCTGATCCTATTAGTACCACAGGCAAGCAGCTACAGTATTTACAGTTAGTGTACTGTTTCATCTGCACAGTGTACACCTAAAGCTACCTGAAGAAAATTGCTGGTGTTCTTCTGATCCTATTAGTACCACAGGCAGGCAGCTGCAGTATTTACAGTTAGTGTAGTGCATCCTCTGCACAGTGTGCACCTAAAGCTACATGAAGACAATTGCTGTTGTATTGATCCTATTAGTACCACAGGCAGGCAGCTGCAGTATTTACAGTTAGTGTACTGTGTCCTCTGCACAGTGTGTACCTAAAGCTACCTGAAGAAAATTGGTGGTGTTCTTCTGATCCTATTAGTACCACAGGCAGGCAGCTGCAGTATTTACAGTTAGTGTAGTGCGTCCTCTGCACAGTGTGCACCCAAAGCTACCTGAAGACAATTGCTGTTGTTCTGATCCTATTAATACCACAGGCAGGCAACTGCAGTATTTACAGTTAGTGTACTGTGTCCTCTGCACAGTGTACACCTAAAGCTACCTGAAGACAATTGCTGGTGTTCTGATCCTATTAATACCACAGGCAGGCAGCTGCAGTATTTACAATTAGTGTACTGTGTCCTCTGCACACTGTGGACCTAACGCTACCTGAAGACAATTGCTGGTGTTATACTAATAATACTACAGGCAGGCAGTTGATTCTGCTAGCTGCAGTATCGGTATATATATATATACATCCCAGCTTTGTGCAGCTACATCTCACTGCAGGCCATTAGTATGTGTCTGGAAGGCCAACAAGGAGAGGCAGACAGTTACAAGCCAATAAAAGAGGGCAAGCAGGCTCGGTGTCTAGAGGCAACAGTGCTGGCCGTGGAGACGGTGCATCCTCATCAGCACATGGCCGTGGGACACGCTTGTCCTTTTTTTCGGCAGCTGGCTGTGTTGAGCCGCAACATGCCGAAGACTTGGTAGAGTGGACGACCAAGCCATCCTCATCCTCCTCATCCTCTCTCACCCAGGCTCAGGGTACTTTGACTGGCAAAGCAGCTGCCAACACGGCCTCTTCCCACGGCTCAATGGCATCACTCCTTCCCTAGCCCCATGTCCTCCCGAGGAGTCCCCCGAACTGTTTGACCACAGTGTTGGGTACATGCTCTAGGAGGATGCCCAGCATTTTGAAGGCTCTGATGATGGTACCCAGCTAGAGGAAGGCAGAAATGTGAGCCAAGAGAGAGGGGTGCCCAAGAAGGACAGAAATCTGGCAGTCATGTTCCCCCAGCTGCAGCATACTGCCAGGTTTGCTCCAGTGATGAGGAGGGAGGGGATGATGAGGTCACTAACTCCACGTGGGTGCCTGATAGGAGAGAGGAGGAGGAGGAGGCACATCTTCAACGAGGCAGGATGCCCTCCAGGGGCCAGCTTAAGGGCAGCACACCGACTGCATCACACCGCAGAGCTCTGCATGTGCAGGGCACTGCTGTCTGCGTTATTCCAAAAGTTCTTTGGTGTGGGCCTTATTTGAGACGAGTGCATCAGATCCCACTGCTGCTATTTGCAACATATGTCTCAAGCGTATCTTGTGTGGCCAAAACACCACCTGCTTGGGCACCACATGCTTGACCAGACATATGTCGACCTGCAAAGCAGTTCGTTGGCAAGCGTACCTAAAAGACCCACACCAAAGAACAAAGCAGACCTCTCCTTGCTCCTCATCAGCTGGGATCTCCAACCCCATAATACCTTCAGTCCTCTCTGAAACGCAAGCCAAGTACTTGCGGGCAATCTGCTATCGGTACACCGTTGTCAGATTGTACCAGGCAAATTTCCCTGCCTCAGCTGCTGCACCGCTGAAAGAAGCTGGCTCCCAGCCATCCACATGCCCAGCGGTTGAATGCTAGCTTGGCTAAATTGCTAGCACTTCATCTGTTCCTTTTTCAGTTGGTAGACTCTGCCCCCTTCCGTGAGTTTGTGGAATGTGCGGTTCCTCAGTGGCAGGTTCCCAAACGCCACTTTTTCTCATGGAAGGCGATTCCGGCTCTCTACCGGCATGTGGAAGGTAATGTCTTGGCCTCATTGCACAGGGCGGTCAGCGGTAAGGTGCATATTACCGCTGACTCATGGTCCAGCAGGCATGGATAGGGACATTACCTATCTTTTACCGCGCACTGGGTGACTCTTCTGACAGCTGGGAAGGATGCAGGGCAGGGTGCAGTAGTGTTGGAGGTTGTCCCGCCACCACGCCTCCAAAATTCTACTAGTGATGATTTTGCCACACCTCTCTCCTCTACTCCCTCCTCTTTTTCTTCCTCCATGGCCTCTTCCTGTGCTGATTTGTCCTCGGAACCAGAGGTGCTCCGTAGGCATTCAAGGGCTACGCAAGCATGCAGGCAAAAAGATGCCATGCGGTGCTTGAGCTGGTGTGCTTGGGGGACAGGAGCCACACTGGGGCAGAGATTCTGTCAGCTCTGCAGGGGCAGGTTCAGAGGTGGTTGACGCCACGCCAGCTTAAGCCAGGTATGGTGGTTTGCGACAATGGCACCAACCTCCTCTCCGCCCTCCAACAGGGACAAATGACCCATGTGCCCTGTTTGGCTCACATCCTTAACTTGGTGGTGCAGCGGTTCTTGGGCAGGTACCCGGGCTTACAGGATGTCCTGAGGCAGGCCAGGAAAGTCTGTGTGCATTTCCGCAGGTCATATAATGCCAGTGCTCGGCTGGCTGGCCTCCAAAAGAAATTTAACCTGCCCAAGAACCGCCTAATCTGTGACATGCCTACCAGGTGGAACTCAACGTTGGCCATGCTGCAGCAGCTGCACACGCAGCAGAGGGCCATCAATGAGTACCTATGTGACTATGGCACCAGGAAAGGGTCAGGGGACCTAGTTTTTTTTCCCCACGCCAGTGGGCTATGATCAGGGATGCATGCACTGTCCTGTCACCATTTAAGGAGGCCACGAGGATGGTGAGCAGTGACAGTGCATGCATCAGTGACACTGTCCCTCTTGTCCACCTGTTGGAGCACACGCTGCGTGGAATAATGGACAGGGCGCTTGAGGCAGAACAGAGGGAGGAAGAGGAGGACTTCCTTACCTCTCAAGGCCCCCTTTTTTCCAGACAGTGTTCCTGCGTGCCCGCCGATCACACAGGAAGAGGACGAGGAGGAGGAGAAGGATTTTGTCAGCATGGAGGTGGAGCCTGGCACTCAGCAGCGGTCTTTAAGGGATCATTTACAGTCCAAAGAAACCCATGGACTTGTACGTGGCTGGGAGGAGGTGACTGCGGATCATGTCATCCTTAGTGACCCAGAGGACTCTGGACCGAATGCCTCAGCAAACCTATGCTGCATGGCCTCCCTGATCCTGCAAAGCCTGCGGAAGGAACCTCGTATTCGTGGTATCAAGGGGAGGGATGATTACTGGCTGGCAACCCTCCTTAATCCTCGTTACAAGGGTAAGGTTGCAGATCTTATCTTGCCGTCGCAGAGGGAGCAGAGGATCAAACATCTTTGGGGGTCTTGCAGAAAGGTTTGTGCAACGCGTTTCCAGAGCCTGGGAGGTTACAATTTCTTTGCCCTCCTGGACAACGTGTTGCTGAGGCTTCGGTCAGTCACAGAAGGAGCGGTGGAGAAGGTAGCCATCTGACCGATGCGTTCTGACAATTTTTAAGTCCGCAGCCCCAAGGTCTGATCAGTTCCAGCAACCATCGTCAGCGTCTGACTCACATGGTGCAGGATTACCTAGGGGCAAGATCAGACTTGGACACCTTTCCCACCGAAAATCCTCTGGGTTACTGGGTCTTGAGGATGGATCACTGGCCAGAGCTTGCACAGTATGCAATTAAGCTACTGGCCTGTCCTGCATCCAGCGTTCTTTCGGAACGCACATTCAGTGCTGCTGGAGCCTTGTAACTGATCACAGGGTGCACCTGTCCACTGAATCGGTCGATCGGCTGACCTTCATAAAAATGAATCAGTCTTGGATCAGCAGCTACCAAGCGCCTGATGCTGATGTAACTGATTGATTTTTTTTTTAATGTGAGATCCTTTCAAGACTGCCTATGCTGATGCTGAGTGACTATCCTGTTATGCTGAGTGACAATCCTCTTCCTCCTCAACACTTTAAAAATGTACCAGTTCAAAATTACAAACAGATTCTACTTAACAATAAACCTACAGTCCCTGTCTTGTTTGCACCGCCTGTATACTGCTGTTCAGAGTATATAGGGCCTGTGGCCCAGCGCCTTTTCTTTTTTTAATTTGGATGCAGGGATCCCCTTAATATCCATACAAGACCCAAAGGACCTGGTAATGGACTGGGGGGGGGGGGGTACCCATGCCGTTTGTCTCACTGAAACATGTTAGCATGATGTCCCGACATTACATTAAAGTCACAAGCAGTTTTAAATGACTTTTATTCCTTTAAAAATGTAATTTTGTGCTGGGACTGTTCTAAGCATGGGAAACATGCGCCACTTTATAGGCATACTAAAAGACACCCCCCAGGTACGATATTTAAAGGAATATTTTACTTTTTCTTTTTCACTTTAAGCATCATTAAAATCATTAAAATAACTTTTTTTTGCATTGATACATGTCCCCTGGGGCAGGACCCGGGTCCCCAAACCCTTTTTAGGACAATAACTTGCATATTATCCTTTAAAATTAGCACTTTTGATTTTGAACGTTCGAGTCCCCTAGACTATAAAGGGGGTTCTAAAGTTTGCATGATCTTTCGGTCCGTTCGCAGGTTCTGGTGCGAACCTAACCGGGGGGTGTTCGGCTCATCCCTAGTCTTTAGTACACAAATTCAATGGCGGCACCAAGGATTAGGGGCTCTCATTTGTCTACTGGAGGCACAGGTGGCTTAATTGTAAAGGTTGCAGTGCTCAGTAAGCAAGGCTGAGGGGGTAAAACTTCTTAAGTGTAATACTCATTTAAAAGTTCACTGATCCACATCAAAGGCTGATACCTGTTATTTAGCACAAGAAGAACATATACTGGGACTGCAGAATGAAGATGTCCCCAGGAATAGAGGTAACCTCGACAAGTGGAAAGGATGCCTTACGAGTAGCCTGAGTACAGGGTCTGGGTACGCCTTCATATATAGATGAGAGAGAAGTTAGGAGATGCTCAAAGGGCCCAGAAAGAGCTGAATAGGTCGCAGTGAGATCCCAAGGGGGTGACCCGTGAAGCTCTCTGGTGCCGACTTGGTATGAGACTGACTCTTCCGATCTCTCCAGCAGCAACTCCCATTGTATCTATCTTACATCCTTGAGCTAACTATATTTCTTTGTTACATTGTTTTAACGAGGTTGTTCCCTATAGATCTCTAAAACATCTTCAGTAGATGTTCAACTTAAAGGTATTAAAAATCCCAAGACGTGCTCTTTTATTCAGTTTTTTGATTGTTGATGTACTATATATGCCTTTGTCCTTTCTGATAGGGTCATGTTGGCCCAGGTTATAAGATAACGATTGTATAATGATCATTTGTACTTTTCTCTTAAACTTCTCAATAAACATATTGAAACAGAAAAGTTCACTGATCCACCACGAGTAGGTATCGGGAGGGAGGAACGAACACAGCAGGGGGAATTGGTGTTGTCAGTCCACAGCTTATCAGCAAGTTCAACTGAATGGTAGCAATGTAAAATACTCTCACCCACGTCTGTCTCCTTATACCTCCACCTATTCTTTCTGAGCCGAGCTCCACTCCTGAAGTCACCGCATTATCCCCTTGGAAAGTTGGTCTAGGTGTTGGATCCAGTGCCGTCCCTGCTTGCAGCAAGCTCTCAGCTGTTCCATCGTCACTGCCTCAATACACTGTTTGTGTTGGTGCTACAACCCATCCGTCATCACAAACATGCTGACATCATGCTGACATGTTTCGTTAGCCAATAACAGCTAACTTCCTCAGAACAAGGAGGAGCTGAAGTTGCTGGCTTAAATAGCCAAATATTTGGCTGCAATATCTTGCTTTGGCCACTAGATGTCATCTAAATGCTCACATCCATTAAACTTTCAACACAGGGAGACAAATTCACACTTCAATGAGTACATTTTGCACATGTTTCAAACAGGATAGGGAGAAAAGACGAAATGATGAAAAGTGAAAAAAAGGAAAAAAATAATAATAAAAAGCATTTATAAAAATCAATAAAAAATTATAAATAATAATGAAAAAGAAAAATAATAATAGTAATGGCAGGTAATAGCCTCATCGTCCTCATTCATTAAATTCAAAATTCAAAAATTATTTTTCCAAAAACGGTTGCAAATTGCAGTCATTGTTGAGGGCATGTGGAAATAAAGAATTTAAATAATATATCCACATCTTCTCTTTTTGTAAGAGCACTGTGTCAAAGTCACCTCTTCTCATAGGCAGATTAAGTACATATATACCCTTTACTTTTAACCCTTTTGGGTCCCCCCCATGCAACTGTGCAAAATACTGTGCAACAATAATGGTCGATCGTCTTCTTTTTTCTTGATGCTTCCGATGTGTTCGACAACTCTGACCCGAAGCTGTCTTTTTGTTTTTCCAACATAAATCTTATTGCATGGGCCACCTAACATGTACACTACTCTAGTTGTAGAGCAGTTAATAAATTGTTTGATCTTAAATTCTTTGTCCTGTCAGAGTTGGCGAACACATCGGTTTTACACACGTATTTGCAGATCCTACAGTGACCACATGCAAACATCCCCGCGAACGGCTTAAAATTACTCAACCAGTTTTTATTCTGAGTCCTCTGATACTCAGAATGTACTAATATATCATTCAGATTTGGAGCCCTTCTTGCCGTTATAAGGAGTCTCAACCCTACGATATCAGCAATCACGGGGGTCGAACTCAGGATGTGCCAATGTTTTGCTAGAGTGTCTCTGACCTTATTCTATTGTGTCCCAAATTTGGTAATAATCCTCGGGTAAGTTTTTTTGGTCTTTTTTAGTTGTTTCATGATTTTGTAGGAGTTTCTCACGTTTACAATTTGTGGCTTTGTTCCTAGTCTTCCTAAGAGGTTTATGGGGGTATCCTCTCTTTCTGAAACGCCTGTACATATCATCAGCTTCTTCTGAGAAGTGATGATCTTCAGAGCAATTCCTCCTGATCCTTAGGAACTATCCCGTAGGAATTCCATGGATCAGTGATTTAGGGTGATGGCGTTGTGCCAGTAGTAAAGTATTTGCTGCAGTTTCTTTTTAATATGTCTGTGTGGTAATCTTATTACCAATTCTGGTAAGTTGTAAGTCGAGGAAGGGCAGTGTTGTCTCGTGGTATGTATAGATGAGTCTAATATCCCTATTATATTCCTAAAAATGTGTGGAAAATATACCGCCTCTAACTCACGTTACTCTGCACCTCAAAACTACTCTGTAATTTGCCGTAGTAGACTAAAGCAGCTACTTTAAATAATAAACATGTAGTAAAGCAATAAATCTTAAATCATGAATAAACGTGCCAAGTCTCTGATTTCTTTTCCTTATTGCAGCAGCGCTAAGTGTCCGATGTCATAAAACACTTTATATAAGACAAATGTTGGAGAAATAAGGAAAGTTCAAAATAAAGCTGTAGTCTGTGGGTATGTAGAAATCCTTCCACCAAGAGTGATCACCGCGTGAGGGGGTCACCCCCCCGTGAGATTGCACTCACCACAATTCCAGTAACCACAAGCCTTTCAGTAGTTATCTTTAAAACTCTCCATCTCCTTAGTTCCACCACCAGATGGCGCAAAACACTCTCGGTTAGTATAACATAGGGAGAAAATAAAATACCATATAGCGTAATATTGCTTAAGGATTTTTATTTAATGTGCAAGAAAAAACTCCCCCCTTCGTAAAATATGCGTACCAGATGTACTATACAATTGAGCATTTGAAAAAAGTGCACTGTGCCTGTATTTTCGTCCCCCGGGAGGTGTTCCGGAATGCGCGCTGTGTACAGCTAGTTGTTCGCTTCCTAGTTACCTTCCGGTGCGTGGAGCGCACACGTCACTTCCGGTACATTACGGCCCTGGCGCGTTTCATCACTTCCAGACGTCGTCTGAGGGCGTAATCTACCATTCATTATGCTGGTTTATATACCAGTGACAGGTTTAAGCAGCAAATGAGGGAGGACGATCAGCCAGCCACTCCCACTTAATGATAAGTGCTCCCAGAGCTGTCAGCAAAGGAAGACTAAGACTCCATTGCCTATAATATGCTTAATCTGCTTTAAACCCGATACTGCCGACTTTACAAGGAAAATGTGACACATATGTCTTATTCAAGAATCAATCTTATAGACATTTTACCTTTACATGAATACACCCATATCATATATAAATTATTGTGTGCATTTTCTACGCATTGATAAGGTAAAATAAAACAGACATATGTATATTTATATTGATGGAATATAAGCATCCTCCCATGTATTAACCTGTTCTGTTTCAATTTACTGTCACCCACCTAGGGTGAGAGCCCTCAACATAAACATGAAATAACATGAGTAATTGAACAAGGAGTACATTTAAATATTAAATTAAATTAAATTAAATATCTAAACAATTTAATAAATTAATCAGATCTCTGAATAAATTAAATTATACATGGAGGATGCGATACAATGGCATTATACACATTTAATAAATTAAAAATAAGAATTAAAAATTACACCAACTAATGTGCGACCAAAAAACGAATATGATCTAATGTTAGTAAAATTCTAAAAAATATATAAAAATTAAAGAAAGGGGAATGATAATAGATGTCCAAAGATGTAAAAAATGTAAAAAAATGGAAATTAATAATTAAAATTAAATTCATTAATAATGTGATATTATTAAAAGTATATCGAACAGGGACTGTGTGAATATAAAAACTGAAGATAAAATTGTATATGTTATGTGTCACTAATAAAACAATTTATATCCAGCTCTATATTGAGGCCTCTGGGGGAAAGAACATCCACGGAATAGATCCACCGAGTTTCGTGTTTAGATAATTCTTGGATACGATTAATGCCTCTCCAATGGGTTTGGAGGTGTTCCACACCCCAGAATTCCAACCCCTTGGGGTCTCTGTTATGCTTCAACCTGAAATGTAGGGACACATTGTGGCCTTTGTAACCGATTTTAATATTATTAATGTGCTCTGCAATCCTAATCCGTAACAATCTTTTAGTACGGCCTATATAAATCAGGCCACAGGGACACCTTAGAGCGTAGACCACATAGGTGCTATTGCACGTGATAAATTGTTTTATGTCAAAAGAACGATTGTTTACTGGAGATATGAAGTTGTCAATGCCCCTCAGGGGTCTAGCGACTTCTCTGCATGCTTTGCACTTTCTGCACGCAAAGAAACCGTTTCGATCCCAAAACGTCTGTGGTCGTTTGGGGGGATCTATGACTTTTTTAACTACTTTATCACCAAAATTCGTAGACTTTCTATAAATAAACTGAGGTACAGATGGAAGAACATTTGTCAGTTTTTTATCCATCAGAAGAATGTGCCAATGCTCTCTAAAAATATCCTCAACTTCTTTATACTGAGAATAGAATTGTGAAATGAACCCCCATTCATTATTCCGTTCATTTACTTTCTTAGAGGGCGCTTCCTGGCATGGTTCTTGTAGGCATTCTGCTCTAGGTAGAGCTGCCACTTCTTCTACCACTTTCTGTAGCATCTCCGGTTTGTATCCTTTAACTTCGAATCTTTCCGTGAGAATTTTTGATTGTAGAAAAAATTCGGTTTCTTCGGAACAATTTCTTTTCACCCTCATGATCTGTCCTTTCGGAATATTTTTAAGCCATAGGGGGTGGTGGCCACTAGTGATAGGTAAATAACTATTCCTATCCGTTTTTTTAAAAAATACCTTGGTCTCCAATTTGTCATTCCTTCTATATATAGTGACATCAAAAAAATTGATCCTTTCATTGTGCCAGTTGGAGGTCAGTCTAATATTGTTATCATTACAGTTTAAAACTTGTAAAAACTGATCAAGTGACTCTGGTGATCCGGCCCAAATAAAAAACAAGTCAGCAATAAAACGTTTGTAAAAAATTAGTTCCGGGCGTTGTTCTTTGAAAATAGTCTTGTCTTCCCACTCTGCCATGAAGAGATTTGCGATGCTCGGCGCAAATTTATCGCCCATCGCTACACCTCTCTGTTGTGTGTAAAAAGTGTTATCATACCAAAAATAATTGTGACTAAGGCAGAAGTCGAGAGCGTTCCTTAGAAAAACTTTTTGATTAAAGGGCAAATCATCTCTTTGATAGAGGGCCCAGTTGAGCGCCAATAGAGCATCGTCATGCTGTATAATAGAATACAACGACGCTACATCAGCTGTTCAAGAAATTTTTTGTATCTCTGAGATATGAGCGAGTGCTCATAACGCTCTTTTGTAGAAAGCAATCCAAATACTGGCCCATTCTTGCAGAAACTGACTCTATACTGTTTACTATAGGTCTTGCAGGAGGATTGCTGGGGTCTTTATGAATCTTGGGCAGAGTGTATAATGTAGGTATGCGGTTGCTTGAAGGTACCAGATACCGCCTCTCTTTATCACTCAGAACACCACTTCTTGATCCCATCTCCACCAGAGTTTTCAATTGATCCCTATAGGATTGGGTTGGCTCTTTCTCCAGGGGTTTGTATGTCACCTGATCAAACAACATCTCTATGATCTAACCATGATACATCTCCTTCGGGAGTATCACCACTCCTCCTCCCTTATCAGCTGGCCTTATAATGATTTCTTTTCTTTTTTCTAACATGGAGATCCCTTCGCTGATATATCTCATGTTTATTTCTTTCTTTGGTTTGAGATGTTCCAAATCTCGTAAAATCAATCCTTTGAAGACCTCCACTTGATGGTTTGGATTATTCAAAGTATTGAACAGAGATTTGTTTTTCAAGCCGCTATTGATCGCTTCGTTGGGCTTTCGTGCAATAGCGGTGCTAGAAGGAGGATTACAACCTAAAAAGTATTTTTTGATGTTCAATTTTCTAATGTCTTTGTGAACATCAATAAAAACATCAAACTTATTGATGGGCTTTTTCAAACCACATTTAAGACCAAGATTTAAAATATTAGTTTCCTTATGTGTTAATTTTACTTTAGACAAATTAAAGATACCTCCTACTCGGACCCCCTTCTTCTTTTTTTGGATTCTAGATCCTGCCCTGCAGCCCCTGTGTTGTTTTTGTCTATGGCTGTTTGCTGGGGGTGATTTTTTTGTATTTGCTGTTCCTTCCAATAGGGTGTTTTTAGGTAATTCCAGAATTGTGGCCCTCTGTGCTGAGCCAGAGGTTGAGGACCCCTGTACTGGGATGGGGGCTGTGGACCCCTGTACTGATTTGGGGTCTGAGGGTGCGATGGAGGCCTCCCTCTGCGTGGAGGAAATCCACGTCCCCTCTGCTGGAATCCCCTCCCCCTCCCTAAAAAAGGACGAGGTTGGAGTTGACCATCATGATACTCTGAGTTTGTCTGGTATCCTCGTAATGGCTGAAATCTATTATGTACCGGTACATTAGACAACCCAGGTGGATGATAATCCTTTTGATTATTTTCCTTTTGTTTACCGTATTTCCTCAAACCTCTTCCTTTCCCTCCCCCTCTTTGTATGGGAGTAGAACATTTAGGAGTGGAAGATTTTGGGGAATACGTGATTTCTTCTATGTGATCATTTTCATATACATAATGATTAATAGGCGTAGGGTTGGGAATAATATAATTTGGTACTTGTGTGGGGTCCTGTGATCCCTGAGTAGGTACTCTAGTCCCCTCTTTATTGCTGGGAACTGGCTGCCAGGAGTACATGTAATTGGTTTTAAAATCTTCTAGATCCCTGTGATATTTTTTTATTTTCTTTTTTTGTGTTTCTTTATCTACTTTCTCTAATCTTTTTTGGACTCTATTATTAAAATCAATTATTAGCTGACTGTCTTTTGGGCTCTAATTGTTGCTGTAGGTCAGTGATTTTTAACTCAATATTTGCCGTTTTACGTTTCTTCCTTTCTTCCATCTGTACCTCAGTTTATTTATAGAAAGTCTACGAATTTTGGTGATAAAGTAGTTAAAAAAGTCATAGATCCCCCCAAACGACCACAGACGTTTTGGGATCGAAACGGTTTCTTTGCGTGCAGAAAGTGCAAAGCATGCAAAGAAGTCGCTAGACCCCTGAGGGGCATTGACAACTTCATATCTCCAGTAAACAACCGTTCTTTTGACATAAAACAATTTATCACGTGCAATAGCACCTATGTGGTCTACGCTCTAAGGTGTCCCTGTGGCCTGATTTATATAGGCCGTACTAAAAGATTGTTACGGATTAGGATTGCAGAGCACATTAATAATATTAAAATCGGTTACAAAGACCACAATGTGTCCCTATATTTCAGGTTGAAGCATAACAGAGACCCCAAGGGGTTGGAATTCTGGGGTGTGGAACACCTCCAAACCCATTGGAGAGGCATTAATCGTATCCAAGAATTATCTAAACACGAAACTTGGTGGATCTATTCCGTGGATGTTCTTTCCCCCAGAGGCCTCAATATAGAGCTGGATATAAATTGTTTTATTAGTGACACATAACATATACAATTTTATCTTCAGTTTTTATATTCACACAGTCCCTGTTCGATATACTTTTAATAATATCACATTATTAATGAATTTAATTTTAATTATTAATTTCCATTTTTTTACATTTTTTACATCTTTGGACATCTATTATCATTCCCCTTTCTTTAATTTTTATATATTTTTTAGAATTTTACTAACATTAGATCATATTCGTTTTTTGGTCGCACATTAGTTGGTGTAATTTTTAATTCTTATTTTTAATTTATTAAATGTGTATAATGCCATTATATCGCATCCTCCATGTATAATTTAATTTATTCAGAGATCTGATTAATTTATTAAATTGTTTAGATATTTAATTTAATTTAATATTTAAATTTACTCCTTGTTCAATTACTCATGTTATTTCATGTTTATGTTGAGGGCTCTCACCCTAGGTGGGTGACAGTAGATTGAAACAGAACAGGTTAATACATGGGAGGATGCTTATATTCCATCAATATAAATATACATATGTCTGTTTTATTTTACCTTATCAATGCGTAGAAAATGCACACAATAATTTATATATGATATGGGTGTATTCATGTAAAGGTAAAATGTCTATAAGATTGATTCTTGAATAAGACATATGTGTCACATTTTCCTTGTAAAGTCGGCAGTATCGGGTTTAAAGCAGATTAAGCACATTATAGGCAATGGAGTCTTAGTCTTCCTTTGCTGACAGCTCTGGGAGCACTTATCATTAAGTGGGAGTGGCTGGCTGATCGTCCTCCCTCATTTGCTGCTTAAACCTGTCACTGGTATATAAACCGGCATAATGAATGGTAGATTACGCCCTCAGACGACGTCCGGAAGTGACGAAACGCGTCAGGGATGTAATCTACCGGAAGTGACGTGTGCGCTCCATGCACCGGAAGGTAACTAGGAAGCGAACAACTAGCTGTACACAGCGCGCATTCCGGAACACCTCCCGGGGGACGAAAATACAGGCACAGTGCACTTTTTTCAAATGCTCAATTGTATAGTACATCTGGTACGCATATTTTATGAAGGGGGGAGTTTTTTCTTGCACATTAAATAAAAATCCTTAAGCAATATTACGCTATATGGTATTTTATTTTCTCCCTATGTTATACTAACCGAGAGTGTTTTGCGCCATCTGGTGGTGGAACTAAGGAGATGGAGAGTTTTAAAGATAACTACTGAAAGGCTTGTGGTTACTATGACATCGGACACTTAGCACTGATGCAATAAGGAAAAGAAATCAGAGACTTGGCACGTTTATTCATGATTTAATATCCCTATTGTTGGCATTAAGCTGTGACAGAAAATCCGTCCATTGTTCTGCAGTACCATTCCACATCACTAGGACATCATCGATGTACCTCAGCCACAGCAGACAGTGGCTGAGGTACATCAAGGATTTATACACTACCTCTTCCTCCCAGAGGCCTAGGTGGAGGCACGCGTAGGCCGAAGCCCACAGTGCCCCCATACAGGTGCCTCTTTGTTGATGATAATTAATACCCAAGTACTGGAAGTAATTATTATGGAGCATGAATTCTAGCAATTCAGCCACAAATTCATTATGTGCCCCTAGTAGGGGGTATTCCTGTTCAAGGAAATGTACTGTAGCCTGGATCCCCGACTGATGAAGTATACAAACTTTCAACATCTATCCCCACCAGCAATACTCCCTCTGGCAGGGGAAGATGCAACAGCCTGAGTAGGACATCTCTAGTGTCCCTTACAAAGGACGGTAGATGATTGACCATTTGTTTGATGAGTGAGTACACATATCGCCCCACGTTTTCCAGGGGGCCCTTTATGGCGGAGACAATTGGTCTCCTGGGGGGGCTGCGTCATTGTTTTGTGCAGTTTTTGTAGAATATAAAATGTTGGAGTGGTGAACTCATTTACCTGGAGATAATCATACTCCTTCTTTGAGAGTAGGTCTGCTTCCAGGCCCAATTTTAATTTTCCGTTTAATGTTTTGACAAGGGTCGGAAATGGGTTCCAGCTGAGCTTCATATAAGTAGATTCATCACTTAGTTGTCTTTGAATCTCCTTTTCATAAAGGGTCTCACTCAGTAGGACCACATTCCCACCCTTGTCACTTTTTTTAATCACCATGTCAGGGGCCTCCTCCAGTTCTTTCAGTGCCTTACGTTCATTACTGGTTAAATTGTGTGGACCTAGCCAGTCCCAATTGATCTTGTGTAAATCTTTTTGGACCAGGTCCAAAAACAATTTAAGCCACCTATGTTTTGTTAATGCAGGCATTTTCGTTGATCTAATTCTCAAATTAGCTGTTCTCCTAATGGGTTGACTTATTTCCTCCTCTGATTCGCTATCAATATTCTCCTCCAGTAATGATAGGAGGCTTTCCAATGCCTCCTTGTCATCCCCATCCATTATCACCTCTTTATTCTGAGGCTCCTGTTTTTGCTAATTCTTTTCATGGCATAGCTTATAGAGGACTTTTCTCAAAAAGAGATTTAGGTCTTTAAAGACCTCAAACTATTTCATAGGTGAGGTTGACCTTTTTACAATAATTATGTATGATGTTCATTTAGGAGGTAGTTAAATAAGTTCACAACTTTCATGTATTATTGTATCATGGGGGCTACTACCTAGTATCTTTTTTGGTTCCTGAGTCTCCCACTTCTCTGATTCATTGTCCCTTCTATTTCCTTTCCTTTTCCATCTGTGGTGCTTTTTCCTCCTTCCTTCCCCTTTCTTTTTTTGATTAAAATTTGTTTGGGGTCCAGAGCTATTATTTTCCCCTCTAATTCCTCAACAAAGGTGACAGATTTACCTCCAGTCTCTACGTCACTATCAGAGGATGACCCAGTCCTGTTGGTATAGCTGCGTTGTTTAGACCTAAAGCTCCTTGACCTACTTCTGTTTCTATTTTATTTAGTTGGATCAAAGACATCACCTCTTAAATTTCTCTTGTTTAGTATGTTTAATATTTTTTTGGATTCTTTCAATTTCCTTTTTAAGAAACTCATTGTTCTTTTCAAATTCACCTTCATCTTTATAGGGTTCAAGTTGTTTAGCACTATTTTCAAGTTCCTCCTGCAATTCCTGCAACTGTTTTTCTTCCTCTGCGACAATAAGTCGCATTACATTAAGGCCCCTATTAACACACTCTTCCTTCCAGATTTCTAGAAATTTGGGTGTGTGTAAATGCTCAGCTGGGACTACCCTTTCTCTCAACCCCCTTGGTATAACCTTATTAGTAGGGATGAGCTTCGAGTTCGAGTCAAACTCATGTTCGACTCGAACATCGGCTGTTCGCCAGTTCTCTGAACAGCGAACAATTTGGGGTGTTCGCGACAAATTCGAAAAGCCGCGGAACACCCTTTAAAAACCTATGGGAGAAATCAAAAGTGCTAATTTTAAAGGCTTATATGCATGGTATTGTCATAAAAAGTGTTTGGGGACCTGGGTCCTGCCCCAGGGGACATGGATCAATGCAAAAAAAAGTTTTAAAAACGTCCGTTTTTTCAGGTGCAGTGATTGTAATAATGCTTAAAGTGAAACAATAAAAGTATAATATTCCTTTAAATTTCGTACCTGGGGGGTGTCTGTAGTATGCCTGTAAAGGGGCGCACGTTTCCTGTGTTTAGAACAGTCTGACAGGAAAATTACATTTCAAAGGAAAAAAAGTCATTTAAAACTACTCGCGGTTATTAATGAATTGCCGGTCCGACAATACACATAAAAGTTAATTGATAAAAACGGCAGGGGAATTCCCCACAGGGGAACCCCGAACCAAATTTTTTTTTTTAAATGACATGGGAGTCCCCCTAAAATCCATACCAGACCCTTCAGGTCTGGTATGGATATTAAGGGGAACCCCGGCCAAATTTTTTTTTGAAAAATGGCGTGGGGTCCCCCTCAAAATCTATACCAGACCCTTTAGGTCTGGTATTGATTTTAAGGGGAACCCTGCACCAAAATTTTAAAAAAAATGGCGTGGGGTCCCCCCAAAAATCCATACCAGACCCTTATCTGAGCACGCAACCTGGCAGGCCGCAGGAAAAGAGGGGGAGGCGAGAGAGCAGCCCCCCTCCTGAACCGTACCAGGCCACATGCCCTCAACATTGGGAGGGTGCTTTGGGGTGGCCCCCAAAACACCTTGTCCCCATGTTGATGGGGACAAGGGCCTCATCCCCACAACCCTTGCCCGGTGGTTGTGGGGGTCTGCGGGCGGGGGGCTTATCGGAATCTGGAAGCCCCCTTTAACAAGGGGACCCCCAGATCCTGGCCCTCCCCCCTGTGCGAAATGGTAAGGGGGTACAAAAGTACCCCTACCATTTCACAAAAAAAGTGTCAAAAATGTTAAAAATGACAAGAGACAGTTTTTAACAATTCCTTTATTTAAATGCTTCTTCTTTCATCTATCTTCTATCTTCCTTCGGTTTCTTCCTCCATCTTCTTCTTCTTCTGGTTCTTCTGGTTCTTCCTCCGGTGTTCTCGTCTGGCATCTTCCTCCGCGGCATCTTCTTCCCTTCTTCTTCTCGGGCCGCTCCGCATCCACCATGATGGGAGGCTCCCGCTGTGTGATGCTTATCCTCTTCTGACAGTTCTTAAATAATGGTGACCCCGCCCCCTCCGACACACGGAGACTTGACAGGGACTTCCCTGTGGCATTTCCCGTGACGTCAGACATTTTAGTCGACTAAAAAACATTTTAGTCGACTAACTTAATACCATTTTAGTCTACTAAAATACGACTAAAACTAAAACAATTGAGATTACTAAAATACAACTAAAACTAAAATGGCATTTTAGCCAAAAGACTAAAATGGGACTAAAACTAAAATGCCATTTTAGTCAAAAGACTAATGCCGCGTACACACGATTGGAAATTCAGCCAGCAAAAGACCGATGAGAACTTTTGGTCGGAAAATGCAACCGTGTGTATGCTCCATCAGACTTTTGCTGGCTGAATTCCAGCCAGCAAAAGATTGAGAGCATGTTCTCAATTTTTCTGTCGGAAAAAGTTCCTATCCGAAAATGCGATCGTCTGTAGCAATTCCGACATGCAAAATTCCTACGCATGCTCGGAAACAATTTGATGCATGCTCGGAAGCATTAAACTTCATTTTCTTGGCTCATCGTAGTGTTGTACATCGCGGCGTTCTTGACAGTCGAAAGTTCAGCAAACTTTTGTGCGACCGTGTGTATGCAAGCCAAGCTTGAGCGGAATTCCGTCGGAAAAACCATCCAAGATTTTTCTGACGGAAAATCCGTTCGTGTGTACGTGGCATCAGACTAAAATGAAATTTAAATTTGATGTAAAAATTAACACTGGTCTGCATTGCATGTTCATACCTTAATACCAAAAATAATAACATTTTAGATTTTTCACTCCAGCAGTATATAATGCGTTTGGAAATTGAAGAGAAATGCTTAAATAAAGCATTACAATTTAACTACACCCATTCGATCTTAGATGACTAAAATGAGTTTTAGTTGACTAAATTTATTTTAGTCGACTAAAATGTACTGGAGATTTTAGTCGACTAAAATGTACTGGAGATTTTAGTCGACTAAAATGTCCTGGAGATTTAGTCAACTAAATACGACTAAAACTAAAACAATTGCAGAAGGGGACGTGGCCAAGATGGCGATGTAGGTGGCTGTGTTTTAGAGAGCTCCGCAGATCCGCATAGAAATCCAGATTCATCGGCCCCAAAATCACGCCAATTTCACTCCTGCTGCCAGGCAGGGGATAGGGGATCTTGTCTCTGCTGACATCTGGGGGAAATTGCAACTCCCGGCACGAGATTGAGGGCCCGGCCTGCCGCGGGCGACTAGGCTGAAGCCGCGGCCTTTCCTGACGGCCGCGCAGCGAACCGGGACCTCCTGCCACGATCGGCCTAAGCATCGGGCCTAGCTGACTGCCTCGGATCACAGGTGAGGACGGGAGAGGGAACCCCGGACTGTATCCAGGCTGAATCCTGGGCCTGAACTCCTTTTACTCCCTCCGCGATTTGCTAGGCCGCGACCGCGGCCTTTCCTGGAGCCCCGGGGCCGCCGGATAGAAGGGGGTAGTGCTGTGTCTTGCTGGCCTAGTGGAGGGGGCCCTTTGACCACTCAGAGACACTGCCAAGCTGCAGGAGCAGACCCTGGAGTGCATATATCCCCCCCTTACCCCGGTGGTGAACTGTGGAGGATGTGCTGGCTATCCCTATGGGCCTGTGCAGACCTGAAGTCAGTGGCTCCTGTGTCATTTGCATGCAGAAGAGGAGGGAAGAATATTAAGGGGACACAGACTTTATCCTACCTGCCGCTTGAATACCCCTGACTTCGCAGACAGGCTCCCTATACCAATTGCTGGATACTGCCCGGACCTGGGCCCCCGCTACCTGAATGAGGCGCCGGAATTCCAGCGCAAGATACAGTAAAGGGGGTAAGAAGTTGACCTTCCCGCCCCAGCCGGACTCCCCCCAGACGCCCACCGGTCCCCCTTCGGAGGTCCCTAAAGTACGCGACACCCACAGAGCCCCACAGACAGACATTATGGAGTCGGATGACTCTCGCCCCCCCTGGTTGGCGGACGTCATGGCAGCCATTGCTACTTGCCAATCAACACTAACAACAAAGATCGAAGCAGTTCAGTTGGACATGGGTCTAATCCATCAAGATATAGACAAAATCAGATCACGAGTCACTGAGACGGAGCAAAGACTGAGTACCACTGAAGACACCATTGCGGAACATGAGAGGTCACTCCGTACTCTCCAAACTAAAGTAAAGGCCCTCGAATACAGAGCCGAGGACGCAGAGAACAGGAATCGGCGAAATAACCTTCGTATTGTTGGTCTACCGGAGGGGGTGGAGGGGAGTAACCCTACCTCCTTTATAGAGGGTTTGCTTCGTGACCTTCTATCTGAGGCCCGCTGGTCACCTTACTACACGGTGGAGAGGGCGCACCGCATCCCGCCTAAGCCGGGCCCTCCTGGATCCCCCCCTCGCACCTTCATCCTACGTCTACTTAATTTTAGAGACAGAGACGAAGTTCTCCGTGCCTCTAGAAACGTTGGGGACCTCAGATTCCAGAACTCGAAGTTGATGGTCTTCCCCGACTATACGGTAGAGACCCAGAAGCTTAGAAAATCTTTTGACCAAGTCAAGGCGGCTCTACGTTCACGCAACATTCGTTACAGTGTACTTTTCCCTGCTCGCCTGAGAGTCCAGGATGGCGAGACAACTCGCTTCTTTACCTCTCCAAGGGAGGCCTCCACCTGGCTGGACTCGCTACCACGGATCCGCTGACGGTTTACCTGGCATGCAAGGTGAAATCCTTCATTGTTTGTTCACCATAGCCTTTGCTCAGGTCTGAGGTATTATATGTATTCCCACATGGATGACTTTCTTCGTTGCATAAGTTTTGCTCAGTTCAATCCATGGTGTGGACAGTCTTGGGAGGAGAAGTTTATTACCCCTTCCAGGGAAATTCTAATATAATGCCCCTGCCAAACAATTTGGTCAGGAGACCGTTGAAACATGAAGTTCCTTTACAATTGCTTGTTCTCTTGAGGGTTGCTGGGAACATTTTTGTTCGATATCTTCACCCAACGATGGACAGACTTTACTGTGGGGTCGCACTATCGGATATTTCCTCGTCATCTGACTTTCTAAATCTCCACAGCCTGTTGTATTACAAACGGAGCTCTCGACTGTATAAGCCACTTGAAATGCTGTTTTCCCCCCCGTGTGAAGTTTCGGGGGGGTGAGTTCGCCTCTTCCACGGACCCTCTGTTGCAGCCGGCGAGCTGAATAAGTTCGGGATTGAAACCCACCTCAGTTTTGGGGGGTTGGGTGGGGAGGGGGGTGGGGTAAGTTCCCCTATTGGGGTCATTTTTATTTTCACCTGCTTCGACTATTTGGATCCTTTATATGGTTTTGGTTTGGTTTTGTTTTTGTTTGTTATTCATTCCAAAATAATTGACTTATCAGCATTGCACTGTCTACAGATGTGTCCGGTTCGGGTCCCGGGGTCCGGTCCGAGAGCCGTGATTTCCATTGATCCTAATACTCTTAACACTATCAATGGCCATGTCCTCACTTAACATCATCTCCTGGAACACCAGGGGACTGAATTCCCCGGTTAAACGCTCCCTGGTGTTCCAATTCCTTAAGTCTTATAATCCACACATATGTGTGCTCCAGGAAACGCACCTAACAGGTCGCAGGGTCTTGGACCTTAAAAAACCATGGGTGGGACACCATTACCATTCCACGCACTCCACATTTTCTAGGGGTGTCACTATACTGGTGTTGAAGTCACTTCCCTTTCGGCTCTTGGATCTGGCTCTGGACCCTGATGGACGGTATGTTATTATTCACGCAAAAATTTATTCTTTAACGTGGACTATTGTGGGCTTATATTTGCCCCCCCCCGGCCTCCTTGCTGGTGCTCAATCAGATCACCGGTAAGCTGGCTGACTTTGCCTCTGACAACAATGTCATATTGGGGGATTTTAATCTGGTCCCTGACCCGGATTTAGACAGGCTAACTCCTGCGGGAGGTCATTGCTCTGGGTTGGCTGAGTGGGCGGATACCTATGGCCTGACTGATGTCTGGAGGTGGCGTCACCCCCCAATCTAGGGCATACACATGCCACTCGGCCTCCCACAGAACATTTTCCCGCATAGACTTGGTCTTCGCAGGGACTCAGGTTCTCCCACGGGTTACAGACATACGAATTTTGCCTAGGGGAATTTCCAACCATGCACCCTTGTTGCTGTCTTTGGATCTCTCCCTAGGCTCAGTAGAAAGGGTGTGGAGGCTCTCCAGATTTTGGATTTCAGAGACCGCAGTAGACTCCCAATTTAGGACGGAATTGCTTGATTTTTGGGCCACAAATGTGGGTTCTGCTGACTCTGCGGTGGTGTGGGATGCCTTCAAAGCCACGACGAGGGGGCACTACCAGGCCATCATTGCCAGGGTCCGACGTGAGCGTAGAGCAGACCTAGTGAGGGCAGAGCAGGAGGCGTGTGGTGCGGAGGCTCTTTATGTTCGCACCCGGGACCCTGCGCACTACTCGCACCTACAACTGTTGACGAAGGAGGTGGTCCGTCTCCGTACTTCTCTCACGCAGAAGAAAATGTTGGCTCAATCCCAACGGATTTTTGAACAGGGAGAGCGGTCAGGCCGTTTGTTGGCCTGGCTCTCTAGGGAACAGGCAGGTGGGATGAGCATTTCACATATTAGGGACTCCACGGGACAACTGATCCACACACCGGAAGGGATCAACTGTTGCTTCACGGAGTTTTATGAATCTCTCTATGGTTCCAGGGTAGACTATGAAGGGGAGGACCTGGGGGAATATTTAAACGACATAGATATCCCAACCCTTACAGTAACGTATCGCGACAAGCTTGACGCCCCAATTACGTCCTTGGAGATACTAAGGGCACTTAAGTCAATGCAGGCAGGGAAAACTCCGGGACCTGATGGCATCCCTGTAGAGTTTTATAAACAATACGCCACAGAATTAGTTGACAAATTACAGGTCCTCTTCTCTGAGTCATCGCGTCTTGGGAAACTTCCAGACACGATGAGTGAAGCAATCATTGTAGTGATCCCCAAGCCGGGGAAGGACCCCACGTTGTGCTCCTCGTACCGCCCTATATCTCTTCTGAACGTGGATGCAAAAGTACTGGCGAAAGTATTGGCCAATAGGCTTAACTTGGTAATTACTGCTTTAATCCACAGAGATCAAACTGGCTTTATGCCCGGCAGAGGAACTGACATTATTATCAGACGCCTCCATACTCACATAGACAGGGCAGACGGGGTGACCAATGGGACGGTGGCCTCACTCGATGCAGAGAAGGCTTTTGACTCCGTCGAGTGGGGCTACTTATGGGAAGTTCTCTCGCGATTCAGGTTTGGTCCAGGTTTCACGAAATGGCTCCGCATGCTATACCACGGCCCCTCAGCTAGAGTACGTACCAATGGATGCCTCTCAGGAAAGTTCCAATTGTCTCGAGGAACGCGACAGGGGTGTCCCCTTTCCCCGGGTCTATTTGCTCTGGCAATGGAGCCCCTGGCTATATAGTTGAGGGCCGACCCAGGGGTAAGGGGTCTTCAGGTAGGACCCATTGAGGAGAAGTTATCACTTTACGCGGATGATGCTCTGCTTTATTTAGCGGATGCATCGTCCTCTTTGCAGACTGCACTTAATCTGATTGATCGATTCGGCGGGTATTTGGGGATTCGCATCAATTGGGACAAGTCGATCCTATTCCCGCTCCACCCCTTGACCCCAAGGGTACCACACCCACAGCTTAAATGGGTAGATGATTTCAAATATCTGGGGATAAAAATTAGCGGTAATGTTCAAGATTACATTGACAACAATTTGCGTCCACTCATGACACAGCTTACGGCTAAATGCTCTGCTTGGCGTTCCCTTCCATTGACTCCTGTTGGCAGAGTCAACCTGCTAAAAATGATTTATCTTCCCAAATATCTATATTTCTTTCGCAATACGCCCATACCCATCCCTAGGACCTTTTTCCGGAGGCTGGAGAGCCTGTTAATACACTTTGTCTGGGCTGGGAGGCCACCCAGGGTGGCCAAGCAGATCTTATATCTCCCTCTCTCTGGAGAGGGATTGGCGCTACCGAATTTCCAAATTTACTACTGGGCTGCAGTTCTGGTCACGATTCGGTGGTGGTTCTCCCAGCCCACGCAAAATCCCGCGGTCACTCTGGAGGCAGCCATTCTTGGTTCCTTTGCGGCCTTGAGTAATCTCCCGTTTCGGGGTCTCAGGGCCAGTTTGTCCATGACGACCCCGATGCGTACCACTGTAAAGGTTTGGCAGGAGGCTAGGAAAATATATGGGAAACCAAATTGCATTTCACCTCACATGCCCCTCTGGGGCAATCCTATGCTACCCCATTTTTATACTTTACCGGACCCCTCTCTCTGGGCAAAAAAGGGAATTCTTACACTAAAGCATATAGTCAAAGATGGCAGGCTTATGACTTTTCAAGCCCTTATGCCCCGTACACACGGTCGGATTTTCCGATGGAAAATGTCCGATCGGAGCGTGTTGTCGGAAATTCCGACCGTGTGTGGGCTCCATCGGACATTTTCCATCGGATTTTCCGACACACAAAGTTGGACAGCAGGAGATAAAATTTTCCGACAACAAAATCCGATCGCGTCAATTCCGACCGTGTGTGGCCTGTTCCGACGCACAAAGTGCCACGCATGCTCAGAAGAAATTCCGAGACGGGACAGCTCGTTCTGGTAAACTTAGCGTTCGCAATGGATACAGCACTTTCGTCACGCTGCAATGTTAAAAATGGTTTAATACAGCGCACTCTCTTCTTCTTTATAATGTGACAAGAATTAAGTCGTTTTGCTGCTCATATTCACACACACTTCTCACAAAGTTTTATTTGTGTTTTTTTAGTGGGATTCCCTCAATATATTGTTATTAGTTGTCACATCTGACAGTTTTATATTTTTTATGTTTTTTTTTTTTTCTTTTTAAGCCTTTTTTTTTCTTTAATGTTTGGATTTTTTCCAAGGCTGATCTTTGTTCAATGTTATTTTTATTTTTACTCCAGAATATTTTTGTGTGTGTTTTGTGTGGCAAGTTACCACAACACCATTGATATCTTGTATTATTTAATCTCCAGGAGATTTTTTGTTGTTGGTGTCCCTTGTTCATTTCACATTGTATATTAGAAATGTACCTGAATCCTCACAAACAAACTGTCATTTTTGAAGTAAAACACATAGGAGAGTATAATTCAAAACAAAAATCCTTTATTAAGGGCTCAGAACCAAACAAAGAGGAAGGCAACACTGGATCAACAGGAGAAATTAGTGAAGCCTGGGACCCCCACGGCAGACATCAATTCTTAAACCTCAAAATTGGTGGCCTGAGGAGTTCATATGTAAGGGAGGGCAGTCTGGTCCGGGATTCACAGAGACTTGGATAGCAGCAGATGACATCAGTGTCCCCAGGCTGTGGTACCACAAGAGGCTGCATCTTTTGGCCGACCAGACTGGATCCAGGGCAATCACTCTCTGGTCTTCCTTTCACACTTCCTTCCGGGCTGTGGCTGTGCAGTTGGAGATATGGCAGGAGGAGGAGTAGGACCTGGAGGAGGAGGAGGACTGGGAGGACCTGAAGGAGGACTGGGAGGACCTGGAGGAGGACTGGGAGGACCTGGAGGAGAGGGAGAAGGAGGAGGAGGAGGAGGACCATCCCAAAGCTGTGTGTGAGGTGTAAGTTGGCCCCTCACACCTTTCTCCAGAGCCTCTGATATGAGGGCCTGACACATGGCTTGTTGGCCCTCCTCGATCCTCTGCATTTTATAGGCAATGAATGCCGCAAGGTTCTCCTGCCTGGTGTGGGGTGCTCCCAGGACCTCTGTAGCCCTCCAAAAAAATCTGATAGCAGCCTCCTCTAGGCTACTCCTCCTGCTGCCACTTTCTGTTTTCAGGGTGGGTGGAGGGACCTGCAGATCAGCCACCTCCTGGCTGAGACTTCCCTGTGTATGAAAAAGGGACATGGTTGTAATGTTTTGCATCATCAATCACAATCATAAATTAGTACTCCCAACTAACATCTAGTTAACATCATTGATTGGACAAGCAGAAATATTTAGAGGAATGCTATACCTGGCTCAATCTGGGCTCCTCCACATATGGCCTGGAATGCCCAGGTTGGGCATCAGAAGCCTCAGCCGGGGGGGGAAGGAAGCGTGGAAGGAAGACTTGAGAGGGATGGCCTGGGTTCAGTCTGGCCTGCCAGAAAGTGCAGCCTGTCGTAGTACAACATCCTGGGGACATAGATGTCGCCTGCTGCTCCGGATCTCTGTGAATCCATGACTTTATTGCGCTCCCTCAGATATGTGCTCCTCAGGCAACCAATTAATATCTTTAAATAAGTGATGTCTGCCGTGGGGATCACCTGCTTCACAATTTCACACAATTGCTCCAGTGCTGCCTTCCTCTTTGCTTGGTTTTTGAAATGGGGGTGGGTAATCTCCCACAGGGCAGCTCCCTTAGCATATCAATGAATAGTGACATGAAGTCAGTATCTCTCATTAAGATATCCATGTTCACTGCAAGACACAACACAAGACAAAGCCTAATGTCAGACCAAACTCTCCTAATCTTGTTACAATATAGGCCTCAATCTAGAAGCAGTATAGGCCCAAGTTTGTCTCTTACCTTCGTTCTTACGATCGGCGCGTCCAATGCTCCTTCCTCCGCTCACAGATCGTACGTAATACGCACGCGTGTTACGCTTTATACACACTGCGCATGTGTGTAACTCCGCCCGCCCCTGACGTTCTTTCTATTCTATTCCCCTCCCCTTTTCGTTCGGCGCAGTGGGGGAAGAGCATGATGGCGGAGTTACACCAGGTGCGTGATAATTCGAACAACGAGGAGGAGGAGGAAAGCCCGGATCCAGGCACGTCCCGATCCAGAAGGAGACGTTTTAAGGCCACAAATATGTCGTTTGGGGAGATGTTGGAGATGGTCGACATCATGAAGAAGTCCGACTATGACGGAAAATATGGGCCTTACCCCCACCCCAACATCAGAAAGGCCAAGATCATTGGTAAAGTGGTCAGGAGTCTGGAGAGGAATTTCGGGGTACGAAGATCTAAAGATCAGCTCAGGAAGCGGTGGTCGGACCTGAAGTTGAGAGAGCCGGAGCAGTACCGAAAGATCCGGAGAGTGTTGCAAAAAAGTAAGTAGTTGTGCTGTGTTCATATTCTTTCTGTCTTTATTCCGTTCGTTCTGCTCCATATGCTTTTAGTAATTGTAACGTTTAAAAGGGCAACTTTAATGTTCATGGGCCCATTATTCGTTCGTATCAAACATTTTTTCTTTCGGCCTCTAGAACACCATTGTTTAGGCCATATGCATTTTCACACATTTTTTTGGGCCTACTTGGATGCCAAATATTTGTTTGTGTAGATGGGTTTGTTACTAGAATGAAATGCAAACTAGATTGTGTGTAAGGAGAGGACACTGAGCAGCTGTTTTCACATCTGGACACTGGAGCACTAGTGTGGGACCCCAGAACACCATTTTTATTAGGGGGGGCACACAGGTGCTCCAGTGTATACTATAGGGGGGGTTACATGTGTGAAGCTTGTACCAAACAGGTAAAGTATTGCAGCTTGACAAAGGCCCATAAAAAAAAGACATCTTTGAACTCGGCTAAAATAGACAATTGTACCCCACTTCCAAGCAATGTTTCCTATTTCTAGTTCTGCCATCAAATATCTGTGTGCTAAGTATACCATTTTTGTTTTACATAGGGGAGAAAAGACTCGGAGGTCACTCCTCATCCCAGGAGACCAGAGCCCCCCCCCCTCTGGAAGAAGGGGAAATACCCCAAACAAAAGAAGAAGAGCAGGAGGAAGAAGAAGACGTGGTGGAGATTGGCACCACAACAGGTGAGTGTCTGCGACCACAGACTCAGGTAAAAGAGATGGCTGGTGGCAGATTTTTGAGACCTTTTTTTTTGTTCTTTATCTCTTTTTAGGTGATCGTGATGTTGTGGATCCAGAACGCTTTACATCAGAAAGTGCCCAGATACTGATAGGGGAGATCATGGGATGTAATCTCCAATTGCAAAACATCCAGCAACAAATCACTGATGTTATTAAAAAAAATAATAACATCATTGATGTTTTGGGGCGAATTTAAACCCCACAAAATCACCTGTTTTATGTTAATTAAATTTTTACAATGTTTCGAAAAGCCAAATTTGGAGGATGCACACAGTGTGCCAACATGTGCTATCTGCCATCACGGGAGATCAATGGACGCGTTTTGGGGGTGCAACCCCTTCCTCAATTATAAAGTAGCGTTGAGGAAGGGCTTGCTCCCCCAAAACACGTCCCTTGATCCCCCCGATGGCAGATAGCACATGTTGACATTCGTAAATTGGTGTGCATCTTCCAAATTTGGCTTTTCCAGGGGTGATTTCCCCCCATCTGAACGCTATATCAAACCCAGTTCCTAAATACTGATGTCTGATATAGCCTTCAGGTTTTACCTAATGTGAACTTTGTAAGTTCTAGTTTTTTGGCTTTCTTGTTGGTTTTACACAGGCCTGTTTTATCTGAAATGGATATTTTGATTTTTCATAATGCTACTGCAAACATTTTATACAAAAACATGTTGGTTTGTTTTAAAAACCTTTGGTAAATGCACATGTGATTGTGCAGGTATAAAAAAGTGCCTTACTCAAGAATGTGTGGATTATTGTCTCAACACTACAACACTTTTGGGGTGATGTAATTGCTGTTTTATGCAAAAATGGGGGTTATTTCCTAAGGGCAAATACACTTTGCACTACAAGTGCAGGTTCAGTGCAGTTGCAAGTGCACTTGTAGTGAAATGTGTTTTTGCATTTAGGAAGTACCAGCCAACACTATTCTTTATAAGGTTACCCAATCACGACATTTTCTGCACTCAACACATTTCTGTCAGGGTCAGCTCAAACAAACACAAGCAGTAAATGTCCACCAAGAATTGCTTTTGGTTGTTTTTTATTTGAAAAAGGTGTCACAGATTGTCTGGCATATTGATAGCCCCCCTACCCGCAAAGAACTCCAGGTTGCGTAACCGGACATCACGGGCACTCAGGGAGGGCAAGCCAGGACGGCCGCTTTCAAGTGCCGTCATTGTTGATGTATTTGGTATTCCGGCCTCAGGCCCAACTGAGCCAGCATAGTTGGCTGAATGTTTTCTTAAAAAATTATGGAGAACACAGCACGCCAGTATAATATGGTTCAGTTTATACTCCGCCATATGCATGGGTGTCAGAAATAGTCGGAACCGACTGGCCAGGATTCCAAATGTGTTCTCCACCACTCTTCGGGCTCTGGCCAGCCGGTAATTAAAAACCCTCTGTTCCAGGGTGAGGGTCCTCATCGGGAATGGCCGCATCAGGTGGTCCCCCAGCGCAAATGCTTCATCAGCAACGAACACAAATGGGAGACCTTCAACATTGTCCTCTGGAGGTGGCAAGTCCAAGCTTCCATTCTGGAGACGCCTGTAGAACTCCGTCTGGGCGATCACTCCACCATCGGACATCCGGCCATTCTTCCCCACGTCCACATACAAGAAGTCGTAATTAGCCGACACCACCGCCAACATCACTATACTATTAAACCCCTTGTAATTATAATAGTACGACCCCGAGTTGGGTGGTGGGATGATGTGGACGTGTTTCCCATCAATTGCCCCTCCGCAGTTAGGAAAGTCCCACCGCTGGGCAAAGTGGGAGGCCACAGTCTGCCATTCCTGTGGCGTTGAAGGAAACTGTTGAGGAAAAAACAATAAACATTACTATTTTTTCACAGAAACCTGGCAAGCAGATTAGACACAAACATTATGGGTCAACCTCCAGATAGCATTTATTAAGGGGAATTTAACAACAACAAAGTATAAGGTACACCTATCATATTCCCCCTCCCCCCCTCTCATGGGCCATTTCTAACATTATAGGGGGGGGACTCTTGGACAGGTAACCCTCTTCACTTCATTGAGAGATGAATGCCTAAATACAGGGTATTACTTGGAACAGCCCCTCCTTAGTTACACTATTGGCAGCCCACTGGACAGGTAAGAAGTGTCATAATACAAAGATATAAATACACACTGTACACATTTGAGCACATTTGGACATTCTGCTATTACCTATCAAGATCATAATAGGATACAAGAACTTTAAACAGTACCATTGGAAAGTATACAGGCAGGCCCTTGCACTACATGCTTTGGGGAATTCATCCATAAATCTGAGCACTAAAGAGGTGGGTATAGTGTGTATGGGTTTGGCAAAGACAGCAGATAGATGATTGAGGATAGAGAATTGGGATCAGCTGACTTAGCAGTTGGGGGAGGGAGGGTTACAAAAAATTTGGGGACACCACAAAAAAAAGCCTCTGGCCCTCTGCCTGAATTTAAATCCAAAATAACATTTCCAAACATTTTAGGGGGTGTTTGGGGTAAAGCACTACTATGGAGCTGATAAAATACATTGTTAAGTGACTACATGAGGTGAATATAGGGCAGGAGACACCATGCTGGGGAGGTTATTGAAGGGCAAATATGTATGAAGGACATAAAATAATAATTACATAAAAATCCAGCATGCATGAGGACAAAGGGGACATTCACAGCATACTACAATCATGGTAATTAGGGAATGAGGAAAGAAATACGATATATTAGCAAACATTCAATACAATACAATGTGATATTAAAGGATAAAAATCTTACCTTCATATACTCCTTCTGTAGGACCTGAATGATGGCAGAACAGGTCTCTGGGATAATGATCCCCAGAGCCTGGGGGGAGATGCCTGTCGAGAACTTGAGGTCCTGCAGGCTTCTCCCTGTGGCCAAATACCGCAAGGTAGCGACCAACCTCTGCTCCGCAGTGATGGCTTGCCTCATGCAGGTATCCTGCTTGCTGATATAGGGGGTCAGCGAAGCCAACAGACGGTGAAACACGGGGTCCGTCATCCTGAGAAAGTTCCTGAAATCATCAGGATTATTCTCACGGATCTCACGGAGCAAAGGCATATGACAGAACTGGTCACGCTGAAGCAACCAATTCTTGGTCCATGAACTCCTCCCCACCCTGTTCATGGACTGGACTTGTGTCAAGGTCAGGACCCCAACACCAAGCCCACGCACAGCACGAACTCTACGAGGAGTACGCATACGAAACATGGCTAGAAAACGGTCGGCTGCTCAGAACGAAGTAACAGAACGCACTGAAGAACAGCAAGGCCTGTGAAGAGCGACCTGAAAACCAGTAACGAACGAACAAGAATACAGTGACTAAAGTCACGCGGAACTTGCTTGCACGCACTGAAGAGCAGATACAAACCCACAAGCACAAACTGAACGGCAGAAAACGATCTGAAAGCCACGAGTCTGAAAAAGCGCGAATCGTCTCTCACCAAACTTTTACTAACACGAGATTAGCAAAAGGAGCCCAAAGGGTGCTGCGCTTGGTTCTGAACCGGCCTTTTCTAGTCTCGTCGTACGTGCTTGACGTCACCGCGTTGTTGGCGATCGGAAATTCCGACAACTTTGTGCGACCGTGTGTAGGCAAAACAAGTTTGAGCCAACATCCGTAGGAAAAAATCAGAGGATTTTGTTGTCGGAATGTCCGATCAATGTCCGACCGTGTGTACGGGGCATAAGACAATCCTTTGCTATTCCTGCCTCCTTCCAGTTTAGATACTGGCAGCTGAAGCATGCCTTTGAGGCTCAGTTCCCCGCCCCCCTCATTCTGGAACCGGACTCTATTGAAAGGCTCTTGACTTCCAGCGTGATGGGGAAACCCCTCTCCACAATATACCTATACCTGACAGTGGAGTATGATGCCAAACTAACTAAAACCTGGGAAAAGTGGAGGGCTGATATCCCCTCATTGGATGAGGAGGAGTGGAAGGAGTGTTTAATATCCTACATTCCTTCCATGATCGCTGTAAAAGATAGGTTCATACAATTCAAGTTCCTACACAGGGCGTATTTTACTCCACAGAGGTTGGCGCGCATTTACCCTCAGAGAGATCCCAATTATCAGAGATGCAGACAGGAAGTGGGCACTTTCTGGCATATGGTATGGTCGTGTCCCAGTCTCCGACTCTTTTGGTCAGCGGTGGCGTCCACACTGAGCAATGTCATAGGATCAGACTTGCAGGCGGATCCCCAGATACTACTGCTCAGTCATTTGGAGGATGTTGTGGGTGATAGGTATAGCAAATTGTGTCTAACCTTCGCATTGTACTATGCTAGGCGGGAAATTCTACTGCGGTGGAAAACGGTGGAGCCTCCTACCCTGGCCTCGTGGATAAGGTCTGTGAATAAGGTACTCCCTCTGTATAAATTAACGTATGAAAGTAGACAGTGCCCGGGGAAATTTGATAAAATCTGGTCGTCCTGGGTTGACGCCTCCGGAGACCCTGACATCCCTACCCCATGAGCAGGTCGGGAAAAGTAATGGAAGCTATCCTATACCTCACGTCTTTTCTTTATGCCTATCCTCTTTCATCCCGCTCCTTCTCGTCCCTCCCCCCCCCTCTTCCTTTCTTCCTTTCCCCCTCCCTCCTTCTCCCCCCCCTTCCCTCCTTCCCTCCTTCCCCCCCTTCGCCCCCAACCCCCCCCCCCCCGCTGTCCCTTCCAGGTTTAGTTGAATATTGGGCCACTCATTTTATACCATCAAAAATGTATGAAGATTTGAGCTTTGAGAGGTCTGGTTGAGTGAAACCTCTGATGTTTGCACACCTGGAGTTTCTGATAAATAATGGCTATTGTTTAAGAGTCAAATTTATAATTTTACTGTTTTTTTTGTTTTTTTTTTCCTTATCTTTTATTTTTTTATTTTTTTTTATTCTTACTACAATGTCTGTATCAAACTCTTGTATTGTACTGCTGATTTGTTCAATAAAATTCTCTGTTAAAAAAAAAAACAATTGCAGAAGACTAAAATGGGACTAAAACTAAAATGCCATTTAGTCCTAAGACTAAGACTAAAACTAAATTGAATTTTGCTGCCAAAATTAACACTGGAATTTAGGGATGAAATATCCCATTTCCTGTTAAGGAATTTTATAGGCAGTTTTTATGATTTCTAAAAAGTTTTTTCAGGGTTCTCTTTCGGTATCTGCATTTTCCCCATCCCTGGAGAATGCCGTCTGTATTTCACGATCAATATCAGCATCAATAATGTATGCCATAATGTACTCAGTGATTGTACCCTGGAAGGAATAACACTCAGTTCCTGTTCAACAAATAGCAATTTGGTGTTTTGCAGGATTCCTGAGCAATGAACGGATCGACATGATCCAGAAGAAGATAAAAATGAAAAAATATTGTGGTGCCCTGATCTACCGCACTATTAGTATACAACTATTTCGATAATAAATATAGTAATTACTTCAGCCTTTCACCATGTAGTATCAACAACATGGCGCAGTCCATGCGACCCGAAAAACTCTATATGAGAAAAAAAGAAAGGACAAGGGCTTCCGAAGGGGTCGCAGTAACTGAACACTACAGTTGAATTTAATTAAATTTTATTTAGAAAAAACACACCATAATATCAAATATGACAAAATACCAAAAATAGCGGTCTGAGTATAACCTTCCAAAATATTAAAAAAGACAACGTTGTCATTTAAAAAGAGGGATTGCAGCTGCACATACATCCACACAATCAGACATAAACACAGCTCAAAGGATGGGAGTTGATTGAAGTATTGTTGATCAATATATTGCATATACTATCGCCCTCCTTCCTAATTAAAGCGGAGGTCCACCGACAATTCAATTTTTTTTTAAAACATTAATAACCTTACATATTGTCAATGTTACATTCACTTGTTTGGGAAAATCTATCCTCCGATGTCCGGTTTCGTACAAAAAACGTACTTTTAAAAAGTGTGTTGCTGGCAGGTTTCATCTTGCTTGTGGGCATGTGAAGCCCACAAGCATAAACTTCCTGGATGCAGTGAATGCTGAGCTACCAGCATTCACCGCTCGTTCCCACGCATGCTCAGTTGGTACGGCGCGGAATGCTGTAAACTTCCACGTTGCCATCACAACGGGCGGCGCCGTCGGAAGTTCCTGCCCCATTGTGATGGCAACAGAGCTCACAGAAAACACACACAGACGACATCGCTTCCATCGCCGCCATCTTGCTACATCCCACACTCCTCTATAGTAGTGATATGCCGAGAAGGGGGCAAGCGGACATGACAGAACAGCGGCATCCTTACTGACTCTTGGGAATAATGACACAGAGCTCCCAGGACACAGTGCGCCGCAGGATATGACAACCATACTAGCCCATACCCGTGGGGGTCTGAGACAGGAAACAAGCAAGAAAACACAGATATACAGGTACCCCCTCTGAAAAAAAAAATCCATTTGACACTGTATGCAATGCAAGAATGCGATGGAGGTTATCTTAAAAATTTGTGTGGACCTCCGCTTTAAGCAGTGGTTTGTGGTCATGCCAAACAGGATATGTAGCTGTAATTTGATTGAGATTTGGATGCACATGAACAAACAAGTGGGTATAACATGGGCCATCCTAGGTCTTTAGTACACAAATTCAATGGTGGCACCTAGGATTAGGGGCTCTCATTTGTCTGTTGGAGGCACAGGTGGCTTAATTGTAAAGGTTGCAGTGTCCAGTAAGCAAGGCTGCGGGGGTAAAACTTCTTAAGTGTAATACTCATTTAAAAGTTCACTGTAGTGTTCAGTTACTGCGACCCCTTTGGAAGGCCTCGTCCTTTCTTTTTTTCTCGTAGGAAGGCAAAACTAAAGGCAGAAAGAGCCACAAACAAAGAACAACTGAAGACAGCTGCAGTTAGAGCCTGGCAAAGCATCAGAAAGGAGGGAACCCAGTCTTTGGTAATGTCCTTGGGTTCCAGACGTTAAGCAGTCATTGCCAGTATAGGATTCTCAACAAAATATAAAAAATGAACATTTTATTTATGATTATATTTGTTTGTCCAATTTAATTTGAGCCCCTGAAAATGGGGGGACTGTGTATACAAATGATTGCAGTTCCTAAAATTTGTACTTGATATTTATGTTCAACCCTGTTAGAGATTTAGAGTTTAATAGTATGTTAAGTGATAAAAGTCTCTGAAATATATATAATGTGTATATGAATGTTATAATGTAATGATGTCAGTTTTGAAGGTTACTTCAATATTTCTTTGACATTCACAGAAAAGTCATTTTGCTGTGTATGTATTTCTATTTTAGAAGTACTATGTCGGTATGTTAGGAGGAGTTATGTATCTTACTATAGAACAAACCATATATGCAAGAATGGGTGTTACTCTTGTGAAGTGCTGACATAACTTTACAAACAGTATAGATCATATAATACAAGGTTTAGAAGGTTGGTTAGGAAGAGAAAGGGAAGAAACCCTACACTATGGAGTACATAACATCTGTCATCTCTTTCTCCTTTTGATGTCTGAAGCCATATCATATGTCACTAGATAAGTCTTGTCTTGCTTTGTGAAGAATAAACATATTTTCTTAAGTATCCTACAAGCTAAGGATTCTTCAGTTCTACTATGAAACTAATTTCTAACAAACCCCTTGAATTAAAGATGAAAGTCTGCACTTTCCAAAATTAATTTGGATTGTTTCATTTTAATTTTATTCTGGTGGCATACAGAGCCAAAAATATGATAATTGTGCCCATGGACGCATGGGTAGGGGGTGGCACCCCAGCGCAATTCATTACAGGCCGCCACTGATGCATACATACTGTACACACAACATACTATCAGATGAACACATACATAATCAGTCTGTTAATGGGCAGCCAGCTTCTCTCCACCCCTCTCTGCCCTGCTATTCCCTCACTCACTGTGGTTGCAGCTCCTTCCTCTTCCCACCTCGATACACTTGCAGCTCCTCTCCACTAGATCGGTCTGTCAGAGTGAGCAGTCTTGAGAGGGCTCCAGTAGCCAGAACTAGAAGTAAGTCATCCAAAACAGTGACCAGAAGCTTCCGTATCCCTCCACAGAGAGAAACAAGTCCCTTGTCAGCATGGCTGTTTGCATCCATGCACATAGTTGTCAATATTGTAAAGCAATTTTAGGGACACTTTTTTGGCTGTAGGCGGAGTCACGTTATAATTGGGGGCGGGGAATGCGTTTGTAGGCGTGGCATGGGAAAAATAAAAATGTGCCGTGCCGAAAAATGGACGTAGTTTACATGAAATAGTGGGCATGGCTTAAATGGGCCTAGCTCAAAGGGGGTGTGGTTAGAGTCTGAGATAAATGAGGGATGGAGAGGGAAAGTGGGAAAGGATCAAAGGGGAAAAGGGTGGTAGAGGGATGGAGGGACAGCAACCCCAGATCCTACACCACAATAGAAATATGTGTATTCCAGAGTTTAACAATCAGCAGATAAAGATACTCCAAACACCTGGTGTTAGCGCTTCAATCATCCAGACACCATGGTTGTTATGATGTCAAGATGGTGTAAGTGCATTATTTCTATTATTACATTGTAATATAAAATTAAATCATTCAACTCACCATAATGTAGAATCAGTGGGACCCCTGAGCGTGTCACCTGCCATGTCGCCTGTCACCAGCAGAGTCCATCCTTGCATCAGGTGTCCCCAGCAGAGTCTGTCCTTGCATCAGGTGTCCCCAGCAGAGTCCGTCCTTGCATGAGGTGTCCCCAGCAGAGTCCGTCCTTGCATCAGGTGTCCCCAGCAGAGTCCGTCCTTGCATCAGGTGCCCCCAGCAGAGTCTGTCCTTTCATCAGGTGCCCCCAGTAAAGTCCGTCCTTGCATCAGGTGCCCCCAACAGAGTCCGTCCTTGCATCAGGTGCCCCAAGAAGAGTCCGTCCTTGCATCAGGTGCCCCAGCAGAGTCCATCCTTACATCAGGTGCCCCCAGCAAAGTCTGTCCTTGCATAAGGTGCCCCCAGCAGAGTCCCTCCTTGCATCAGGTGCCCCCAGCAGAGTCTCTTCTTGCATCAGGTGCCCCCAGCAGAGTCCCTTCTTACATCAGTTGCCCCCAGCAGAGTCAGTCCTTACACCAGTGTCCACAGCCCCAGTCCTTACATTCGTGTCCCAGGCAGAGCCATAGTTACCCCCCCTGTACATAGGTACCCCCCTCCCCTGTACATAGTTACCCCTCTCCCCCTAGTTACCCCCTGTACATAGTTAGCCCCCCGTACCTAGTTACCCCCCCTGTGCATAGTTACCACACCGTACATAGTAACCCCCCCAGGCATAGTTACCCCCCTGTACATAGTAACCCCCCTGTGCATAGTTACCCCCTGTACATAGCTACCCCCCTGTACATAGTTACCCCCTATACATAGTAACCTCCCTGTACATAATAACCCCCCTGTACATAGCTACCCCCTGTACATAGTAACCTCCCCTGTACATAGTAACCCCCCTGTACATAGTTACCCCTCTGTACATAGTTACCCCCCCCTGTTCATAGTAACCCCCCTGTACATAGTAACTGTAAGGAAACGTCCCACACTCCACTTGAGTTCTTTCATCATATACCACTGCCTCCCAGTCCGAATATAGATATCAGATATTCCAACCGCTCACTAGCACAAAACGAGACGATACTTGTTTAGTTGCTGAACATGGACTGTTTTATTAGAACCAAAATACAAGTCTTATATACAGTATAAGAGGAGTTCCCCCCTCCTGCTCATATTACTCTAACAATACACCTGTAACCAGAAAAAGAATTAACATGAGCTAATTAACTAATCAATTTTATTGTTTTTTTTTTTTTTTTTTTTTTATGGTTGGACTGGATGGACTTGTGTCTTTTTTCAACCTGACTAACTATGTAACTATGTAACTATGTAATCCCGTAAAGCAGCCGATGTGACTCCATGCCCTCCTGAGCATTGTTATGATTAATCAGGATTTCACTACAGGTCAGACTTGTTGTCACCGAGCTTCACACAGTAGATTATACTTTATCATAAGTATAAACACAAGACACCTTCTCACAATAGCAGGAGCTCCAGCAGGAGTCGGCCCTTCTCCTACATTGTACAGATGCCAATGTGATCAGCTTTCTCAACTAACATGTTGAGTTCAGAATCAAACAAACCAAGAATAGTCTTTATATATATCCTGGGAGATATTGTGGATAAATATTACTGTCCCATTTTAAGTAATCCAAGATATATTTTCTCAGTCACCCTGTACCAGGATGGCACAGGGTGACTTAGACATAAGAGGTGCATGGGGAGCTGAAACATGGGTTTCCCAACCTTTCCAAGGGATTCTTGGTTACACAGGCCCTCCCGTCACAGTAACACCCCATACATAGTTAATCCCCCCTGTACACAGTAACCCCCCTGGAATATAGTAACCCCCCTGTACATAGTAACTACCCTCACCCCTGTACATTACAGTTACATCGCTGCTGGCCTGGGCTTTACACTGAGAGGGGCAAAAGCAGAGCAAACTCCACGAGCCATGTGTTCAGTCTAGAGAGGAGGGGCCGATCCATGCAGCTAACCCCGGCTTCAGAATTGTGAAGAGCAAGCCGATTCATTGGCTTCACGGATCGAGCCCCTCCCCTCTCCACTGAACACAAGGGAAACGATCTAGCGGCGGCACCGGTGGCCATTTTGTTGGAGCCAGCTGCTGCAGAGCCAAACATTCCCTGGACAAAAAAGGCAAAATCCCGAATCGGGATGGCCTCCGATCCGGACGAGGGTCCAAAATCGGGATTGTCCCAGGAAAATCGGGACTGTTGGCAACTATGCATGCAGTTATAAATATTTGAAGGCAAGTGACATTCTGATACCTGTCAGGGATGCTAGATTATGATTGTTTTTACGGGGGTGCTGCTGGGGTGCTAAAAGAAGTTTTTGAGGGCTTATGACATCCAAGCACCCACCTAGTGCTGCTCCTGCCTCCGGAAGGTTTTACCTCCTTCATGACCATGGCATTGTTTGCTATTCAGCATTGTGCTACTTTAACTGGCAATTGCTTGGTCATGCAACACTACCCAAATTAATTTTATATAATTTTTTCATACAAATAGAGTTATATTTTAGTGATATCTAATCACCACTGAGGTTTTTTTTGTTTTTGCTATATCAATTTTTTTTTTTTTACATACTGTCATCAGAGTAGTTTAGTGTCACCATAGTGACACTGTACTACTCTGGGTGGTGATCAGGGATTATTCTTTTACACTGTTATTGCTTATAACAGTGATGATCACTGTTTTAAGCAATCGTTCTACCTGTTATGACTGGCTATCATTCATGACAGCTTGCTTATTTTTGTGATGCTGTGATTGACTACAGCTAATCACATGATAAACGGTACTGTGATTGACTCAGGTATGATTAGTCATAGCGATCACTTAATACTCTGGCCACTCACAGCAACTGAGTACCAAGCACCAAGATCTGCTGTATCACGGGATCACATTGCTGTGTGCCCCAGAGGGTGTGCCAGTGCATCACTTAGCCTGAAGTTGCCGCCCACCTGCAGGAAATGTACTATGGGTGAGCAGCAAGTAGTTAATATAGAATGACATGTGGCTCACTGTGAGGCTGTTGGAACTTAGTCCAAGTGGAACTGGTCTAAGTGGTGAGTAAAAACCAGAGTTAGAGTGAACAAGTCTTGCTTTTTGTTTGCTGGGTTGCATTTTTGGGGCTTTTCCTTTTAGTTTTTCAATCACCTTTTTGTGTCACTTTTTAAATAGCTTTTTTTTTTCTCTCTTCTTTGGTTCCTTCAGGCTATCAATTAAGGGAGTGGTTAATTGCTCACAGGTGCTTGGGGCCTATATAACTGTGTGTAGGACTCATCCTGAGCCTGCTCACTGTGAGGCTGTTGGAACTTAGTCCAAGTGGAAGTGGTCTAAGTGGTGAGTTAAAAACCAGAGTTAGAGTGAACAAGTCTTGCTTTTTGTTTGCTGGGTTGCATTTTTGGGGCTTTTCCTTTTAGTTTTTCAATCACCTTTTTGTGTCACTTTTTAAAATAGCTTTTTTTTTCTCTTCTTTGGTTCCTTCAGGCTGTCAATTAAGGGGAGTGGTTAATTGCTCACAGGTGCTTGCGGCCTATAGAACTGTGTGTAGGACTCATCCTGAGCCTGCTCACTGTGAGGCTGTTGGAACTTAGTCCAAGTGGAAGTGGTCTAAGTGGTGAGTTAAAAACCAGAGTTAGAGTGAACAAGTCTTGCTTTTTGTTTGCTGGGTTGCATTTTTGGGGCTTTTCCTTTTTGTTTTTCAATCACCTGTTTGTGTAACTTTTTAAATAGCTTTTTTTTTCTCTTCTTTGGTTCCTTCAGGCTATCAATTAAGGGGAGTGGTTAATTGCTCACAGGTGCTTGCATCCTATATAACTGCGTGTAGGACTCATCCTGAGCCTGCTCACTGTGAGGCTGGTGGAACTTAGTCCAAGTGGAACTGGTCTAAGTGGTGAGTTAAAAACCAGAGTTAGAGTGAACAAGTCTTGCTTTTTGTTTGCTGGGTTGCATTTTTGGGGCTTTTCCTTTTAGTTTTTCAATCACCTTTTTGTGTCACTTTTTAAAATAGCTTTTTTTTTCTCTTCTTTGGTTCCCTCAGGCTGTCAATTAAGGGGAGTGGTTAATTGCTCACAGGTGCTTGCGGCCTATAGAACTGTGTGTAGGACTCATCCTGAGCCTGCTCACTGTGAGGCTGTTGGAACTTAGTCCAAGTGGAAGTGGTCTAAGTGGTGAGTTAAAAACCAGAGTTAGAGTGAACAAGTCTTGCTTTTTGTTTGCTGGGTTGCATTTTTGGGGCTTTTCCTTTTTGTTTTTCAATCACCTGTTTGTGTAACTTTTTAAATAGCTTTTTTTTTCTCTTCTTTGGTTCCTTCAGGCTATCAATTAAGGGGAGTGGTTAATTGCTCACAGGTGCTTGCATCCTATATAACTGCGTGTAGGACTCATCCTGAGCCTGCTCACTGTGAGGCTGGTGGAACTTAGTCCAAGTGGAACTGGTCTAAGTGGTGAGTTAAAAACCAGAGTTTAAAACAGGAGGTTATAACAGGGGTCATAGTACCTGTGTAGTGTGAGTACCTGAGTGTTATCTGAGTATTGTGTGTGGATCGTTAGTACTTGTGTACTGTATACTTGAGTATTGCGAGTGCACGTAGGTCTGCGACTGTGCTGCGATTGCACGTAGGTCTGTGAGTACCTGTGTATTGTCTGGAGTATTAGTGCCAGGAAGCTAGCTGTTAGGTAATTTGGACAGGGTAAAATCCCCAATCCTCACTAAATTTTATAGGTACGATGCCCGGCGGGTGTGGAGAGGCGACTCTTGCTGCATGTATGTGTTCCTTGATCATCCGATCGAGGGCGAATACTGCTGTGCAAAATGTAAGCACATTGTTTCCCTGGAAGCCCAGGTTCTGAATCTGGGGAAGCAACTGTCAGCACTGAGAAGTCCCTCCATACTAAAGGAGAGCCAGGAACATACACGGCAGGTGCCAGCACAGAGGCGGGTGGAGACAAAGAGGTGCAGGCACTAGCAAAGAGTAGATGGGTGACAGTCAGGAGAGGTACAGGGGGAAGTGCCAGGGAGGCCAATCCAGGACTGGAGCATCCCAATAAGTATGCTCCATTGAGTGACATTGGTGAAACCAGTCAGGGACCAGCACTGCTGGAGCTGATGGACTCTCCTAGCTGCCGGGGGAAGAACTCCTCCAGTGAGAGTGGGAGGGCAGCAAAGGGAAAGGAAAGACAGATTCTGGTGGTAGGGGACTCAATTCTTAGAAGGACAAAGTGGGCAATCTGTAACCAAGACCTGAAGCGCCGAACAGTATGTTGTCTACTGGGCGCTCGGGTTCGGCACATCACGGATCTTGTGGACAGATTACTGGGAGTGGCTGGGGAAGACCCGGCTGTCATGGTGCACATTGGAACCAATGACAAAGTCAGAGGCAGATGGAGTGTCCTGAAGAACGATTTTAGGGACTTAGGAGCTAAATTGAGGAAAAGGACCTCCAAGGTAGTCTCAGGAATACTACCGGTACATCGAGCCACACCAGAAAGGCAGAGGGAGATTAGGTAAGTAAACAAGTGGCTGAAGAGCTGGTGTAGTAAGGAGGGGTTTGGGTTCCTGGAGGACTGGGCCAACTTCTCGGTCGGTACTATAGAAGGGACGGACTGCACCTCAATGAGGAGGGTGCAGATCTGCTGGGAATGAAGATGGCCAAAAAGTTAGAGGGGTTTTTAAACTAGGCAATGGGGGGGAGGGTCCAGAGGCAGAGATAGCCAGCGCGGAAGATATTCCAGAGGGTAGTATTGGGGGCATTAGTGGTAGGTTAACCAAAGCACAAAAACACAAGGTGAGTATAGTAGCAAGTCCTAGTTGCAATCTCGAAACACCCAATACGAGGACAATATGCGACCGGTCTAAACTATGTGGCATGTTCATCAATGCCAGGAGCATGGCGGACAAGATGGGTGAACTAGAGATACTGTTGTACGAGGAGGATTTGGATTTTGTGGGAATTTTAGAGACCTGGTTCAACAGCTCTCATGATTGGCTGGCAAACATTCAAGGGTATACCCTATACCGCAAGGATAGAGAGGGTAAAAAAGGGGGAGGGGTATGCCTATATATCAAGAATAATGTACAAGTGAATGTGAGAGATGACATCACTGAGGGAGCTAGAGAGGAGGTGGAATTCTTATGGGTAGAGCTCCAAAGGGATGAAGCTAAGGGGAAAATAATACTGGGAGCATGCTATAGGCCCCCTAACCTGAGGGAGGAAGTGGAGACGCATCTCCTATCACAAATTGGATTAGCAGCAAGGATGGGAAGTGTTATCTTAATGGGGGATTTTAATTATCCAGACATACACTGGGTGGAGGGAACTGTGCATTCATTTAAGGCTCGCCAATTCCTTAATGTCTTGCAGGACAATTTTATGGGTCAGATGGTAGACGCACCAACTAGAAATAAAACATTACTGGATCTACTGATTACCAACAATACAGACCTGATCACGGATTTGGAAAATACGGGGCAATTTAGGTAACAGCGATCACAGGTCAATTAGTTTCAGTATAAATCACACAAATAGGAAACAAAGGGAATACAAAGACACTGAATTTCAAAAGAGCCAACTTCCCTAAACTACAAACCTTGCTAAAAGGCATAAATTGGGATAAAATATTAGGAACAAAGAATGCGGAGGAGAGATGGGTTTGCTTTAAGAGCATATTAAATAAGGGCATTAGCCAATGTATCCCATTGGGTAATAAATTTAAAAGAGCGAACAAAAGTCCTGGGTGGCTTAACTCCAATGTAAAAATGCATATAAAGCAAAGGAGGAGGCCTTCAAAAAATACAAGGTTGAGGGATCATCCTCAGCATTCAGACTTTATAAAGGACAGCTAAGATAGAACATGAAAGACACATAGCGGAGGGGAGCAAAAAAAATCCCAAGAAATTCTTTAAGTATGTAAACAGTAAAAAAGGGAGGACAGACCTTATTGGCCCCATAAAGAATGAGGTAGGACATCTGGTTACAAAGGATGGGGAGATGGCGAAGGTATTGAATTTATTCTTCTCCTCAGTCTTCACTAGTGAATCGGGGGGCTTCAGTAAACAAAACTGCAGTGTTTATCCTCATGACACAACACAGGAAGCACCTCCATGGTTAACAGAGGACAGAAATAAAATTAGTCTTGAGAAACTTAACATTAATAAATCACCGGGACCAGATGGCTTGCATCCGAGGGTACTTAGGGAACTCAGTCAAGTGATTGCCAGACCGTTGTTCCTAATTTTTACAGATAGTCTACTGACTAGAATGGTAACAACTGATTGGAGAAAAGCCAATGTAGCACCAATATTTAAAAAGGGCCCAAAATACATCCCTGGAAATTACAGACCAGTTAGCCTAACATCAATAGTATGTAAACGCTTGGAGGAGATGATAAGGGACTATATACAAGATTTTAGTAATAAAAATGGTATCATTAGCAGTAATCAGCATGGATTCATGAAGAATCATTCTTGCCAAACCAATCTATTAACCTTCTATGAGGAGGTGAGTTGCTATCTAGATAAAGGAAGGCCTGTAGACGTTGTGTATCTGGATTTTGCAAAAGCATTTGACACAGTTCCCCATAAACGTTTACTGTACAAAATAAGGTCCGTTGGCATGGACCATAGGGTGAGTACATGGATTGAAAACTGGCTAAAAGGGCGAGTTCAGAGGGTGGTGATAAATGGGGAGTACTCAGAATGGTCAGGGGTGGGTAGTGGGGTTCCCCAAGGTTCTGTGCTGGGACCAATCCTATTTAATTTGTTCATAAACGATCTGGAGGATGGGATAAACAGTTCAATCTCTGTATTTGCAAACGATACTAAGCTAAGCAGAGCAATAACTTCTCCACAGGATGTGGAAACCTTGCAAAAAGACCTGAACAAATTAATGGGGTGGGCGACTACATGGCAAATGAGGTTCAATGTAGAAAAATGTAAAATAATGCATTTGGGTGGCAAAAATATGAATGCAATCTATACACTGGGGGGAGAACCTCTGGGGGAATCTAGGATGGAAAATGACCTGGGGATCCTAGTAGATGATAGGCTCAGCAATGGCATGCAATGCCAAGCTGCTGCTAACAAAGCAAACAGAATATTGGCATGCATTAAAAGGGGGATCAACTCCAGAGATAAAACAATAATTCTCCCACTCTACAAGGCTCTGGTCCGGCCGCACCTGGAGTATGCTGTCCAGTTCTGGGCACCAGTCCTCAGGAAGGATGTACTGGAAATGGAGGGAGTACAAAGAAGGGCAACAAAGCTAATAAAGGGTCTGGAGGATCTTAGTTATGAGGAAAGGTTGCGAGCACTGAACTTATTCTCTCTGGAGAAGAGATGCTTGAGGGGGGATATGATTTCAATTTACAAATACCGTACTGGTGACCCCACAATAGGGATAAAACTTTTTTGCAGAAGAGAGTTTAATAAGACTCGGGGCCACTCATTAAAATTAGAAGAAAAGAGGTTTAACCTTAAACTACGTAGAGGGTTCTTTACTGTAAGAGCGGCAAGGATGTGGAATTCCCTTCCACAGGCGGTGATCTCAGTGGGGAGCATTGATAGCTTCAAGAAACTGTTAGATAAGCACCTGAATGACCGCAACATACAGGGATATATAATGTAATACTGACACATAATCACACACATAGGTTGGACTTGATGGACTTGTGTCTTTTTTCAAACTCACCTACTATGTAACTATATGTAACATCTTAATTGTTTCATTAGTGATCTATAAGGATGATGAGGTTTGTATTAGTTACACCCCTATTAGTGTTAGCTGACTGGGGGGGTGGGTGGGGGGAGGGGGGTTTAGATGGGTTTCTAGTCATTTTGTTTAGCCAGTATATTATATATTAACATATCTCTGTAGGTGGTCTTTCATCTTTCTATTACGTTTTTTAATATTTTTAGGTGTTTTATATGTAGCACCCTCTAGTGTTCTAGGAGTAATAATACAGTTTTGTAAGAGTAGGTAAATTTCCAGGCTTGGCTGGCAGCCAGGCCTGGGTGTATTTTTGATTTGGGCTGGGAGTGGCTCAGGGTAGTGCTGCGTGACTCACAGGTAGCATTACCAGGACCTCCCACTTCTTTCCAGAATGTTCTGGTGTTTTCTGCAAAGAGAGGTGGAGAGGGGAAATGGAGCTGCCTGGGGTATTCTGGGAAGCTCTGACCAATCCCCGTCTAGATTGGCAGGGGGCAGGCCTCCTTAAATACCCATGGTCAGCCCAGCTGGGTTGAGTTGATCGGGTGGAAGATGGAGATGGAGTGTTAGGCTGTCAGGGCCTTTGAGGGAGCTCCCCAGTCTGGGGGGTGACCTTGGGCCTAAAAATGGGGGGTAAAAGGTCCTTGAATCCACACTCACCAAAGTTGCAAACAGCAAATAGCGTACCAGCCGATTCGTCAATATGTGACGGGATACCTGCCCTAAAAGCAATGGCACTATATCAACAACAGGAAGAGGAGACAAGGGAGTCCCCAGAAAGCAAAAAAGGGGAATGGTCAACTATGGCTTATGGTACAAAAATGCAAAAAGGCTTTATTAAGGGTGGGGGGGTGGGGGTATTTACATATACAAAAAATACCAAATATATGTAAGATAAACAATGTATCTAAATAACACAGTCCGTCTCACTACACTAAACCAAAATTAAAAACCATGCTGCAACATTGATGAATAAAACTGCAGAGCGTGCCTGCAGGCCAAAAACGCATGCAGTGTCCATTTGAATCCAAAGAAAAAAGTATAGCACCAAACATTACTTGGGGTAAGCTACTGATGGGATATTGAGTCTTATGTGGTCTAGTATTGACTGTGCATCAGATTGAGCAGTACTGAAAAGAAACTACATATATCCACATAGACAAGACCTTACATAGCTGAATTAGGTGGGGGTTTTTAACTCTCTGTTAGAAGGAAATCCTCCACAAGCAGCTTCCAACCTCAGTGCACTGAATGTGTGTATACACCAGTTGTTTTGGAAATAGAAAGACCAGCGTTCCTGTTACTAGGTACAGTGGGGATCGAAAGTTTGGGCACCCCAGGTAAAAATGTGTATTAATGTGCATAACGAAGCCAAGGAAAGATGGAAAAATCTCCAAATTGCATCAAATTACAGATTAGACATTCCCATAATATGTAAAAAAAAGTTAGATTTTATTTCCACCATTTACACTTTCAAAATTACAGAAAACAAAAAAATGGCGTCTGCAAAAGTTTGGGCACCCAGCAGAATTTATAACATGCACTGCCCCCTTTGCAAAGCTGAGACCTGCCAGTGTCATGGATTGTTCTCAATCATCGTCTGGGAAGATCAGGTGATGTCAATCTCATAGGTTTTAAATGGCCAGACTCATCTGACCTTGCCCCAGCAATCAGCACCATGGGTTCTTCTAAGCAGTTGTATAGAAAACTGAGACTGAAAATAGTTGACGCTCACAAAGCTGGAGAAGGCTATAAGAAGATAGCAAAGCATTTTCAGATGTCAATATCCTCTGTTCGGAATGTAATTAAGAAATGGCAGTCATCAGGAACAGTGTAAGTTAAAGCAAGATCTGGAAGACCAAGAAAAATATCAGACAGAACAACTCGCAGGATTGTGAGAAAAGCAATTCAAAACCCACGTTTGACTGCACGATCCCTCCAGAAAGATCTGGCAGACACTGGAGTTGTGGTACACTATTCCACTATAAAGAGATACTTGTACAAATATGGTCTTCATAGAAGAGTCATCAGAAGAAAACCTCTTCTACGTCTACACCACAAAAATCAGTGTATGAACGTTGCAAATGAACATATAGACAAGCCTGAGGCATTTTGGAAACAAGTTCTGTGGACCGATGAGGTTAAAATAGAACTTTTTGGCCGAAATGAGCAAAGGTACGTTTGGAGAAGAAAGGTCACAGAATTTAATGAAAATAACCTCTGTCCAACTGTTAAGCATGGGGGTGGATCAATCATGCTTTGGGGTTGTATTGCAGCCAGTGGCACACGGAACATTTCACGAGTAGAAGGAAAAATGGATTCAATAAAATGTCAGCAAATTTCGGATGGTAACTTGATGCCATCTGTGAAAAAGCTGAAGTTAAAGAGAGGATGGCTTCTACAAATGGATAATGATCCTAAACACACCTCAAAATCCACGGGGGATTACATCAAGAGGTGTAAACTGAAGGTTTTGCCATGGCCTTCACAATCTCCTGACCTCAACATTATTGAAAATCTATGCATAGACCTTAAAAGAGCAGTGCGTGACAGACAGCCCAGAAATCTCAAAGAACTGGAAGACTTTTGTAAGGAAGATTGGGCAAAGATACCTCAAACAAGAATTGAAAGACTCTTGGCTGGCTACAAAAAGCGATTACAAGCTGTGATACTTGCCAAAGGGGGCAGTACAAGATATTAACTCTGCAGGGTGCCCAAACTTTTGCAGACGCCATTTTTTTGTTTTCTGTAATTTTGAAAGTGTAAATGATGGAAATAAAATCTAACTTTTTTTGACATATTATAAGAATGTCTAATCTGTAATTTGATGCCATTTGGAGATTTTTCCATTTTTCCTTGGCTTCGTTATGCACATTAATACACATTTTTACCTGGGGTGCCCACACTTTCGATCCCCACTGTATGTCCAGTGCACAAACACTATTTCCTCAATGCAGCATATAAGGAGTAAAGGACAGACCACTCCAAAGAAAGGGCTTAGTCTCTTTTCCAATCTAGACCAGAATGATATTTTCACAGTTCATCAGCTTCAAGTGTGTCAATCCATGCAGGAGGGTGAATGGCAAACAGATGCAAAGACTATTGATAAGCAGATAAGGAGGGAAAGAGAAGCTGCCCTTTTGGGCTCTCACCACTTTCAATTACTGGGGATGTCCTCAGACTCTGTTGTCTTGCTGTTTGGCATGGAGCGGCTCACAGTCAGTTCAGAGCAACATTCAGTGTGTAGTCACAGCACACCATTCTCCTCAATAGTAGACACTGCAGACTGTGTGATCACATGACCGGTCACATGGTTAGGAAAAGACCAGGAACCAGGAACTTTGCATTCAATTGCTGATGCGGAAGCATGTTGAAGGCCTGCTGACAATAACGGTTATAACGCAGCCCCTGCAGGGCTTGTCAGCAGGCCTTCAACATGCTTCCTTTTCCAGCAATGTAAAACGGTTTACCTGTGATTTGCATACAGCACCATACTTCACAAGCTATTTCCGCATCAGCAATTGAATGCAAAGTTCCTGGTTCCTGGTCTTTTCCTAACCATGTGACCGGTCATGTGATCACACAGTCTGCAGTGTCTACTATTGAGGAGAATGGTGTGCTGTTACTACACACTGAATGTTGCTCTGAACTGACTGTGAGCCGCTCCATGCCAAACAGCAAGACAGCAGAGTCTGAGGACATCCCCAGTATTTGAAAGTGGTGAGAGCCCAAAAGGGCAGTTTCTCTTTCCCTCCTTATCTGATTATCAATAGTCTTTGCATCATTTTGCCATTCACCCTCCTGCATGGATTGACACACTTGAAGCTGATGAACTGTGAAAATATCATTCTGGTCTAGATTGGAAAAGAGACTAAGCCCTTTCTTTGGAGTGGTCGGTCCTTTGCTCCTTATATGCTGCATTGAGGAAATAGTGTTTGTGCACTGGACATACCTAGTAACAGGAACGCTGGTCTTTCTATTTCCAAAACAACTGGTGTATACACACATTCAGTGCACTGAGGTTGGAAGCTGCTTGTGGAGGATTTCCTTCTAACAGAGGGTTAAAAAAACCCCACCTAATTCAGCTATGTAAGGTCTTGTCTATGTGGATATATGTAGTTTCTTTTCAGTACTGCTCAATCTGATGCACAGTCAATACTAGACCACATAAGACTCGATATCCCATCAGTAGCTTACCCCAAGTAATGTTTGGTGCTATACTTTTTTCTTTGGATTCAAATGGACACTGCATGCGTTTTTGGCCTGCAGGCACGCTCTGCAGTTTTATTCATCAATGTTGCAGCATGGTTTTTAATTTTGGTTTAGTGTAGTGAGACGGACTGTGTTATTTATATACATTGTTTATCTTACATATATTTGGTATTTTTTGTATATGTAAATACCCCCACCCCCCCACCCTTAATAAAGCCTTTTTGCATTTTTGTACCATAAGCCGTAGTTGACCATTCCCCTTTTTTGCTTTCTGGGGACTCCCTTGTCTCCTCTTCCTGTTGTTGACCTTGGGCCTAGACTCGGGTGCAGATGGGAGCCTCCTACAACCCACAGAGGTGTCCGGACCAGGTGGCAAAGGAACAAGAGAGGACAGCGGGAGAACACTGCCGGGCAAGTCTCCAGGAGTTCCACAGAGGCAGCCAAGAGGGCTGGTGAGTGTTCACACAGTCGGGAGGGCTGGGAGACATGCCTGAGAGGACTGAGATACAGCAGTCTGTTATGGGTAACTAGCCAGTCTGGAGGATTGTGGTGCCATGAGCAGTGGAGAGGGGCAGCTGCACCTGGGGGGGGCTGGCAGTGCCTGAAGAGGTGGTGCTGGGAGCAGTAGCCAAAGGGACAGCTAGCACTGCAACTTTCTATTTTTTGCTACACCATAGGGGCCTGTGGATCCCTGCCTGCAAAGGGCATCTGCTTTGGGCCTGGCTGTGTCAGGCCTACAGTGCTAGTTAGGGTTGTCACTGTATGGGTTTCTCCCAGACAGTCCGGTTTTTTAATGATGTGTTCGGGTTTCTATCTGCCTCAGACTCGGACACATCATTCAGATCAGAATGCACCAGGAATGACATGCCTGCTCGGACATCAGATGTTTATCTCCCCTCCCCGCTGTCTCACTCACAGCAGAACAAAGCTGCCACCTCCCCTCCTCCTTCTTCTCCGCTCTGTATATACACACGCAGGAAGAGGAGGGGGAGCAGGGACACGCGCTGATCTCAGGTCTGTACAAACTTTTCTATGTTCTGTTGATGGACAGGGGAGGGGGAGAGAGTGGCTGGGAAGGAGGAAACTTTAAAAAAGATGTACACTTGGTGGAGTGATTGGGGGCTAAGAGGATATGTGCTGTGAGGGGGAGGGGGGCTTTGGTATGAATATGCCAGAAGTGTGGGATGAATTTGAAATCTTATAACCCCTTCTAGCACTAAACCTCTCCCTCCCAAAGTTCCCCCCAACACATATGCAACCCCCCCTTCTAGCACTAGCCCCCTCCCCTCCCAAAGTGCCCCCCGGCACATATTCGACCCCTCCCTTCTAACACTAGCCCCCTCCTCTTCCAAAGTGCCCCCCAGCACATATCCAACTCATGCCCCTGCTAGCACTAGCCCTCTCCCCTCCCAAAGTGCCCCCAGTACATATTCAACTCCTGCCCCTATTGGCACTAGCCCTCTCTCCTCCCAAACTGCCCCCAGCAAATATCCGACTCCCGCTCCTGCTAATACTAGCCCTCTCCCCTCCTAAAGTGCCCCCCAACACATATCTGACCCCACCTTGCTACCTCTAGCTCTCTCCCCTCTCATAGCGTCCCCCAGCACATATCCGACCCCCCCCACCAGCACGAGCCCTCTCCCCTCCCAAAGCACCACCCAGCACATATCTGACCCCCCAGCACTAGCTCTCTCCCCTCCCACAGCATCATGCAGCACATATCTGACACCCCAGCACTACATAGTTATATAGTAGGTGAGGTTGAAAAAAGACACAAGTCCATCAAGTCCAACCTATGTGTGTGATTTTATGTCAGTATTACATTGTATATCCCTCTATGTTGTGATCATTCAGGTGCTTATCTAATAGTTTTTTGAAAATATCAATGCTCCCTGCTGAAACCACTGCCTGTGGAAGAGAATTCCATATCCTTACCGCTCTTACAGGAAAGAACCCTCTACGCTGTTTGAAGAAACCGCTTTTCTGCTAATTTTAGTGAATGGACGCGTGTCTTATTAAATTCCCTTTCACAGAAAAGTTTTATCCCTATTGTGGGGTCACCGGTACGGTATTTGTATATTGAAATCATATCCCCTCTCAAGCGTCTCTTCTCCAAAGAGAATAAGTTCAGTGTTCATAACCTTTCCTCATAACTAATGCCCTCCAGTCCCTTTATTAGTTTTGCTGCCCTTCTCTGGACTCTCTCCAGTTCCAGCACATCCTTCCACATATTCTATTGGCTTTGCTTGCAGCAGCTTGGCATTGCATGCCATTGCTGAGCCTGTCATCTACGAGGGCCCCCAGGTCCTTTTCCATCCTAAATTCCCCCAGAGGTTCTCCCCCCAGTGAGTGGATTGCATTAATATTTTTGTCACCCAAATGCATTATTTTACATTTTTCTACATTAAACCTCATTTGCCATGTAGTTACCCCCCCCCCCCCATTAATTTGTTCAGATCTTCTTGCAAGGTTTCTACATCCTGCAGAGAAATTATTGCTCTGCTTAGCTTAGTATCGTCCTCAAATACAGAGCTTGAGCTGTTTATCCCATCCTCCAGGTCGTTTATGAATAAATTAAATAGGATTGGTCCCAGGACAGAACCCTGGGGGACCCCACTTTCCACCCTGGACAATTCCAAGTACTCCCCATTTATCACTACCCTCTGAACTCGCCCCTCTGGCCAGTCTTCAATCTGTCATGTACCTAGTGGCTTGAGCCTGAATTGCAGAGCGAGGCCTCTCTTACCCCTGGTAAGGTTACAGGAGACACAGGAGTGAGGAGTGGTACGAGTGCCTGGCAGGATCAACAGCGGAGAAGGTTAGTCCAGAAGTCCAGGAATCCCTTGCAGGAGACAGGAATAGGAGGCAGGCTGGAACTGAAGTACTGGACTGAAACCAGGAACAGCTGACAGATTGGCAGGCTGGAATTGGAGTGCTGGACTGGAACCGAGAACAGCTGACAGGTTAGCAGGCTGGAACTGGAGCACTAGACTGGAACCAGGAACAGCTGACAGGTTAGCAGGCTGGAACCAGAATATTGGACTGGAACCAGGAACAGCTGACAGGTTATCAGGCTGGAACTGGAATACTGGACTGGAACTAGGAACAGAAACAACTGACAGGTTAGCAGGCTGGAAATGGAACACACTGAGAGTAGTCAGGCAGATATCAAGCGGGCAGCAGAAGAACCAGAGGAACAGGCAGGTGAGTAGTCAAAAGCAGGCTTGAGGTCAGATGCAGGCGGATAGCTGGGATAGTCACGGATAGCCGGGTATTCACAGGTTAGGTCTCAGATCAGGTTTAGGCACACAGAACACTGTAGAGCAGACAGCAAAGTTAGTATGTGACAGGCAGGTGTAAGTAGCCCGCCTGGCGCCAACAGAAGTGCGCGCATGCACATTGCCGTGCGTGCGCGTGTGCGCATGCGCAATGGCACCCGCGAATGTGTGCCAAAGAGCCTGGAGCGCCTGTTACTGGCAGGATCTTCCTGACATTGCCCCCCCAAGGGGCAGCCTCCGGATGCCTATCCGAGCAAACCTCTCGGGATGGGACCTTTTAAAGGACTGAACCAGACTCTTAGTTTGGATGTTCCCCTCGGGTTCCCAAGAGTTTTCTTCGGGTCCATACCCCTTCCACTTAATCAGAAATTGGTTCTGGTTGTTTCTCCTCCTGCAATCCAAGATTGACTCCACTTCAAATTCCTCCTTTCCATCTACTATAACAGGGTCAGGAGGATCCGAACTTCGACCAGGAAATGGATTGGAGACAGAAGGTTTCAGTAGTGACACATGAAACACAAGGTGGATTTTCATTGAATTCGGAAGTTCTAGTTCATAGGCAACTTCATTGATTTTCTTTCTAACAGGAAATGGGCCTATGAACTTGCGGCCCAACTTTCTTGAAGGGCATGCCATCTTCAAGTTGACTGTGGATAGCCACACCAGGTCACCGAGTGCCAGTATTAATTCACCTCGTCTTCTTTTGTCGAAAGTTTCTTTGTTGTGCTCCTGAGTCCTGGAAATGGTTTCCTGTAATAGCTGATTATTGGAGGCAAAGAAATGTATCTTTTCCTGAACTGCTGGCACCGTACATTCGGGAAGGGAATTGGGCAGGAATGAAGGATAGCCATAGTTAGCAAAAAAAGGGGTCTGCTTGGTAGCGGAGTGGGTGGAGTTGTTGTATGCAAATTCGGCCAATGGGAGCAGGGAAATCCAGTCGTCTTTGGCAAAAGAGGAGAAAGCGCAGGTATTGCTCAAGGGTTTGATTAGTCCTTTCAGTTTGCCCATTGGTCTGAGGATGGTAATTGGCGGAAAATGATAATTCAATATCTAGAGCTTGGCCCGCGAACGTGCGCCAAAGAGCCTGGAGCGCCTGTTACTGGAAGGATTTTCCTGACACAATTCATGTACTCATCCTATGGTCCATGCCAACGGACCTTACTTTGTACAGTAAACGTTTATGGGGAACTGTATCAAATGCTTTTGCAAAATCCAGATACACCAAGTCTACGGGGCCTTACTTTATCTAGATGGCAGCTCACCTCCTCATAGAAGGTTAATAGATTGGTTTGGAAAGAACCATTCTTCATGAATCCATTCTGATTACTGCTAATGATACCGTTGTCATTACTAAACTCTTGTATATAGTCCCTTATCATCCCCTCCAAGAGCTTGCATTCAATTGATGTTAGGCTAACTGGTCTGTAATTCCCAGGGATATATCTTGGCCCTTTTTTAAATATTGGTGCTACATTGGCTTTTCTCCAATCAGCTGGTACCATTACAGTCAGTAGACTGTTCATAAAAATTAGGAACAATGGTCTGGCAATTACATGACTGAGTTCCTTAACCACTTCTCGACCGCCTAACGACGATATAAGTCGGCAGAATGGCACGGGCAGGCAAAATCACGTACCTGGTACGTGATTGCCTTCCCGCGGGCGGGGGGTCCGATCGGACTCCCCCCTGGTGCCCGAGGCGGTCGGCTTTGGTCTGGCAATGATCAGAGATGAGGGGGAGGCCATCCATTTGTGGCCCCCCCCCTCGCGATCGCTCCCAGCCAATCAGAATCTTCCCCTGCCTCTGTGTAGTACACAGAGGCAGGAGATGTGATGTCATCTCTCCTCGGCTCTGCATTTTCCGTTCCGGCGCCGAGGAGAGAAGACTGCAATGTGAGTGCACAACACACATCACAGTAGAACATGCCAGCACACATTACACCCCCCTTTACCACCCGATCACCCCTCGATCACCCCTCCCCCCCCCCCCCCCCGTCACACTGACACCAAGCAGTTTTGTTTTTTTTCTGATTACTGCATGGTGTCAGTTTGTGACAGTTATTGTGGTAGGGCAGTTAGTATTAGCTCCCTTTAGGTCTAGGATACCCCCCTAACCCCCCTAATAAAGTTTTAACCCCTTGATCACCCACCGTCGCCAGTGTCACTAAGTGATCATTTTTCTGATCGCTGTATTAGTGTCACTGTTTACACTAGTTAGGGAGGTAAATATTTAGGTTCGCCGTCAGCGTTTTATAGCGTCAGGGACCCCCATATACTATCTAATAAATGTTTTAACCCCTTGATTGCCCCCTAGTTAACCCTTTCACCACTGATCACCGTATAACCATTACGGGTGACGCTGGTTAGTTTGTTTATTTTTTATAGTGTCAGGGCACCCGCCGTTTATTACCTAATAAAGGTTTAGCCCCCTGATCGCCTGGCGGTGATATGCGTCGCCCCAGGCAGCGTCAGGTTAGCGCCAGTACTGCTAACACCCACGCACGCAGCATACGCCCCCCTTAGTGGTATAATATCTGAACGGATCAATATCTGATCCGATCAGATCTATACTAGCGTCCCCAGCAGTTTAGGGTTCCCAAAAACGCAGTGTTAGCAGGATCAGCCCAGATACCTGCTAGCACCTGCGTTTTGCCCCTCTGCCCAGCCCAGCCCACCCAAGTGCAGTATCGATCGATCACTGACACTTACAAAACACTAAACGTATAACTGCAGCATTTGCAGAGTCAGGCCTGATCCCTGCGATCGCTAACAGTTTTTTTGGTAGCATTTTGGTGAACTGGCAAGCACCAGCCCCAAGCAGCGTCAGGTTAGTGCCAGTACCGCTAACACCCACGCACGCACCGTACACCTCCTTTAGTGGTATAGTATCTGAACGGATCAATATCTGATCCGATCAGATCTATACTAGCGTCCCCAGCAGTTTAGGGTTCCCAAAAACGCAGTGTTAGCGGGATCAGTCCAGATACCTGCTAGCACCTGCGTTTTGCCCCTCCGCCCGGCCCAGTTCAGCCCAGCCCACCCAAGTGCAGTATCCATCGCTCACTGACCCTTACAAAACACTAAACGCATAACTGCAGCATTTGCAGAGTCAGGCCTGATCCCTGCGATCACTAACAGTTTTTTTGGTAGCGTTTTGGTAAACTGGCAAATGCCAGCGGCCTAGTACACCCCGGTTGTGGTCAAACCAGCACTGCAGTAACACTTGGTGATGTGGCGAGTCCCATAAGTGCAGTTCAAGCTGGTGAGGTGGCAAGCACAAGTAGTTTCCCGCTGCCACCAAGAAGACAAACACAGGCCCGTCGTGCCCATAATGCCCTTCCTGCTGCATTCGCCAATCCTAATTGGGAACCCACCACTTCTGCAGCGCCCGTACTTCCCCATTCACATGCCCAACCAAATGCAGTCGGCTGCATGAGAGGCATTTTCTTTATGTCCTCCCGAGTACCCCTACCCGACGAACCCCCCAAAAAAGATGTCGTGTCTGCAGCAAGCGTGGATATAGGCGTGACACCCGCTATTATTTTCCCCCCTGTCCTGACAATCCTGGTCTTTGCATTGGTGAATGTTTTGAACGCTACCATGCACTAGTTGAGTATTAGCGTAGGGTACAGCATTGCACAGACTAGGCACACTTTCACAGGGTCTCCCAAGATGCCATCGCATTTTGAGAGACCCAAACCTGGAACCGGTTACAGTTATAAAAGTTAGTTACAAAAAAAGTGTAAAAAAAAAACAAAAACAAAAAAATACTGTATAACACTCACTTTTTCACCATTAAAATCGGGTGCAAATAGCGTGTGCGTGTTATACGCCAATACTTTAATTTTAGCTGCCTTGGAGGGGACTTGGTGGCATCTGTAATAAGAAGTCCATTCTCTTGGGCCGCCTTTGGACCACTGTTCTGTCTATCATAGGAGATTCTCTCTGTATGTAATCTGACGGTGCTCGTCCTGTCCCCCTCCCTGTCCCCTCTGGGCTGCAGATGGGCATCGATCAAGCTGCACTGATGGCAATGGTGAGGCTGCATTGATGTGGACTGATGAGGCTGCATTGATGGCACTTGTGAGGCTGCAGATGGGCATTGATCAGGCTGCATTGATGGCAATGGTGAGGCTGCAGATGGGCACTGACCCTTATTTTGCTTCAAAGTTCCTTATTTAAAATTTAAGTTTTTTTCCTGAAACTTCCCTCTTAAAATAAATGTGCGTGTTATATGCCTGTGCGTGTTATACGCCGATAAATACGGTATATAAAATTTTAAAAAATAGTTGTCGTTTTATTGTTCTCTCTCTCTCTCTCTTCTCTCTCTATTGTTCTGCTCTTTTTTACTGTATTCTATTCTGCAATGTTTTATTGTTATTATGTTTTATCATGTTTGCTTTTCAGGTATGCAATTTTTTATACTTTACCGTTTACTGTGCTTTATTGTTAACCATTTTTTTGTCTTCAGGTACGCCATTCATGACTTTGAGTGGTTATACCAGAATGATGCCTGCAGGATTCGGTATCATCTTGGTATCATTCTTTTCAGCCAGCGATCGGCTTTCATGTAAAAGCAATCCTAGTCGCTAATTAGCCTCTAGACTGCTTTTACAAGCAGTGGGAGGGAATGCCCCCCCCCCACCTTTTCCGTGTTTTTCTCTGGCTCTCCTGTCTCAACAGGGAACCTGAGAATGCAGCCGGTGATTCAGCCAGCTGACCATAGAGCTGATCAGAGACCAGAGTGGCTCCAAACATCTCTATGGCCTAAGAAACCGGAAGCTACGAGCATTTTATGACTTCGATTTCGCCGGATGTAAACAGCGCCATTGGGAAATTGGGAAAGCATTTTATAACACTGATCTTGGTGTGGTCAGATGCTTTGAGGGCAGTGGAGAGATCTAGGGTCTAATAGACCCCAATTTTTTTCAAAAAAGAGTACCCGTCACTACCTATTGCTATCATAGGGGATATTTATATTCCCTGAGATAACAATAAAAATGATTTTTAAAAAAAATTAAAGGAACAGTTTAAAAATAAGATAAAAAAGCAAAAAAAAATAAAGAAAAAAAAATTCAAAAAAAGCACCCCTGTCCCCTCCTGCTCTCGCGCTAAGGCGAACTCAAGCGTCGGTCTGGCGTCAAATGTAAACAGCAATTGCACCATGCATGTGAGGTATCATCGCGAAGGTCAGATCGAGGGCAGTAATTTTAGCAGTAGACCCCCTCTGTAAATCTAAAGTGGTAATCTGTATAGGCTTTTAAAGGCTTTTAAAAATGTATTTATTTTGTTGCCACTGCACGTTTGTGCGCAATTTTAACCACTTGCCGCCCGCCCTATTACAGAATGACGGCGGCAAAGTGGTTTGATATTCCTGATCGGACGTCATATGATGGAGACTCTTTACCACGTGATCAGCCATGTCCAATCACGGCTGATCATGATGTAAATAGAAAGAGCCGGTGATCGGCTTTTCCTCACTCGCGTCTGACAGACGCGAGTAGAGGAGAGCCGATCGGCTGCTCTCCTGACAGGGGGGTCTGTGCAGATTGTTTATCAGCACAGCCCCCTCTCGGATCCTACCCAGGACCACCAGGGAAGCCACCCAGGACCACCAGGGAAGCGATCCACACTGGACCACCAGGTATGCCCCTAGACCACCAGGGAAATGACACTGTGTGCCCAGGCAGCTGCCAATCTGTGCCCAGGCAGCTGCCAGTCAGTGCCCACTTCAATGCCTACCACTGCCAGTGCCGCCAGGGATGCCCATCAGTGCCTCATATCAGTGCCGCGTATTAGTGCCCATCAGTGCCACGTATCAGTGCCCATCAGTGCCCAGCAGTGCCGCCTATCAGTGCCCATCAGTGCCCAGCAGTGCCACCTATCAGTGCCGCCTATCAGCGCCACCCTATCAGTGCCTAGCAGTGCCCAGCAGTGCCGCCTTTCATTGCCCATCAGTGTCGCCTATCAGTGCCAACCAGTGCCACCCATCAGTGCCCATCAGTGCCGCCTATCAATGCCCATCAGTGCTGCATATCAGTGCCACCCATCAGTGGCGCATATCAGTGCCCATTGCCAGTGCCCGTCAGTGCCCGCTTATTGGTGCCACCTCATTGGTAGTGCCTGTCAGTGCCACCTTATCAGTGCCCATCAGTGAAAGAGAAAACTTACTTATTTACAATTTTTTTTAACAGAAACAAAAGCAAAACTTTTATTTTTTTCAAAATTTTCAGTCTTTTTTTTATTTGTTTAGCCAAAAATAAAAACCACAGAGGTGATCAAATACCACCAAAAGAAAGCTCTATTTGTGGGAACAAAATGATAAAAATTTAGTTTGGGCACAGTGTAGCATGACCGCGCAATTGTCATTCAAACTGCGACAGCGCTGAAAACTGAAAAGTGGTCTGGGCAGGAAGGTGTCTAAGTGCCCTGTATTGAAGTGGTTAAAGCATGTTTGGTATCCATGTACTCGGCCTAAGATCATCTTTTTTATTTCATCAAACATTTGGGCAATATAGTGTGTTTTAGTGCATTAAAATTTATAAAAATGTGTTTTTCCCCAAAAAAATGCGTTTGAAAAATTGCTGCGCAAATACTGTGTGAAAAAAAAAATGAAACACCCACCATTTTAATCTGTAGGGCATTTGCTTTAAAAAAATATATAATGTTTGAGAGTTCAAAGTAATTTTCTTGCAAAAAAAAATAATTTTTTCATGTAAACAAAAAGTGTCAGAAAGGGCTTTGTCTTCAGGTGGTTAGAAGAGTGGGTGATGTGTGACATAAGCTTCTAAATGTTGTGCATAAAAAATGCCAGGACAGTTCAAAACCCCCCAACTGACCCCATTTTGGAAAGTAGACACCCCAAGCTATTTGCTGAGAGGCATGTCGAGTCCATGGAATATTTTATATTGTGTTTTATATTTTTTCACTAAATGATATATTGCTCAAACATGCCATGGGAATATGTGAAATTACACCCCAAAATGAAATTCTGTTGCTTCTCCTGAGTACGGGGATACCACATGTGTGAGACTTTTTGGGAGCCTAGCCGCGTACGGGACCCCGGAAACCAAGCACCGCCTTCAGGCTTTCTAAGGGCGTAAATTTTTGATTTCACTCTTCACTGCCTATCACAGTTTCGGAGGGCATGGAATGCCCAGGTGGCACAAACCCCCCCCCCAAATGACCCCATTTTGGAAAGTAGACACCCCAAGCTATTTGCTGAGAGGTATAGTGAGTATTTTGCAGACCTCACTTTTTGTCACAAAGTTTTGAAAATTGAAAAAAGAAAAAAAAATTTTTTCTTGTCTTTCTTCATTTTCAAAAACAAATGAGAGCTACAAAATACTCACCATGCCTCCCAGCAACTAGCTTGGGGTGTCTACTTTCCAACATGGGGTCATTGGGGGGGGGGTTGTGCCACCTGGGCATTCCATGGCCTCCGAAACTGTGATAGGCAGTGAAGAGTGAAATCAAAAATTTACACCCTTAGAAATCCTGAAGGAGGTGATTTTTGGTTTTCGGGGCCCTGTACGCGGCTAGACTCCCAAAAAGTCCCACACATGTGGTATCCCCATACTCAGGAGAAGCAGCTTAATGTGTTTTTGGGTACAATTCCACATATGCCCATGGCCTGTGTGAGCAATATATCATTTAGTGACAACTTTGTGCAAAAAAAAAAAATTTGTCACATTCCCGCAACTTGTGTCAAAATATAAAATATTCCATGGACTCAACATGCCTCAAAGCAAATAACTTGGGGTGTCTACTTTCCAAAATGGGGTCATTGGGGGGGGGGGTTGTGCCATCTGGGCATTTTATGGCCTTCAAAACTGTGATAGGTAGTGAAGAGTAAAATCAAACATTTACGCCCTTAGAGATCCTGAAGGCAGTGATTGGTTTTCGGGGCCCCGTACGTGGCTAGGCTCCCAAAAAAGTCCCACACATGTGGTATCCCCGTACTCAGGAGAAACAGCTGAATATATTTTGGGGTGCAATTCCACATATGCCCATGGCCTGTGTGAGCAATATATCATTTAGTGACAACTTTTTGTAATTTTTTTTTGTCATTATTCAATCACTTGGGACAAAAAAAATGTATATTCAATGGGCTCAACATGCCTCTCGGCAATTTCCTTGGGGTGTCTACTTTCAAAAATGGCGTCATTTGAGGGGGGGGTTGTACCGCCCTGCCATTTTAGCACCTCAAGAAATGACATAGGCAGTCATAAACTAAAAGCTGTGTAAATTCCAGAAAATGTACCCTAGTTTGTAGACGCTATAACTTTTGCGCAAACCAATAAATATACGCTTATTGACATTTTTTTTACCAAAGACATGTGGCCGAATACATTTTGGCCTAAATGTATGACTAAAATTGAGTTTATTGGATTTTTTTTATAACAAAAAGTAGAAATTATCATTTTTTTTCCAAATTTTCGGTCTTTTTCCGTTTTTATAGCGCAAAAAATAAAAACCGCAGAGGTGATCAAATACCATCAAAAGAAAGCTCTATTTGTGGGAAGAAAAGGACGCAAATTTTGTTTGGGTACAGCATTGCATGACCGCGCAATTGGCATTTAAAGCGACGCAGTGCCAAATTGTAAAAAGTGCTCTGGTCAGGAAGGGGGTAAATCCTTCCGGGGCTGAAGTGGTTAAGGACCCTCGATTGCAAGTCATCTGGTCCCAGTGACTTATTAATGTTATGTGTTTTTCAAGTCTATTTCTAATTCTGTCCTCTGTTAGCCATGAGAGCCTTCCTGTGACGTGTCATGAGGATAAACATTGCAGTTTTGGTTACTGAAGCCCTCCGATTCCCTTATGAAGACTGAGGAGAAGCATAAATTCAATATCTTCGCCATCTCTCCATCCTTAGTAACCAGATTCCCTTCATCATTCTTTATGGAACCAATATGATCTGATCTCCCTTTCTTACTATTTATGTACTTAAAGAATTTCTTGGGATTTTCTTTACTCTCCTCCGCTATGTGCCTTTCATGTTTTATCTTAGCCGCTTTGATTGCACCCTTACATTTCTTGTTGCATTCTTTGTAAAGTTGGAATGCTGATGATGATCCCTCAGCCTTGAATTTTTTTGAAGGCCTTCTCCTTTGCTTTTATATGCATTCTTACATTGGAATTAAGCCACCCAGAACTTTTTATTAGCTCTTTTACATTTATTTCCCATTGGGATGCATTGGCTAATAGCCTTATTTAATATGCTTTTAAAGCATACCCATTTTTCCTCTGTGTTCTTTGTTCCTAAGATTTTATCCCATTTAGTATCTTCTAGCAAGGATCGTAGTTTAGGGAAGTTGGCGCTTTTGAAATTCAGTGTCTTTGTATTCCCCTTATGTTTCCTATTTGTGTGATTTATACTGAATCTAATTGACCTGTGATCGCTGTTTCCTAAATTGCCCCGTATTTCCACATCCGTGATCAGGTCTGTATTGTTGGTAATCAGTAGGTCTAGTTGGTGCATTTACCATCTGACCCATGAAATTGTCCTGCAAGACATTTAGGAACTGGCAAGCCTTAGATGAATGCGCGGTTCCTTCCACCCAGTCACGTCTGGGTAATGAAAATCCCCCATTATAATGACACTTCCCATCCTTGCTGCTAATCCAGATTGTGATAGGAGGTCCGCCTACCCCTCCTCCCTCTGGTTAGGGACCCTATAGCATACTCCCAGTATTACTTTCCCATTAGTTTCCTCCCTTTGTAGCTCTACCCACAAGGATTCCACCTCTCCCTTGTTCCATTAGTGATGTCATCTCTCACATTCACTTGTACATCATTTTTGATATACAGGCACACCCCTCCCCTTTTTTACCCTCTCTATCCCTGCAATATAGGGAATACCTTTAAATGGTTGCCAGCCAATCATGAGAGCTGTTGAACCAAGTCTCTGAAATTCCTACAAAATCTAAATCCTCCTCGTGCAACAGTAGCTCTAGTTTTCCCATCTTGTCTGTCAAACTCTTGGCATTGGTGAACATGCCACATAGTTTTGCCCTCTCCCCTCCCATAGTGCCCCCCAGCACATATCTGACCACTCACCCCCCTGCTAGCACAATTACTCTGCTTTTCCAAAGCACCCCCTAACACATATCTTCTTACCCCCCTCCCCCAAAACAAAGAGATGCCAGCTGCCACAGAGGGGATGATCATGGCACCTGGGACCCCCGGACCCCCAAGAGATAGAGGGCATTTGTCCTGGATGCCCACACTTGCACCCTCTTGCTAGGCAAGTTAGTGGAGCCAAGTGCCAGAACTTGTTCCTGCACTGGGCTCCAGGACTCAGCCCGGATTCATGGGACGCTGGGATTTTGTTCAAATCTCAGGAATGGCCCATTAAAACTGGGACAGTTGTAAGGTATGGATTTGTATTAGAAGGGGGGAGAGGATTTGTGTTTGGGGGGAAAAGTTTGTACTGGGAGGGAGGTTTAGGTGGGAGGATTTGTGATGGAACTGGGGAGAAGACTTGTGTAGAAGGGGCTTTCAGGAAAGGGGATTTGCGCTGGAGTGGACAAGGGGAGAGAAATTGTTTCCAGATTGGGAGCATGCTATGCTGGAAGAGAGAATTTGTACTGGCAGGGGGATTTATGCTTGGGGGGGATGTTGGGGGGGATTTGTGCTGGGATGAGAAGCTGTGCTGGGAGGGGGATTTGTGGGGTGGAAGAAGATTTGGGCTGGAAAGGGGTTTTTTTGGGGGGAGAGGTTTGTGCTAGAAGTGGTAATTTTTTTCAGGGGGGTGGGAGGAGGAGAAAGATTTATACTACAGGAAAGATTTTTTTTGGGGAGGGTGTTCTACTGGAATGGGAGGCTTTGCTGAGAGGGAGAATCTGGTGGTGGAAGAGGATTTATTCCGAGAGGGGTATTGGGGAATGAGGGTTTGTACTGGTTGGCAAAGAGGATTTGTATTAGGGGTCAGAATTGAGGGGGGCAGGATTAAGTGCTGGGATGGAGAAGAAGGGGGGCTAGAACTGGGGATTTAGGGGATGGTGGAGGAGGGCTTGTGCTGAGGAAGGGGGTAGAGGATTTGTTTTGGGGGGGTTGTTCTGGGAGGGAGAGAAATTATTTTGCTGGTGGGGTGGGGGTGAGCATTAAGATTAGTGCTGCATTTTTTTTTTTTTTTGCAGGAGAGGGAGTTGGGATTTTTGTTAAAAGGGTAAAGTAAAGTGGGGGAGAGTATTGCTTGTGGGAGGGGGGGAAATTTGCACTCTTCTTACCCCTACACTGTGTGTTACACACCCCTGACTGCTGTACTTTTTGTCTTGTACTCATGATTCCTACTATTCATTACACACTCCTGTCCCCTGCATTTTGCACAGTAAATATTCCTGACCCCTGTATGCATAACACTCACAATTCAGTCACACCCACTGTTCCCCGCACCGCGCTACATTACTGTTCTCCTTGAGGCAACCAAAAGTGTGCCAGCTCTTGTCTTTTACAATCTTATAGCATATACTCAAAAAAAAATGCTGTGCGCCGCTAAAATGTTCAGGTTTGGCTTGAAGAAAAGGTGGCAACCCTAGTGCTAGCTGATCCAGGAAGTGCAAGCAAGTGATGTGCTTGAGGAGTGAGGAGTGATAGTCTGCAAACAAGGAAGTGCAGGAGGATAAGAGGAGATTGTATATACCATGGTGTATATAGTTGGTCCCAAACTTTGATTGTCTATCACCTGGGCAAGTGTGTGCCTGGCTGGGCAGGGTGACAGATGGACCATTACACTCAGCAGCCCCTTTGGGGGTACCGCTACATATAGATTATAGATGTGGTGTAAAAAAATAAACTGCGCTATAAATTCCAATGATCCTAAAAAGCAGCAACTCTGCTGTAAGATATATACAGTCTAAAGTGAGCAGTTGTAAATAGAGTTGCACTAAACCACAAACAAAATTTGTGAAAAGCCAAAACAAAAAGTATATAAAAAAAAGTGAACCAATTAGTGAAAATAAATGTCCCAATATGGAACCACCAACCATCCTTAATAAATAATCAAATTTTGATGTTACACTGGCAGTGCAAATAGTGATGAAGTATATAGAAAGTGCATATAAGATAAAAATATCATTCCAGTGACATCAACACTGCAAATGATGTGAAACTGTTACCATCACAAAATGCACGCTTACCAGCTTGCATGGACCTCCTGGCACGGGAGGTCTATCACGCTTGTGGCTAATACCCAACCAGGGCCTTTATACTTAAGATATGTAGATGGTGATTCCCACCCGCATATGAACTTCCCACAACACAGGCGCAGTGACAATCACAGCTCATTCTCAGCAGAAACCCTCCAGGGAGCCCATACAATACGAAATTTCCCTTCAGATAGTCATGCTCATGCAAGTTCCCCAAAACTGGGGTGCAACGCATCAGTAAGCATGGCCTGTGATGTCATCCTGCTGGGCAGGTTTACTGCGGGAATGGAAGAGGGTGTGGGTTGATAACAATAACAGACATGAGAGTCCTTTTAAAATACATATGTTTAATGTGATTTAAGAAGATTATTTTTAATAAACAGTGAGCACTAGAAAATTTGGTTATGTTTCCTTATGAATTCATGAGATCCTAAGTGGTGTTAAGAGGTGTATATAAATAAAGAGTGCTGCGCAAATAAAAGTTCATATACAACTAATAATAAATAGTAGTGTGGTAGCAGTATGAAAGAGCAGGAACCACCGGTGACAATAAGTATCTGGATGGTGACTTTATCCCTCCACCACTCTTAGATGGCCCCTCACCTCAGATATTCGACCTGAAACAGGTCACACCGCTTTAAGGATTGAATGGATCAGTCTTAGGTTACTCCTTCACTTCCTTCAGCTCACAACGCTCAGTATAGCCAGATGGTAAATATAAAGTAAGATAGAAAGCAACAAACCATAGTGTTCTCCGTATGTAGTTTTATTAAATGACTATAAAAGCACATCAGTAACACTCACATACAACCGGCACTCCGATCCGAGTGCCGGCCAGCGGGCTTGTGATCGTATCTGTCGGATGGCCGCGGGTGACGTCACACGCTCCTTACCCCCGTACGCGTTACGTCCTATGGGCGGGACTTCATCGGCGTGGGGCGGGATGCGCAGTGACGGCCCGCATTGTTGTTATTATACTCCATGGTGACGGCGGCACCAATCAGAAGGACAGGAGCAGTGATCAGGAGGGCAAACGCCTCCCTGTCATTCATTAATGGCTATTAGTTCCTATTATCCTTTACTCCCAACGGAAATTGCATAGATCAACACCGCCAGCAATAAACAAACTTAAAATGTATGATATACAGAATTGATTGTTTGCAATATCGAAATAGCATATATCCTCATGCATAGCAAACTTTATAAATGTATATATCATAATGTTTTTTTAAAATTATACGCATAAGTGATGCAAAGTCGCATACAAAATAAACGCATATCATATAAGAATGATTGCTTACAATGCCCAGATGGCATATATCACTTTGCACAGCAAACACTCTAAATCACCAAGTTGGAGTATATAAGACTTAAAAATTAATAAAAAATGGTAAAATTAAATGCGCATAAATTAATGCAGCAAAATCGCATGTGAAAAAATCGCATGCTTAAAAACCCATACAGAATATGTATGAATAATACAAAAGAAAAGACGTCAACCCACGGGAATCCATCAAACACGATCACATGTACAGTATTAAAAATAAAATTAACAACAATAATATCATCTATTTGAAATAAAACAATTTAAATCAAAATCAACGTTCATTCCAAAGGGGGAGAGAACTTTGGTCTCATAGATCCAGAACGATTCCCTACGGCTGAGCTGTCTGATGTAATGACCACCCCTCCAGTGTCGCGGCACCTTTTCTATCCCCCAAAATTTTAGGCATTTGGGGTCTTTTTGATGAAAAAGGCGAAAATCCCTAGAGACACTGTGGGTTTTTACCCCCCGCTTGATGTTACTAATATGTTCTCCAATTCTTACATGGAGTGCTCTTGAGGTCCGGCCCACATACTGAAGGCCACAATCGCACTCCAGCATGTAGACCACCCCCACTGTCGAACACGTAATCAAACCCTCAATTTTGTAACTTTTTTGTGTAGCATATGAAACAAACTCCTTGCGTCTCTTAATGTTTCTGCAGGCCTTCCTGCATGTGGCACACTTCCCACATGCATAAAAGCCAGAAAGGAACCCAAATAGGCCACTAGTCACAGTCTTAGGCGGATCAATGACCCCAGGTGCCACACGATCACGCAAAGTCGGAGCCTTGCGATATATGAACCGAGGTTGATCGGGAAGCACTGGGCCCAGGGTCCTATCTCCCTTGAGTATAGGCCAATGTCTGGCTATAATGTGTTCTAATTTTTTGTACTGGATATTGTAATCGAGTATAATGCGATAAATAGATATATTAGTACTGTCCTCCAAAGGTTTCACCTTGTCTGCGACTACAGTATTTCTATCAATTGCCAGTACATTGGCTATTTCCGCATCTACTGAAGCTTGGGTATAACCTTTCTCCTTGAACCTCTCCGCAAGTACCTGCGACTGTGCAAGAAAGTCATCATCTGAAGTACAGTTACGACGTAAGCGGATAAATTGGCCTCTGGGTATATTACAGAGCCAAGATTTATGGTGGCAACTGTTGAGAGGGATATTTGCATTTCTATCGGTTGTTTTGAAATGATTCCTGGTGTGGAAAGCCCCTTCTCCTTTAAATATTTCCAAGTCAAGGAATATAATCTGTTGGTGGCTAATCGTCCAAGTCAGCTCGATGTTTTTATTATTGGCATTCAGCCCATCCATAAAGATCTGTAAACTGGGCATGTCCCCCTCCCAGACCATGATTAAGTCGTCTATATAGCGTCTATAACACGACAATTGTGGGGGACATCCCAGTGGGCCATAAATAAATTGGCCACACTGGGAGCGAACCTAGCCCCCATTGCGACTCCTCTTGTCTGTAAGTAGAAGTCCCCATTGAACCAGAAATAATTATTTAACAAACAAAACTCCAAACTTTCCAATAAAAATGAAATGTGATCACTTGAAAGATTGGAGGTCGTCAGGGCCCATCTAACTGAATCTAGGGCCTGTTTGTGGTCAATAATAGTATAGAGAGAACCCACATCTGCGGTAATAAGAATGCTAGATGGGGTACAAGGAAGAGTAGATAGGATTTGAAGAATTTGCTTAGTATCCCTTAAAAATGATTTAGTTTTTAAGACAAGTGGCTGGAGAAAGAAATCTAGGTATTGGCCCAGTCTGGAAGTCACGGAATTAATTCCGTTTACGATCGGACGACCAGGTGGTTGTTCTGCATTCTTGTGTAGTTTGGGTAAAATATAAATGATTGGGGTCCTACAACAGAAGGGGTCCAGATAAGCAGCTTCTTTAGAATTTAGGATCCCCTCATTTTTACCTCTTTCTATGAGACAATGTAAATTGTTCTTGAAAGGCAACATAGGGTCACTCCTCAGAAGTTCATATGTATTCCTATCATTCAACAGTTTCTCCATTTCTGCTTGGTAATACGTTTTGTTAAGCACAACCAACCCACCACCCTTATCCGCCGGCCGGATAACTATGTCTTTCCTTTGTTCAAGGGAAGTAATACCTCTCTTGATGGCCTGTGAATCTCTAGCCCTTTTGACTTTGAGTAAATCAAGATCATGGCACACCATATTCCTAAATACCTCTAAATGTTTGTTGTCATTGCAAATAGGATTGAACACAGAGCGATTCCGAAGGTTGGAGTGTCTAGAATAGTAGTTACGGCAGGGGTGGTATGTGGCACCACATCAATCTCCAATTCTCCAATCAATGACCTCCAATCTTTCAAGTGATCACATTTCATTTTTATTGGAAAGTTTGGAGTTTTGTTTGTTAAATAATTATTTCTGGTTCAATGGGGACTTCTACTTACAGACAAGAGGAGTCGCAATGGGGGCTAGGTTCGCTCCCAGTGTGGCCAATTTATTTATGGCCCACTGGGAGGAGGACACTATATTTCATGATCCCCCCCCACAATTGTCGTGTTATAGACGCTATATAGACGACTTAATCATGGTCTGGGAGGGGGACATGCCCAGTTTACAGATCTTTATGGATGGGCTGAATGCCAATAATAAAAACATCGAGCTGACTTGGACGATTAGCCACCAACAGATTATATTCCTTGACTTGGAAATATTTAAAGGAGAAGGGGCTTTCCACACCAGGAATCATTTCAAAACAACCGATAGAAATGCATATATCCCTCTCAACAGTTGCCACCATAAATCTTGGCTCTGTAATATACCCAGAGGCCAATTTATCCGCTTACGTCGTAACTGTACTTCAGATGATGACTTTCTTGCACAGTCGCAGGTACTTGCGGAGAGGTTCAAGGAGAAAGGTTATACCCAAGCTTCAGTAGATGCGGAAATAGCCAATGTACTGGCAATTGATAGAAATACTGTAGTCGCAGACAAGGTGAAACCTTTGGAGGACAGTACTAATATATCTAATTATCGCATTATACTCGATTACAATATCCAGTACAAAAAATTAGAACACATTATAGCCAGACATTGGCCTATACTCAAGGGAGATAGGACCCTGGGCCCAGTGCTTCCCGATCAACCTCGGTTCATATATCGCAAGGCTCCGACTTTGCGTGATCGTGTGGCACCTGGGGTCATTGATCCGCCTAAGACTGTGACTAGTGGCCTATTTGGGTTCCTTTCTGGCTTTTATGCATGTGGGAAGTGTGCCACATGCAGGAAGGCCTGCAGAAACATTAAGAGACACAAGGAGTTTGTTTCATATGCTACACAAAAAAGTTACAAAATTGAGGGTTTGATTACGTGTTCGACAGTGGGGGTGGTCTACATGCTGGAGTGCGATTGTGGCCTTCAGTATGTGGGCCGGACCTCAAGAGCACTCCATGTAAGAATTGGAGAACATATTAGTAACATCAAGCGGGGGGTAAAAACCCACAGTGTCTCTAGGGATTTTCGCCTTTTTCATCAAAAAGACCCCAAATGCCTAAAATTTTGGGGGATAGAAAAGGTGCCGCGACACTGGAGGGGTGGTCATTACATCAGACAGCTCAGCCGTAGGGAATCGTTCTGGATCTATGAGACCAAAGTTCTCTCCCCCTTTGGAATGAACGTTGATTTTGATTTAAATTGTTTTATTTCAAATAGATGATATTATTGTTGTTAATTTTATTTTTAATACTGTACATGTGATCGTGTTTGATGGATTCCCGTGGGTTGACGTCTTTTCTTTCGTATTATTCATACATATTCTGTATGGGTTTTTAAGCATGCGATTTTTTCACATGCGATTTTGCTGCATTAATTTATGCGCATTTAATTTTACCATTTTTTATTAATTTTTAAGTCTTATATACTGTAACTTGGTGATTTAGAGTGTTTGCTGTGCAAAGTGATATATGCCATCTGGGCATTGTAAGCAATCATTCTTATATGATATGCGTTTATTTTGTATGCGACTTTGCATCACTTATGCGTATAATTTTAAAAAAACATTATGATATATACATTTATAAAGTTTGCTATGCATGAGGATATATGCTATTTCGATATTGCAAACAATCAATTCTGTATATCATACATTTTAAGTTTGTTTATTGCTGGTGGTGTTGATCTATGCAATTTCCGTTGGGAGTAAAGGATAATAGGAACTAATAGCCATTAATGAATGACAGGGAGGCGTTTGCCCTCCTGATCACTGCTCCTGTCCTTCTGATTGGTGCCGCCGTCACCATGGAGTATAATAACAACAATGCGGGCCGTCACTGCGCATCCCGCCCCACGCCGATGAAGTCCCGCCCATAGGACGTAACGTGTACGGGGGTAAGGAGCGTGTGACGTCACCCGCGGCCATCCGACAGATACGATCACAAGCCCGCTGGCCGGCACTCGGATCGGAGTGCCGGTTGTATGTGAGTGTTACTGATGTGCTTTTATATTCATTTAATAAAACTACATACGGAGAACACTATGGTTTGTTGCTTTCTATCTTACTTTATATTTACCATCTGGCTATACTGAGCGTTGTGAGCTGAAGGAAGTGAAGGAGTAACCTAAGACTGATCCATTCAATCCTTAAAGCGGTGTGACCTGTTTCAGGTCGAATATCTGAGGTGAGGGGCCATCTAAGAGAGGTGGAGGGATAAAGTCACCATCCAGATACTTATTGTCACCGGTGGTTCCTGCTCTTTCATACTGCTACCACACTACTATTTATTATTAGTTGTATATGAACTTTTATTTGCGCAGCACTCTTTATTTATATACATGTTTTTGAGGTATTTTTTGAGTTGACCTTAGTGCCTGCTTGCATTTATACTATCAAATCAATCAGCGCTGAATTTATTACATTATTTTTTTGGTGTTAAGAGGTGGACTGAAACCAAGAAAGAGTCCTGTGGAGCCTTTGACTTAAAGTAGTTGTAAACCCTTACATATAACCAGTGAAGTGACTGGCCTCAGGTGATACACAGGGATGGGCACTAAGGGGTTTATTGACTAAAGCTAAAGAGTGCAAAATCAGTCACACTTCTACTTAGAAACCAATCAGCTTCTAACCTCAGCTTGTTCAAGTAAGCATTGGCAATAAAACCTGGAAGCTGATTGGTTTCTATGCAAAAGTATGACTGATTTTGCACTCTCTACTTTCAGCAAATAAACCCCTAATGCCGTGTACACACGACCGGACTTTTCGACAGCAAAGGTCCGACGGAACAATTTGATCGTGTGTGGGCTTAATCGGACCTTTGCTGTCGAAAAATCAGACGGATTTTAGAAATAGAACATGTTTTAAATCTTTCCGACGGACTCGAGTCCGGACAAAAAATCAGTTCGTCGGTATGCTAGTCTGACGGACAAACAACAACGCAAGGGCAGCTATTGGCTACTGGCTATGAACTTCCTTACTCTAGTCCGGTCGTGCGTCATCATGTTCAAATCAGTCAGACTTTGGTGTGATCGTGTGTAGGCAAGTCCGTTTCATCGGGACTCCGTCGAAAGTCCGTTGAAAAGTCCTTTGGAGTTCAGTCCGTCGAAAGTCCAGTTGTGTGTACATGGCATAAGTGTCAGATCCTTTTATACAATAGGAAAAAGAAAAAGAAGGCGCGTGGCCTGATGCATGTATCCTTAAAAAAGTTTTTTTTAAACAAAGTGGTATATGTAAAATATGTATATATGTATTTACAAATGTTGCTGGAATAACATCACATAACTTGATTGAATGATAATAACATTGTGCCCATAACATGGGATAAAAAGATGGGTGATCAGCTAATGCGTTTCGAGGATTTTCCTTTTCCTCAGAACCTTATGAAACCAGGTCTGGTCTACATATTAGAATGTAGAGGACTGGATGAATAATGTAGCCTTAGGAGAAGATTCTCCTTCCCTGTTAGAATGTTCCTTCTTCATCACAGCACTCTTATAAGTGATACTGGTAGTGCAGCCTCTCTCCCACATCCTGACCCATGGCTCGATATCCAAGTCAGGGCTGAACTAACCAGATGGTTCCCCTTGATGGAAGCACACTAACCGTGTGCCGTGTGAGCCAGATCGTGGGAGCTTCCACGATCTGGCTTACACTGTACATGGTTACTTTATGCAGCCATGTATCTGTGCCCCTCAGTGCATCCATATTGCGAGCGGTAGCGCCACAGCGTGCCCCACTGTTGAAACATCGCTGAGTATCCTGCACACTTTGATCAAGGGAAACCATCTGGTCACCTCAGCCCCGACTTGGATGTCGAGCCACGGGTCAGGATGTGGGAGAGAGGCTGCACTACCAGTATCACTTATTAGAGTGCTGTGATGAAGAAAGAACATTCCAACAGTGAAGGAGAATCTTCCCCTAATGCAACGTATACACGGTTGGACTTTCCGACCGGACTGGTCCGACGGATTTTCCGACGGACTTTTGACAGACTTCCGACGGACTTTTTTTACGAACGGATTTGCCTACACATGACCGGACTACAGATGGCCTTGCCTCCACACGACCGGACTTTCCAGCGGACCTATTTCCCGACGGAGTTATGGCGGACTTTCAAAATGAATGGACTTGCCCACACATGAACAAGTCTGTTCATTTTGAACATGACTCGGGTACGACGGGACTAGAAAAGGAAGTCAATCTCGCCCTTTTATCGGCGAGATTGACACCTTGCGAGCCAGGTCGCGGGGCATACCAGGCCCTTAGGTCTGGTATGGATTTTAAAGGGAACCCCCTACGCCAAAAAAACGGAGTGGGGATCCCCCAAAATCCATACCAGACTCCTATCCGAGCACGCACCCCAGCTAGTCAGGAAAGGGGGTGGGGACAAGCGAGCGCCCCCCCTCCTGAACTGTACCAGGCCGCATGAGGGGGTGGCTGCTTTAGGGGCGGGGGGCGCCCTGCGGGCCCCCCCACCTCAAAGCACCTTGTCCCCATGTTGATGAGGACAAGGGCCTCTTCCAGACAACCTTGGCCGTTGGTTGTCGGGGTCTGCGGGCAGGGGGCTTATCGAAATCTTTAATAAGGGGGTCCCCAGATCCCGGCCCCCCACCCTATGTGAATGAGTATGGGGTACATCGTACCCCTACCCATTCACCTAGGGAAAAAGTGTCAATAAAAAAACACACTAGACAGGTTTTTAAAGTATTTATTAGACAGCTCCGGGGGTCTTCTTCCGACTTCGGGGGTCTCTCCGGGGTCTTCTCCAGATGTCCGGTTCTTCTCCACTCTCTCCGGCCTCTTCTCCCGATGTTCGGCCTCTTCTCCTGCTCCCCGGGCTCCTCTGCTATCTTATGCTCTTTTTGCTGCTCTTTTGCTAGCGGTGGCCCGGTCTTCTGCGTCGTCTTCTATTCTCTTCTTCCGATGTTGACACGACACTCTCTCTCGCTGTAATGCTGTGTGGAGTGCTCTGCAATGACTTATATATGTGGTGACCCCGCCCCCTTATGACATCACAGTCCCTGGGCATGCTGGGAATGTGAGGTCATAAAGGGAGCATGGTCAACGGTGATGTTGACCACACCCCCTTATGACCTCACAGTCCCAGCATGCCCAGGGACTGTGACGTTATAAGGGGTGGGGTCCGCCTATATAAGTCATCGCGCACCGCTCACACACCATTACAGCGAGAGAGAGTGTTGTGTCAACATCAGAAGAAGAGAACCGGGGCTGTCTAATAAATTAATTAAAAAACCTGTCCAGTGTGTTTTTTTTTATTGACACTTTTTCCCTAGGTGAATGGGTAGGGGTACGATGTACCCCATACTCATTCACATAGGGTGAGGGGCCAGGATCTGGGGGCCCCCTTATTTAAAGGGGGCTCCCGGATTCCGATAAGCCCCCCACCCGCAGACCCCGACAACCAATGGCCAGGGTTGTTGGGAAGAGGCCCTTGTCCTCATCAACATGGGGACTAGGTGCTTTGGGGGAGGGGAGGGGAGCCCGCAGGGCCTCCCCTCCCCCAAAGCACCCACCCACCCATGTTGAGGGCATGCGGCCTGGTACGGTTCTTGGGGGCGCTCGCATGTCCCCACCCCCTTTTCTGACCGGCCGGGCTGCATGTTTGGAGAGGGGTCTGGTATGGATTTTGGGGGGACCCCACACCGTTTTTTCGGCGTAGGGGGTTCCCCTTAACCACTTGCCGACCGCCGCACGACGATGTACGTCGACAAAGCGGCACGGGCAGGCAAAAGGGCTTACCTGTACGTCCCTGCCTGCCCGCGGGTGGGGGGTCCGATCGGACCCCCCCCGGTGCCTGCGGCAGTCGGCAAATGTCCCCCGGCGATCGGTGGTGAGGGGGAGGCCATCCATTCGTGGCCCCGCCCTCGCGATCGCTCCCAGCCAATGGGATCATTTCCCTGCCTCTGTATTGTACACAGAGGCAGAGGAAATGATGTCATCTCTCCTCGGCTCGGTATTTTCCATTCCGGGCCGAGGAGAGAAGACTGTAATGTGAGTGCACAACACACACACACACAGTAGAACATGCCAGGCACACATTACACCCCGATCCCCCCCCCCGATCGCCCCCCGATCACCCCCCCGATCACCCCCCCCCCTGTCACAAACTGACACCAAGCAGGTTTTTTTTTTTTTTTTCTGATTACTGTATTGGTGTCAGTTTGTGACAGTTAGTGTGTTAGGGCAGTGAGTGTTAGGCCCCCTTTAGGTCTAGGATACCCCCCTAACCCCCCTAATAAAGTTTTAACCCCTTGATCACCCCCCGTCACCAGTGTTGCTAAGCGATCATTTTTCTGATCGCTGTATTAGTGTCGCTGGTGACGCTAGTTAGGGACGTAAATATTTAGGTTCGCCGTCAGCGTTCACCACTGATCACCGTATAACCGTTACGGGTGACGCTGGTTAGTTCGTTTATTTTTTATAGTGTCAGGGCACCCGCCATTTATTACCGAATAAAGGTTTAGCCCCCTGATCGCCTGGCGGTGATATGCGTCGCCCCAGGCAGCGTCAGATTAGCGCCAGTACCGCTAACACCCATGCACGCAGCATACGCTAGCACCTGTGTTTTGCCCCTCCGCCCGGCCCAGCCCAGCCCACCCAAGTGCAGTATCGATCGATCACTGACACTTACAAAACACTAAACGCATAACTGCAGCGTTCGCAGAGTCAGGCCTGATCCCTGCAGTTTAGGGTTCCCAAAAACGCAGTGTTAGCGGGATCAGCCCAGATACCCGCTAGCACCTGCGTTTTGCCCCTCCGCTCGGCCCAGCCCAGCCCACCCAAGTGCAGTATCGATCGATCACTGTCACTTACAAAACACTAAACGCATAACTGCAGCGTTCGCAGAGTCAGGCCTGATCCCTGCGATCGCTAACAGTTTTCTTGGTAGCGTTTTGGTGAGCTGGCAAGCACCAGCCCCAGGCAGCGTCAGGTTAGCGCCAGTACCGCTAACACCCACGCACGCACCGTACACCTCCCTTAGTGGTATAGTATCTGAACGGATCAATATCTGATCCGATCAGATCTATACTAGCGTCCCCAGCAGTTTAGGGTTCCCACAAACGCAGTGTTAGTGGGATCAGCCCAGATACCTGCTAGCACCTGCGTTTTGCCCCTCCGCCCGGCCCAGCCCAGCCCACCCAAGTGCAGTATCGATCGATCACTGACACTTACAAAACACTAAACGCATAACTGCAGCGTTCGCAGAGTCAGGCCTGATCCCTGTGATCGCTAACAGTTTTTTTTGTAGCGTTTTGGTGAACTGGCAAGCGCCAGCGGCCTAGTACACCCTGGTCGTAGTCAAACCAGCACTGCAGTAACACTTGGTGACGTGGCGAGTCCCATAAGTGCAGTTCAAGCTGGTGAGGTGGCAAGCACAAGTAGTGTCCCGCTGCCACCAAAAAGACAAACACAGGCCCGTCGTGCCCATAGTGCCCTTCCTGCTGCATTCGCCAATCCTAATTGGGAACCCACCGCTTCTGCAGCGCCCGTACTTCCCCCATTCACATCCCCAACCAAATGCAGTCGGCTGCATGAGAGGCATTTTCTTTATGTCCTCCCGAGTACCCCTACCCAGCGAACCCCCCCAAAAAAGATGTCGTGTCTGCAGCAAGCGTGGATATAGGCGTGACACCCGCTATTATTGTCCCTCCTGTCCTGACAATCCTGGTCTTTGCATTGGTGAATGTTTTGAACGCTACCATTCACTAGTTGAGTATTAGCGTAGGGTACAGCATTGCACAGACTAGGCACACTTTCACAGGGTCTCCCAAGATGCCATCGCATTTTGAGAGACCCGAACCTGGAACCGGTTACAGTTATAAAAGTTAGTTACAAAAAAAAGTGTAAAAATAAAAAAAAAACACAAACAAAAATATAAAATAAAAAAAAAATAGTTGGCGTTTTATTGTTCTCTCTCTCTCTATTGTTCTGCTCTTTTTTACTGTATTCTATTCTGCAATGTTTTATTGTTATTATGTTTTATCATGTTTGCTTTTCAGGTATGCAATTTTTTATACCTTACCGTTTACTGTGCTTTATTGTTAACCATTTTTTTGTCTTCAGGTACGCCATTCACGACTTTGAGTGGTTATACCAGAATGATGCCTGCAGGTTTAGGTATCATCTTGGTATCATTCTTTTCAGCCAGCGGTCGGCTTTCATGTAAAAGCAATCCTAGCGGCTAATTAGCCTCTAGACTGCTTTTACAAGCAGTGGGAGGGAATGCCCCCCCCCCCAACGTCTTCCGTGTTTTTCTCTGGCTCTCCTGTCTCAACAGGGAACCTGAAAATGCAGCCGGTGATTCAGCCAGCTGACCATAGAGCTGATCAGAGACCAGAGTGGCTCCAAACATCTCTATGGCCTAAGAAACCGGAAGCTACGAGCATTTTATGACTTAGATTTCGCCGGATGTAAACAGCGCCATTGGGAAATTGGGAAAGCATTTTATCACACCGATCTTGGCGTGGTCAGATGCTTTGAGGGCAGAGGAGAAATCTAGGGTCTAATAGACCCCAATTTTTGCAAAAAAGAATACCTGTCACTACCTATTGCTATGATAGGGGATATTTACATTCCCCGAGATAACAATAAAAATGATTTTTAAAAAAAATGAAAGGAACAGTTTAAAAATAAGATAAAAAAATAATAATAATAATGAAAAAAAAAAAAAAAAAAAAAGCAGCCCTGTCCCCCCTGCGCTCGCGCTAAGGCGAACGCAAGCGTCGGTCTGGTGTCAAATGTAAACAGCAATTGCACCATGCATGTGAGGTATCACCACGAAGGCCAGATCGAGGGCAGTAATTTTAGCAGTAGACCTCCTCTGTAAATCTAAAGTGGTAACCTGTAAAGGCTTTTAAATGCTTTTAAAAATGTATTTAGTTTGTCGCCACTGCACGTTTGTGCGCAATTTTAAAGCATGTCATGTTTGGTATCCATGTACTCGGCCTAAGATAATCTTTTTTATTTCACCAAACATTTGGGCAATATAGTGTGTTTTAGTGCATTAAAATGTAAAAAAGTGTGTTTTTTCCCCAAAAAATGCATTTGAAAAATCGCTGCGCAAATACTGTGTGAAAAAAAAAAATGAAACACCCACCATTTTAATCTGTAGGGCATTTGCTTAAAAAAAAATAATGTTTGGGGGTTCAAAGTAATTTTCTTGCAAAAAAAAATTATTTTTTTATGTAAACAATAAGTGTCAGAAAGGGCTTTGTCTTCAAGTGGTTAGAAGAGTGGGTGATGTGTGACATAAGCCTCTAGATGTTGTGCATAAAATGCCAGGACAGTTCAAAACCCCCCCAAATGACCCCATTTTGGAAAGTAGACACCCCAAGCTATTTGCTGAGAGTCATGTTGAGTCCATGGAATATTTTATATTGTGACACAAGTTGCGGGAAAGAGACAATTTTTTATTTTTTTTATTTTTTTTTTTTGCGCAAAGTTGTCACTAAATGATATTTTGCTCAAACATGCCATGGGAATATGTGAAATTACACCCCAAAATACATTCTGTTGCTTCTCCTGAGTACGGGGATACCACATGTGTGAGACTTTTTGGGAGCCTAGCCGAGTACGGGACCCCAAAAACCAAGCACCGCCTTCAGGCTTTCTAAGGCCGTAAATTTTTGATTTCACTCTTCACTGCCTATCACAGTTTCGGAGGCCATGGAATGCCCAGGTGGCAAAAAAAACCCCAAATGACCCCATTTTGGAAAGTAGACACCCCAAGCTATTTGATGAGAGGTATAGTGAGTATTTTGCAGACCTCAGTTTTTGTCACAAAGTTTTGAAAATTGAAAAAAGAAAAAAAAAATTTTTTTTCTCGTCTTTCTTTATTTTCAAAAACAAATGAGAGCTGTAAAATACTCACCATGCCTCTCAGCAAATAGCTTGGGGTGTCTACTTTCCAAAATGGGGTCATTTGGGGGGGGGTTTATGCCACCTGGGCATTCCATGGCCTCCGAAACTGTGATAGGCAGTGAGGAGTAAAATCAAAAATGTACGCCCTTAGAAATCCTAAAGGCAGTGATTGGTTTTCGGGGCCCCGTACGCGGCTAGGCTCCCAAAAAGTCTCACACATGTGGTATCCCCATACTCAGGAGAAGCAGCTAAATGTATTTTGGGGTGCAATTCCACATATGCCCATGGCCTGTGTGAGCAATATATCATTTAGTGACAACTTTGTGCAAAAAAAAAAAAAAAAAAATTTGTCACTTTCCCGCAACTTGTGTCAAAATATAAAACATTCCATGGACTCAACATGCCTCAAAGCAAATAGCTCGGGGTGTCTACTTTCCAAAATGGGGTCATTTGGGGGGTTTTGTGCCATCTGGGCATTTTATGGCCTTCAAAACTGTGATAGGTAGTGAGGAGTAAAATCAAAAATGTACGCCCTTAGAAATCCTGAAGGCAGTGATTGGTTTTCGGGGCCCCGTACGCGGCTAGGCTCCCAAAAAGTCCCACACATGTGGTATCCCCATACTCAGGAGAAGCAGCTAAATGTATTTTGGGGTGCAATTCCACATATGCCCATGGCCTGTGTGAGCAATATATCATTTAGTGACAACTTTTTGTAATTTTTTTTTTTTTTTTTTGTCATTATTCAATCACTTGGGACAAAAAAAATGAATATTCAATGGGCTCAACATGCCTCTCAGCAAATTCCTTGGGGTGTCTACTTTCCAAAATGGGGTCATTTGTGGGGGTTTTGTACTGCCCTGCCATTTTAGCACCTCAAGAAACGACATAGGCAGTCATAAATTAAAGGCTGTGTAAATTCCAGAAAATGTACCATAGTTTGTAGGCGCTATAACTTTTGCGCAAACCAATAAATATACACTTATTGACATTTTTTTTACCAAAGACATGTGGCCGAATACATTTTGGCCTAAATGTATGACTAAAATTGAGTTTATTGGATTTTTTTTAGAACAAAAAGTAGAAAATATCATTTTTTTTCAAAATTTTCGGTCTTTTTCCGTGTATAGCGCAAAAAATAAAAACGGCAGAGGTGATCAAATATCATCAAAAGAAAGCTCTATTTGTGGGAAGAAAAGGACGCAAATTTCGTTTGGGTAGAGCATTGCATGACTGCGCAATTAGCAGTTAAAGCGACGCAGTGCTGAATTGTAAAAAGTGCTCTGGTCAGGAAGGGGGTAAAACCTTCCGGGGCTGAAGTGGTTAAAATCCATATCAGACCTCGCAAAAAAACAAAAAAAATTTGTTTTTCCTATTGCAGTGAGCGCGAGATGCAGTATCCTGCCCTTTCCGTCGGACCAGCATACAGACGAACAGGCTTTCAGGAACTGAGTCCGGCGGAGTTACAACGTAAAGATTTGAAGCAGGCTTCAAATCTAAAGCCCGTCGGATTTCCGACCGAAGCGAAGTCCGATGCAGATCAAACACGGTCGCATTGTCCGCCAAATTCAGTCCGTCGGACCAGTCCGGTCGGAAAGTCCGCCCGTGTGTACACGGCATAAGGCTACATTATTCATCCAGTCCTCTACATTCTAATATGCAGACCAGACCTGGTTTCATAGGGCTCTAAGGGAAGAGGAAAATCCTTGAAAATACGTTACCTGAGCACCCATCTTTTTACCCCATGTTATGGGCACCATTTTATTATCATTCAATCAAGTGATGTGTTTTTATACCAGCAACATTTGTGAATAAGTAGTATTTTTACATATACCACTTTGTTTTAAATAAACTTTTTAAATAATACATGCATCAGGCCACGCGCCTTCCTTTTCTTTTTCCTGTTTAGTACTTTGGACTTCCCCCAGTCAGGCAAGGCAGCGGGGTGTGCATGATCAACTATTAATATCCACCACAAAAGTACTACCACTTTTACCCAGGCCCTCCGCACAAGTGCAGGAGAGATTTTTTTCTGTTTATATTTATCCTTTTACACAAGCTGTACCTCTTTATCTGCAGTCTTCTCTTCTCTACATGAATTCAAAGTGCAAAATTTATACACAACTAGTCTTAGATTTTATATTATTGTGAGTAGAGCGGGGATAAAATGTATTTCAATTAGATCCCACATTGCGTCAGATATACCTTTGTTGAATAAAATATACCCGCTCTACAAGACTCTGGTCCGCCCGCACCTGGAGTATGCTGTCCAGTTCTGGGCACCAGTCCTTAGGAAGGATGTACTGGAAATGGAGCGAGTACAAAGAAGGGCAACAAAGCTAATAAAGGGTCTGGAGGATCTTAGTTATGAGGAAAGGTTGCGAGCACTGAACTTATTCTCTCTGGAGAAGAGACGCTTGAGAGGGGATATGATTTCAATTTACAAATACTGTACTGGTGACCTCACAATAGGGATAAAACTTTTTCGCAGAAGAGAGTTTAATAAGACTCGTGGCCACTCATTACAATTAGAAGAAAAGAGGTTTAACCTTAAACTACGTAGAGGGTTCTTTACTGTAAGAGCGGCAAGGATGTGGAATTCCCTTCCACAGGCGGTGGTCTCAGCGGGGAGCGTTGATAGCTTCAAGAAACTATTAGATAATCACCTGAATGACCGCAATATACAGGGATATGTAATGTAATACTGACACATAATCACACACATAGGTTGGACTTGATGGACTTGTGTCTTTTTTCAACCTCACCTACTATGTAACTATGTAACTATGTAACTATGTAACTATGTAACTATACTACAAACCTCAAATATATCCAAACATAAAGAGAAAAAAGTATACAGCATTATAACTATACAGTGATTATTCAATATGTTATAATATACATTGCACATGTATTACTGTCATACATTACTTTCTATAATAAGATACCAACCTGAATGCAGATTTCTTTATATAGGGGATGTATGAATACCTCTCACTTTTTGATCCATGTCTAGAACAGCAGAGACACTAGTAGGTTGTTGTGTCATTGGTAGATCCATCCACTTTGGCTTTGGACCTGGACTCCCTCTTCGGCCCTGTTTTGCCGGTCTAGCATCACGATGACTTCTGAAACTACTGGACAGTCGTCCAGACAATGTCCTGACAAGCCCCATAACACCAGCATGCTTCTTAAGCCCTATGTCGTCAGCCAACTCCTCTGGAGGAACTTCAATGTTTCCGGTGTACCAAAATACCCACCAAATGAGGCTCAGAAAGATCACTATTGATCCAGCGTAGATTAGGAAGTCATAGAAAAAGACATTGGCAAATACTCCAATTAGGAGAACAGCCAGCCCAAAGATATCAAAAGCCACTGCCAGCCAAAAACAGCAAGTGCAGCGACCGAGCCCTGCACGGCTAAGGGCCATGGCAGAAAAAATGGAAGAAATGTGTTGGTACTGGCTGTCACAGTCATGAGATCAAAGTTCACGTGTTTGAAACAACCGTTCCTGCAAAATATCCAGGTGTATTTTACCTGCTGGCAGCGGATTTGCTTAATTCATAGAGACATGAGATAAGCTGTAGTAAAAGATTAACAAGGGAGAGGTAACCAAGCTGTTTTCATCTGATAAAAAAGAAATGTCCTTTCTCCATACAGAAGCAATTTTCAAGCTTGTGTGCTGGTGCAACATATACTGATTATAGGTTGAATCCACAGGGCTTTTTTTTTTACTAGATAAGTATTATTATCTTTGCCTTCTGTTATCTAGCCACTTGGGAAATTTAAAAATCCCTTAAGCACGCATCTGCTTGTTTGTTACCTGAACTAGAAAGCGTATGAATGCTTGTCAAGAGTCCAGAAACAAACTCTTTTTTGTGATCTTCTGTTTTTTTCTTTTTTTCAACGGCTGTCTTTGATTAAACTATGTTTTTTTCTGAGAGGAGAAAAGCACCTAGCTTTTCTCTGCTTAACACCAACAGGTAAACAAACGATTCAGGATTAGACAGGTTACCTGGGAGTCATGGAGACATCATTGAAACACCTCATGGAGATTTGCTTGTAATGCAGAGCACTCAATGACTCAGTTCTAGAAAGACATGTAGGTGTTACAATAGTTTATGTTTAGTTCAAATACATTTGAGGAAATTATGAATGTCAATGAATTGTTTACTTAAACACTTGAGCTCCGGAAAGATTTACCCCCTTAATGACAAGGCCTTTTTTTGCGATACGGCACTGCGTTACTTTAGCTGACAACTGCGTGGTCATGCGAGGCTGTACCGAAATAAAATGTATGTCCTTTTTTCCCACAAATAGAGCTTTCTTTTGGTAGTATTTTAACACCTCTGCGGTTTTTATTTTTTGCGCTATAAACAAAAAAAAAGACCAACAATTTTTAAAAAGAAAACCATATTTCTTTTTGCTATAAAACATATCCAATTAAAAAATTGAAAAATCTAATTTCTTTATCAATTTAGGCCAATATTTATTCTGCTACATATTTTTGGTTAAAAAAAATTCCAATAAGCGTATATTGATTGGTTTGCGCAAAAGTTATAGCATCCACAAATTATGGAATAGATTTGTGAAATTTTATTTTTTTTTATTTTTTTTTACTAGTAATGGTAGTGATCAGCTACTTATAGCGGTACTGCGACATTGGGGACCAGTGAACTAATACAGTGATCAGTGCTAAAAATATGCACTGTCACTGTACTAATGACACTGGTAGAGAAGGGGATAACATCAGGAGCTATCAAAGGGTTAACCATGTGCCTAACCTGTGCTTATGTACACTGCGTGAGGTGCTTGTGCTATGGGAAGGCAGAGATCCTGTGTTCCTGCTTAGCAGGAACACAGGATCACAACCGTTCCTTCTCACAGAACGGCGATCTGCCTTGTTTACATAGGCAGAATGCCATTCTGCCCGTGTCCCGAACGATCAGGGGGTATCAGGCGGACATCGCGTCCACCAGACTCGCTAATTGGCTCCCGCTGTGTCCAATCACAGCAGGAGCAGGTGCCCCAGACCAGGAGCCGCCTTGCCGCTGTGTGTATATATATATATATATATATATATATATATATATATATATATACACACAGCATGCAGTCGGCAGGCGTTTAGAGTGTTATTAAACCCAGGACTCTGCTTTCATTATATCTGGTCTCCCACAATACACAGAACACAGACATGCAATTATTTTAGTAAATACAAACTGCTAAATACCTTTTCTCATCAGCAGTTAGAGCTTGTGGCTTGTATCAGTGTCTGGGTAAAGCTTGTAGGAGGAGTTTTTATTTTCCCCTGATTGTTCTATAAGACTGTAGGACCCCGTACCCTCTGTCTGGAGAGTGCTGATTGGCCCTGTTCTGATCACATGCATTCTCCCAAGAAAAAAAAAACATCTCTAACAAAACACACCAGACTGAGCATGTGCAGCTTGTCCCCTAATGCCCTGTTCTATCAGGACATGGACTGGAGTCAGTGGAAGAAGAAGAGGATCAGAGAGACAGGATCACACAGCCTTTATACACAATGCAGAGGATAAACCCCTTAGGTTCCACAGTGAGTATAAATGCTTTACTGCATATACAGACTGATTTTACTGTTGTGGGTTTAGTAACACTTTAAGATAAATTTGCATTTTTAATGTAAATACTGGTATATATCAGTAGCTTTTAAAAATGCTAGAAAAAGTATGCCTGTTCTTTAAATGGGCTGAATATGACAGGATGCACAGTTGCAGTGGCAGAGAAAACAAAAGTGCACATTGGTATGAGAGCGGCGGTCTGGTATTGAATACCAAGAAGGGAGGAAAGACACATGTAGATCTGAGATTGCAGTGTAGTGTAGTATTCAATAGTTTTATTAGTTTTCAAGAAAAAGGCATCATTGCAAATCTTATCAACTTTGTGCAAAAAGTACCAGCTACACTCTTAATATATTAGACCCCTCCCATCCCAAAAAAAAAAAGGAAGGAAAGACACCCCCATGCCCACCCCCTCTTCCCTCCCTTCTAAACTCCCTTCTCTTCTCTTCTTAATCTTTTCCAACTAGTCGATTCTCTGCATGCTCAGGGTATTAATATTCCCTTGTATTCTCATTCTCCTTTATCACATATTTCCATATACTTCCACGATTTCTTAAAAAACAGGCATTTTCTCCAGGTATCATTGTATCTCTCTGTTAGGCCTTCCCCTGCATGTGTTGTCTCTTCAAAGGAGCATTTCTGATAAATTTTTAATATCCATTCTTTCACACTTGGGGTTTTTTAGGGTTCTCCAATACCTGGGAATCAAGCCTTTAGTTGCACTTAACAGGTGTGGTACCATACTTGCCAACTGTCCTGAACTTTCCGGGACATTCCCGGGATTTAGACCTTTGTCCCGCTTTTAGCGTTTCCCGGGAAATGTCCTGGGAAATCCGTGTTTCCCATTTTTTTGCCACCTCCGCTAGAGGTCTGCGGCCGGCATTAAAGAAGAACAGAAGTAACAGGTCACTCGCCAAAGGGAACAAGCAAGAGGCGGAGCCCGCCGAGTGACCGCCAATAGAAATCGAGCTGCCACTGACCCCCGCTCCACTGCCTGCTGCTTGCTGGTCTGTGACCTGTTGTGGGAAAGGCCACGGGGCGGGGGTCGGGGGGCAGCTCAATTTCTATTGGCAGCCACCCGGCCAGCTCCGCCTCTTGTTTGTTCCCTGCCTCGGCGAGTGACCTGTTACTTCTGGTCTTCAGTAATGGTAGCGAAGACTCTGCTCCTGGGACACCTGATGTAAGGAGGGGCTCCACTGGGGGACACCTGATGTAATTGGGACACCGTTGCTGGGACACCTGATGTATGGGGGGCTCCACTGTGGGACACCTGATGTAAGGGGGCTCCACTGGGGGACACCTGATGTAACGGGGGGCTTCACTAGGGGACACCTGATGTAAGGGAGACACCACTGCTGGGACACCTGATGTAAAGGGGGTTCCACTGGGGGACACCTGATGTAAGAGGGGCACCGCTGGGGGACACCTGATGTAAGGGAGCTCTACTGGGGGTCACCTGATGTAAGGGGGACTCCGCTGGGGACAGCTGATGTATGGGGGACTCCGCTGGGGACAGCTGATGTAAGGGGGACTCCGCTGGGGACAACTGATGTAAGGGGGACTCCGCTGGGGACACCTGATGTAAGGGGAACACCGCTGGGGGACACCTGATGTAAGAGCGCTCCACGGGGGGACACCTGATGTAAGGAGGGGCTCCACTAGGGGACACCTGATGTAAGGAGGAGCTCCACTGAGGGACAACAGATGTATGGGGGACACCTGATGTAAGGGGGACTCTGCTAGGGGACACCTGATGTAAGGGGGCTCTGCTTGAGACACCTGATGTAAGGGGGACACCACTGGGGGACACCTGATGTAAGGGGGACTCCACTGGGGGACACCTGATATAAGGGGGACTCCACTTGGGACACCTGATGTAAGGGGGACTCCACTTGGGACACCTGATGTAAGGGGGACTCCGCTGGGGACAGCTGATGTAAGGGGGACTCCGCTGGGGACACCTGATGTAAGGGGAACACCGCTGGGGGACACCTTATGTAAGAGGGCTCCACTGGGGGACAGCTGATGTAAGGAGGGGCTCCACTAGGGGACACCTGATGTAAGAAGGAGCTCCACTGAGGGACACCAGATGTATGGGGGACACCTGATGTAAGGGGGACTCTGCTAGGGTACACCTGATGTAAGGGGGCTCTGCTGGAGACACCTGATGTAAGGGGGACACCACTGGGGGACACCTGATATAAGGGGGACTCCACTTGGGACACCTGATGTAAGGGGGACTTTGCTGGGGACACCTGATGTAAGGAAGGATTCCGCTGAGGGCACCTGATGTAAGCGGGACTCCGCTGGGGGAACCTGAGGTAAGGAGGGACTTTGCTGGGGGAACCTGATGTAAGGAGGGACTCCGCTGGTGACACCTGATGTAAAGGGGACTCCACTGCGGACACCTGATGTAAGGGGGACACCGCTGGGGGACACCTGATGTAAGGGGGACTACGCTGGGGGGCACCTGATGTAAAGGGGACTCCACCGGGGACACCTGATGTAAGGGAGACTCCACTGGGAACACCTGATGTAAGAAAGGATTTCGCTGGGGGACACCTGATGTAGGAGGGCTCCACTGGGGGACACCTAATGTAAGGAGGGGCTCCACTAGGTGACACCTGATGTAAGGAGGAGATCCACTGGGGGACACCAGATGTATGGGGGACACCTGATGTAAGGAGGGACTCCGCTCGGGACACCTGATGTAAAAATAGACTCTGCTGGGAATGCCTGGTGTATAGAGGGACTCTTCTGGGGGCACCTGATGGCATCTGGTGGCAGGCGATGTGGCAAGTGAAACCCTCAGGGCTCCCACTGATTCCGCATTATGGTGAGTTGAACTATTTCATTTTATATATTACAATGTAATAATAGAAAAAATGCGCTTCAAAAATCCTGACACCATGGTGCCGGGATGCTTGAAGCTCTAACCCCAGGTATTTGGAGTATCTTTATCTGCTGATTGATAAACTTTCTGAAATACACATATTTTTATAGTAGTGTAGGATCTGGGCCTGCTGTCCATCCATCCCTTTTTCTTTCCTTCCTTCTCTCTTCTTCCCTTCCTATATCTTTCTTGCTCTCTCTCTTCCTCTCTCTCTCTTCCTCTCTCTTTCTCCCTTTCTTTCTCCCTCCATTCCTCGTTAATCTCAGAATCTAACCACACCCCCTTTGTCACACCTCCATTTAAGCCACGCCCAATATTAAGTTTAGACCACGCCCATTTTTCACTGCGGCCACATTTTTCTTTCCCTGCTATGTCACACCTACAAATGAATGCCCTGCCCCTTAATTATAAAAGCACCCCACCTACAGACAAAAAAGTGTCCCTATAATTTTTTTTTTACAATGTTGGCAACTATGTCGTACCAAAGATCTCCTATATTGTGCTATAGATTTATCAGTTTTATTAAATGAACATCTCCAGGTTTCGACCTGCATATGCTCCCCTGTTATTTCTTGAATAACCCCAATGATCTCCCTCCAGAAGGCCTGTATCTTAGTGCATTCCCACCATAGTTGTGCAAAGGTCCCTGGCGAACCACACTCCCTCCAACATAGAGGGGATACGTCCGCTTCGCAGCTTCACGCCCTTAACAGGGTCACATACCATCTAGCCAAGAGTTTGAAGCTCATTTCTATCGTCTTAGCATCTCTTGAGGAGAAACATGCTAGTTTTAATATCCTCTTCTTCTGGTGCTCATTAAATCTTTAATTCTTGCTCCCATTTCCCAAGATAAGGCGGGAACTCGGATTCTATTTCTTTCACTAATAACATATATTTTTGAAGTACTATGCTGGACATTAGATGGGGAGCTGAGCAGTTTTTCTATTGGCTTAAGTCTATCTTTTCCACGTAATGGCTGTGGTAGCATTTGTGTGAAGTGTTGTATTTGTGCATATCTCCATTTATCTAGTGGCATACTACCCCATTTTTGCTTTCATTCAACAAATTAGCAAATCCTATCTCCTGTCATCACATCTTGTAACTCTTGTAATATCTCCTTTTTTGCCCATCTAACAAAATATAGGTAATCCTCTGTTAAATAATTTGTAAAGAAAAAAGGAGATGAAACAAAGTAATGTCCCAATAGAGAGCTATAAGGAGGATCAACCACGGAATATTGAATTTAGAAAACTAGCTTTATTGATATTACAAGTGTAAAATATGGCCACTACAATTGTTGAGGCCACTACAATTGTTGAATCTCTATTGGGACATTTTTTGTTCCATCTCTTTTTTTCTTTATGTTTTGACTTCTTTGAGCTCTGGAGGTATCCCATCTCACTGACGAATCGGTTACTATTAATAATATATGTTGCTATTGCGAATATGCAACCTAGGAAAGTGGATTCCATGTCTGTTCTTAATCTATGTAAATTGTTAAATAATTTGTGTCTATTAATAAGATCAAAGGTGAATTGTGTTCACAGTGATAGTGCCTACACAAAATATCACATATTCTAAAAGCATTCTCTGTCAATGAATTTGTGCTGTTTGCTAAGACTCGATGTGCCTGTGGGATCCAAACCATCTTACCTAAATCTAGTAAAAGAAGCAGCCGGCAACTCTACATCATAAAGCGTATTTATTTCTTGATCATACATCACGGGACACAGAGTATTCATTACATAGTGGGTTAGATAGGCACCATTGGTGATTGGACACTGGTTAACCCCAATTAAGGAGAATTCCTCCCCTATATGATCCCTCCCATACGGGGAGGACCTCAGTTTTTTCACCAGTGTCTAAGGTGGTTGGTCACGTAAAACATGTGCTGTAAAGAAAGCTCCAGTTTGGTCCCTGCGGGGGCTTAAAGGGCTATGCTGACCGGATCCATATCTCGGGCCGATATTTTGACTCCCAAGATGGTATGGTACCCGGGCCTCTTCATCCAAAGAAGCAAGGTTTTGCCTGTAAGTCTCTCTTTGGAGGACTGGGCTCTGATAAAACCAGGCTTGGTGTACTACTAAAACAGTGGCACGAAAGTTTCTGGCAGAGTCTTTTACAGGTCCAGGTAAAGAGCTTTCTCTGAGTAGGAACCCAAAAAACCCTGAAGGTTGGCACAACGCTACCTGCCGTGATGGGTGAGGGCTGAAAACTGTCAGTTCCTGTGGCGGGGACAGGTAAGAGAAGTTAATCCTATATATATATTTATATTACAAGTGGATTTTCTTCATTGAGTAGTTCATGTCTTACATGATTTCCACCACTAGAGGGAGTAAAGAGCAAACTTACGTGCTTTTCAGACACACTCAGTGATTAGCTGGTGTCCAATCATTCCCTTCCTCCACTACAGGTGTGCAGGCGCTAATTTAAAAGCCCAGAGCGTTCAGAGCTCTGTAAACAGTTGAACACAGAGTCTGGGCAGTGAGCATCTTAAAGTGGTCGGAACCACGCTAACCTAAGACACCTACTCGGCATCAGGTTTGTGCAGTATTAAGCATATATGTATATTGTGAGACTTTTAGCACAACAGTGATTGCATATGTACTAGTACCTCTGCTTTGTAGCTTGGGACTATGTCTCCTCGAAAGAGCGTCTCGGGGGGAGGTAACATAGGCACAAGAAAGTCACCGCCTGTGTCTAGGGGTCCTAAAGATGCCTGCAGATTACCATCCCCCCTGCAAGACTGGAGCCAGCCTCACAGGATGAGTCAGTGCCCCTGTCAGGTTTTGCAGCCTCTCCTAAATGTTACAGCCCCAGCGTATGTCACAGAGGATTCCCTTAGGGCTACATTGGAGGGAAGAATTATGAATTTTATTTCATCTTCCTTAAAAAATAGCAGAAAAGGGGGTAGATCCCCTCCCTCTGCTGCATTATCTCTTTCAGATGATTCTTATGACAATGAGGAGAGATCCCTATCCAGAGATAGGGATCAATAGCAGTCTGAGGATTCAGAGGAAGAGGAGAGAGCTTCTTCCTCTCAGGCACTCAAGAAGCATGTCCAGTATTATACTGAACTAGTGCGTTACACATTTAAAATGCCCTCTGCTGAGGCTGCTACATCCTCTGTTTCTCTGTTTCAGAAGGATCCAACAGATGGCGTTTTCCTTTCCAATTCATCCTTTAATGGACAAATTGTTGTATGAGGACTGGGGACATCCCGATAAACTGTTTACTCCTCCTAAAAGGTTTTCTATGCTTTATCCTCTGGAGGAAAGCTTCACCAAGAAGTGGGAGGTCCCATCCGTGGATGCCACTGTCTCTTGTGTGAATAAAAACCTGACCTGTCCCTTGGACAATGCTCAGGTGTTTAAAGATCCAACTGATAAAAAGCTGGAAACTTTATTAAAAGCCTCCTTCTCCATGGCTGGCGCTGTAGTCCAACCTACAGTCGCAACTGTGGGTTTGTGTCAATTCCTCAAGGAACAGGTTAAGCAGATGCTTGGCCTTCTTCCCAGTGAGGAAGTGGAGAAATATGCAGACCTTCCACAGGTGCTGTGTTTTATGATTGATGCCATTCTGGATTCTGCCCAGCAAGCATCTCATTTGTCTCTCCTGTTGGTACACATGCGCAGGTCCCTTTGGCTTAAAAGTTGGGCAGCAGAGCCTACATGCAAAAGATATTTAGCTGGCTTCCCATTCAAAGGGGAACGCCTATTTGGGGATGACCTAGACAATTTTATCCAAAAAAATTACAGGTGGTAAATCTACACTCCTACTTAAGAGGAGTAAACGTCCACCATTCAATTGGTCTCTTTCCCCTTCCCCTGGAACATCAGGCTCTAAGTAGTGGCGATGGCCTTCCCAATCTACTTTCAGAGGAAAGGCCCAGGGTCACACTCAAGGGCAGAAAGAGGCTTGGGGGACGAAAGCCTGCCAAGCAGAGCCCCAAAACATCTCTGTGAAGGGGCCCCCCCACACTCGGCCGAGTGGGGGAAGGCTCCTACAGTTTTCAGGAGCCTGGCGAGAAGAGGTTCAAGACAAGTGGGTGGTCTCTTCAGTATCTCTAGGTTACAAAATAGGAAACGAGCTGGTGGAAGCTCTAGGAACTCTAAGGCCAAGAGTTCCCAAGGATCCAGTAAAGCGAGAACCACTACTACTGACCTTAGATCGCTTACTATCCCAGGGCCTACGGCCACATCACCCTGAAAGCGCCCGATCTCGTCTGATCTCAGAGGCTAAGCAGGGTCGGGCCTGGTTAGTACCTGGATGGGAGACCGCCTAGGAATACCAGGTGCCGTAGGCTAGAGTGATAGTTGAAATGAACCCAAAAGATCAGGGTTCTACTCGAATCTCTTCACCGTTCCAAAGCCAAATGGAGATGTCAGACCCATCCTAGATCTAAAGGATCTGAATCAGTTTGTACACATTCGATCCTTCCGAATGCAGTCAATTCGTTCGGTGGTCTCCACGCTGCAGGGGGGAGAATTCATGGCATCAATAGATATCAAGGATGCATATCTTCATGTGCCGATTTTTCCCGCTCACCAAAGATATCTAAGGTTAGCGGTAGACCAGCGCCATTTCCAGTTTGGGGCCCTTCCTTTCAGTCTGGCTACAGCTCCTCAAATTTTTACCAAAATTCTAGACCCTCTCTTAGCATATCTAAGAGCTCAGGGCATAACTGTGGTAGCTTATCTAGACGATTTGCTACCCATAGAGCAATTGGTGGCACACCTGAACCGTGCTGTCTTCAAGACAGTAATGCCCCGTACACACGGTCGGACTTTGTTCGGACATTCCGACAACAAAATCCTAGGATTTTTTCCGACGGATGTTGGCTCAAACTTGTCTTGCATACACACGGTCACACAAAGTTGTCGTAAAATCCGACCGTTCTTAACGCGGTGATATAAAACACGTACGTCGGGACTATAAACGGGGCAGTGGCCAATAGCTTTCATCTCTTTATTTATTCTGAGCATGCGTGGCACTTTGTCCGTCGGATTTGTGTACACACGATCGGAATTTCCGACAACGGATTTTGTTGTCGGAAAATTTTATAGCCTGCTCTCAAACTCTGTGTGTCGGAAAATCAGATGGAAAATGTGTGATGGAGCCCACACACGGTCGGAATTTCCAACAACAAGGTCCTATCACACATTTTCCGTCGGAAAATCCGACCGTGTGTACGGGGCATAAGACATTTGGAAAGACTAGGCTGGATAATCAACCTAGAAAAGTTTTCTTTGCAACCTTCAACAAAGATTGGAGTATCTAGGCATGATCATAGACACCGCTCAAGCAGGGTGTTTCTACCAGAGCTAAAGGTCAAGGTCAAGGCCGTAAGAGCTCTAGTCCGCTTAGTATTAAGCAAAAAGAGTTCATCCATTCGGCTATGTATGAGACTGTTAGAAAACATGGTTGCCACTTTCGAGGCTGTTCCATTTGCCCAGTTTTACTCAAGGCCCCTGCAGAGAAGCATTCTCGCAGCTTGGAACAAAAAGACTCATGCCTTGGATCTTCCGATGTGCCTATCCCCAAGGATATGCAAAAGCCTCAATTGGTGGTTACTAACCAAAAATCTTTTGAAAGGTGAAGCCTTTCTTCCACTACAATGGAAGATCGTAACCACAGATGCCAGCCTGACAGGCTGGGGAGCAGTACTGGAAGAAACATGCACGCAGGGAAGATGGTCTGCAACCGAGAGACGCTTGCCCATCAATATTCTAGAAATTCAGGCAATTTACTTGGCCCTCATGGACTGGTCTTACAGGCTACAGGGTCATCCTATTCGGATACAATCCGACAATGCCACGGTTGTGGCTTACATCAATCACCAAGGAGGCACCAGAAGTCTGGATGCCCAAAGGGAGGTGAATCACATTCCTGCATGGGTAGAAAGCAATGTTCCCTGCCTGTCTGCGGTATTCATCCCAGGAGTGGAAAATTGGCAAGCGAATTTCTTAAGCCGCCGGCAATTATGCCCAGGAGAATGGTCCCTACACCCCGACATATTCCAGACCATATGTCAAAGGTGGGGAAAACCAGATGTGGATTTATTCGCGTCCAGATTTAACAGGAAGCTGGACAAATTTGTGTCCAGAACAAGGGATGTACTTACTCAGGGTTCAGATGCTCTGACAATCCCATGGGATAAGTACAATCTAATGCATGCTTTCCCTCTGAACCCACTTCTTCCGCGGTTCCTGGGAAGGGTCAAAAGGGAAGCAAAGTCGGTCCTTTTAGTAGCCCCGGCTTGGCCCAGACGACCTTGGTATGCAGAGATTGTAAAGATGGCAGTGGGCAGGCCTTGGGTCCTCCCATTCCGGCCAGATCTGCTCACACAGGGTCCGATTTGCCACCCTGCTTTACGAAGTCAAAATTTGATGGCTTGGCTGCTGAGACCCACATTTTAAAAGACCATGGACTCTCGGAGTCAGTCCTTTCCATTCTGGTCAATGCCAGAAAGCCGGCCTCCAGGCTTATTTACTACAAATCTGGAAGGCATAGGCATCCTAGAAGGTATGATTAGCAGAATCTTGACCTTTCTTCAGTCAGGCCTAGAAATGAGATTGGCTTTGAGCACTATCAAAGTCCAAATTTCAGCTTTGTCTGTCTGTATTTTTTTTTCAGAAGCCAATTGCTTCACATTCCCTTGTCCAGGCATTTATTCAGGGGGCACTGCGGTTAAATCCGCCAGTCAAACCTCCAATATGCCCATGGGATTTGAATTTGGTGTTATCGGCTTTACAGGGACAACCCTTTGAACAACTGCACCTGGCTCCTTTAGCGCTTTTGACTAAAAAATTAGTCTTCTTGATAGCCATATCCTCTGCTAGGAGAGTATCAGAATTGGTAGCTTTTTCTTGTAAACAGCCATATTTAATTATTCACAAGGACAGGATTGTTATGCGTCCTAATCATTCCTTCTTACCTAAGGTGGTTTCAGGATTCCATTTGAATCAAGATATAATCCTACCATCCTTTTTTCCAGATCCGCAGTCCCCGGAGGAAGAATCTTTGCACACTCATATGTGGTTAGAGCAGTCAGTGTCTATCTGCAGGCAACCGCTCAGATACGGCAAACTGATTGTTTGTTTATTCTGCTGGATGGCCATAAGAAAGGCCAAGCAGCGTTGAAATCCACTCTTTCTAGATGGATTAGACAGGTTATTTTTCAGAAATAATAAACACTGGGTATCCTCACTAGAGCGCCCTTCCACCAAACAGACACCCCCACCGCGCCAATGCCTCTAAATAAACTCAAATAATGGTGTGAACCAATATTAGGTGGTGAGCACCCAAAACATCAAATTCCTTACTCTCACAAATAGTGTTGACCAGTGTTAAATGGTGTGTATAAAGTGTAATGAAACCGTGAGAATCGATGAAAACAAGCGAAAATAGGAACAGCTGCCCCTTTAAATTATAAAGTATACAGGCAAAATATTTACTCCACCATGCCACTGCTAGCCCAATACTCCCCTAGAGGCACATGGAATAAATATGGGGCGCTTCAAATATAAATAAGTGTAACCAAAAAACTGTGTGTAGCACAATAGTGGTGGAACCCTCCTACTGTGTTTTGTGCTACACGTAACAAGTGTAACCAAAAAACTGTATATAGCACAATAGTGGTGGGACCCTCCTACTGTGTTTAGTGCTGCACGTAACAAGTGTAACCAAAAAACTGTGTATAGCACAATAGTGGTGGGACCCTCCTACTGTGTTTAGTGCTGCACGTAACAAGTGTAACCAAAAAACTGTGTATAGCACAATAGTGGTGGAACCCTCCTACTGTGTTTTGTGCTGCACGTAACAAGTGTAACCAAAAAACTGTATATAGCACAATAGTGGTGGAACCCTCCTACTGTGTTTTGTGCTGCACGTACCAAGTGTAACCAAAAAACTGTGTATAGCACAATAGTGGTGGAACCCTCCTACTGTGTTTTGTGCTGCACGTAACAAGTCTAACCGAAAAACTGTATATAGCACAATAGTGGTGGAACCCTCCTACTGTGTTTAGTGCTGCACGTAACAAGTGTAACCAAAAAACTGTGTATAGCACAATAGTGGTGGGACCCTCCTACTGTGTTTAGTGCTGCATGTAACAAGTGTAACCAAAAAACTGTGTATAGCACAATAGTGGTGGAACCCTCCTACTGTGTTTTGTGCTGCACGTAACAAATAACACACATTAAATGAATAATTGTGACATTCACGTGAAACACTCTGTGAAATCACTGCATTCCATGCTGTGACATCTCAAAACATTAAATGACAGTCCATATAAATCAGATCCATCCAAGAGGAACTGCTTGTGATCACATCCAGTGTAAATCAGCTGCATACATTTAAGTGTCTTCGTGTGTCTTCCACCTCACCCCTGTGCTCAGTGAATCACACCCTCCAGAAATGCACTCACCGAGTTACAATGCCAGCACTTTCATGCAAGGCAAAAAACGCAAGTTTTACCACACTCAGGTGTAAAAAATGGCAAGATACGTGTCCAGGAGGATAGTTGTTATATGGATCCACATGTAAGAAAATAAAATGCTCCAATAGTGTAAACCAGCAAAACTATTTATTAAAACCACTGCAACCTTCAACTGATGCACTCACAATTTACAAAGGATAAAACAGCAGAAATCATTTGTGGATCACATCAATCTTCAAGCAATCTTCAAACAGGTGTAACTCAAATAATAAACAACTGGTGGTCACGGCGGACCCGAGGTGTGCTTTCTCTGGGCTGCAGTATCACTGCAATCTCACCCTCCCTTCAGCTCTCCTCCACTCCTCCTTCCACTAAAACTTCCTGATTCCTGTGTAGTTCAACTGCGCTGTGTGTCACGTCTCACAGCCACGCCCCCGACATGTTTCGTCATAGGTAGACTTATTCATGGGATTGGCTGTGCAGGCTGTCATTCACCCCTTATATTTGCTTCTAATTGACGCCCATTCGGCCGTGCATTGCTCATGCGCACACCTCGCGTCCCCGTTCCGCTAATTATGCATGGGATATCTCATTTAAAACACTCATAAAACAAAATCATTGAAAATCTTTTGGACATTACACATAAATCACACCTAATTGATAAATATGCATATCATTCCCAATGGTTGTTTCAAACCTAAGATCAATTATGGTGAGTTGGATAGAGGGATCCTGCCCGGGCTCCCCCGTTGGACAAGAGTGGTAACTGCATACCCTATCCCTTCCAACCTTATCAAATGCTGGATGGTGATCAAAAGGCAAACGGCCCCCTAGTGTCCAGTGTCCATTTTGCAGATTTTTCAGCATGCGTGAAAGTATTCATGGTGGGAACCTCTCTCAATCAAATATATCCGTTTTTTTTTTTTTTTTTTCCTTAAATAAGATCACATGGACTCTATATTATAAAACTATTAAATATAAACTCTGAGTGTTCATGCTCAGAGATTATCTTATTCCAATATATCAACCCTTTCAGGAATGGGTCTAAAATAAAATATACCCTCATAACGATATATTACAAACATAGTAAACTAAACAGACTAAACTGTCTCTATAACTGGCTGCCCCTGCATACTATATGATAAAGTCAAAAATATGTCAAGGGATATAACAAGAGCCATATTATATATCTCTATTTGAACTATTATTAAATTACTATGTAGGTCGAGTGAACAGGGTCGGGGGCTGATGATGATATGACCTCACCACCCCCCCTCACTCATACCCACATGGGGGCATCACATCAAGCTATTATCATGACGATGATGTCTCCTATAATCAAACCCTAAGAGATCCCTAAAAAATCTTTTTTCTTCTTTTTTTTTTTTTTTCCCTTCTTCCCTTCTTATCAAAAAAAAAAAAAAAAAAAAAAACTACTAAAAATCTTTAAAAATTCCTAAAAAAGGTGGGACTAAAAGAGACTACAGAAAATCGGAACCCTACAAAACCGAGATAACTTTACATTAAAAATCATTAATAAAGCAGTTAAGATCCAGTTCTATGTTCAATCCTTTCGGGGCCAGACTCTTCAAAAGATATATCCATCTGGTTTCCCTACGGGATAGGTCCCTAACTCTATTGGACCCTCTCCAAGAGGGATGGACCACATCTATCCCACAGAACTGCAAAAGTGTGGGGTCCTTTTGGTGTTTTTCTTTAAAATGTAGGGAGACACTGTGGAACCTATATCCATTTTTTATGTTGGTCATATGCTCTGAGATCCTAATCCTCAAGAGTCTCTTGGTTCTCCCTACATATAGCAAGCCACACGGACACCACATTAAATAGACCACATGTGTAGAGTTGCATGTACTGAATTCTCTAATTTCAAAGGATTCCCCTTCCCTATTGGTTATGCTGGTGACACCTCTGTGGTTCACTCTTGTTGTTCGGCAGCAGATGCACCTCCTACAGCAATAGAAGCCCTTGAAATCAAAACCAAACACATTCCGTCTTGGTGGGTCCAATATCTTCCTTACCACGTGGTCTCCGAAGTTAGGAGCCCTCCTATATATGAACCTCGGTTGGTTCGGAAGTATCCCACCCAAGTGCCTATCCTTACATAGGATGTGCCAGTGTTTTTTAAAAATATTCTCGACCTCTTTATATTGGCAGTGAAACCCTGAAATGAATCCATATTGGTGTCGAGTATCCTCTGACACCATTGAGGGCTTATTTAGACACCGGTCCCTGGAGGTTGAAGCCACCTCTTCAGTGATCCTGCTGAGTGTTTCCACTCTATACCCTTTTTGTAAAAATTTATTATTAAGGACTTCAGCCTGCTCATAGTAGTCGTCTAATTTAGTGCAATTACGTCGAACACGTAGCAACTGTCCTTTGGGGATGTTTTTTATCCAAGCCGGATGGTGGCCACTTCTTATAGATAAAAAACTGTTACGATCAGTTGGCTTAAAAAATACTTTTGTTATTAGTGCATCTCCCTCCCTGATATTCGTCACATCCAAAAAATTTACCGAGGTACTACTAATTTGATGTTCCAATTTAATGTTATTAGAATTATTATTAAGTTCCTGTATAAATTTCATCGCTGACTCCTCTGTACCCTCCCAAATAAATAGGAGGTCATCAATAAATCTTCGGTAAAATAATAACTGAGGCCTTCTCTGGTTGAATACCTTCCTGTCTTCCCACTCAGCCATAAACAGGTTGGCGAGGCTGGGAGCAAATTTAGCTCCCATAGCCACGCCAACCTGCTGGGAGTAGAAATCACCATCACACCAAAAATAATTATGGGACATGCAAAAATCTAATACATGTCCCAAAAATTTCTTCTGCACAGACGGAATGTCTTCTCTTTTGCTTAATGCCCAATTAAGGGCCAGCGCTGCGTCTTCGTGTTGAATGATGGTGTATAGGGAGGCTACATCAGCCGTTACCATATACACTGATGATGACGTGTCTAATTTAACATCATTTAATAGAGTCAGTAGATCCCCTGTGTCCTTCAAATATGCCCTAGTGGCCTTGACACTGGGTTGAAGAAACCTATCTAGAAATTCCCCCAGCCTGGCTGTTACAGAGCCTATACCATTCACAATAGGTCTAGGGGGTGGGCATTGGATATTCTTGTGTACCTTCGGTAAGGTATAGATAACCGGGATTCTACAAGCACTGGGGATGAGATATCTTTTCTCTCTAGAATTTATTGCATCTAATCTATATCCCCAATCCACTAGAACTCCCAATTGTGCTTTATATGCTTCCGTAGGGTCTGATGATAATTTCTTATATGTTGATCTATCTCCCACTAGCTGCAACAACTGATCCAGATAAAAATTTTTATCCAGTAGCGCAACCCCCCCCCCCCCCCTTATCAGCAGGTCGTACTATAAGATCTTTCTTTTTTTCAAGGGAGCTGATTCCTTCTCTGATATAATGGGGGTTGACACCCTTCCGTAAAGGAAGTTTATCAATATCGTTCAGTACTAGGCTTTTGAACACTTCTATAAAGTGATTTCCTGGGTTCTGTGGATTGAAGATAGATTTGTTTTTTAAACCTGAATCTATCCTATTCAGTGGTACCTTGGCTCTAACTGAGGCCTCCACCGGATGACTTAGGAAATGTTTCTTAATATTCATGGTTCTAATGAATTTGTGCGTGTCTATGTAGACATCGAACTTATTCATTTCCTTTTTTGGGGCACATTTTAATCCCAAGTTCAAAATGTTGAGCTCTTTATGGTTGAGCTCAACACTACTGAGGTTGTATATCCCTATGTCTCTACATCCCTTGGTCTTTTCCTTGGATTTCCTGGATCTTCCCGCCCTACACCCCCTTCTTCTCCTCTGGGGGGCATGTGGTAATCCTGGGGGGGCACTTGTCTCCCTCCCCCTCTCTGGTAAGGGCCTCTGGGATTTCTCTTCGGTGTTCCCCCTCCCCTCCCTCGTTGTCCTAAAAAAGGACTATAGTCTAAACGATCTTCCCTTTCCAGTGGGGAGAATCTATTATACAGAGGGACATTATTGTACCCCTCCTGATAATGTTGTTGTGGGGGGTAACGTTGCCATTCACCATATCCCTGTGGAGTATTCCCTCTATATCCTCTAGGGGAAGAGTATTCATTATACTGTCCCCGTGGATATCCTCCTCTTCCTCTTGAGAGTGGTCTAGGGGATTGGTGGTATCTCACTCCTCCCCTCCCTCGTGAGGAGGGTCTTGGGGAGCGGTAATAATCTCTTCCATACTGGCCAGCCTCCACACTGCGCCCCCTCTCGCTGGATCTGGGGTTCATCCCAGCATGGCTTACTTTACTCTTATTCGCTGCCTTTTTCTTATTATCACCTTTTGGTGGATTACTCGTACCCCCTGCCGCACTGGTGTTGGCAGCTGGGTCTTCAGTGTTGGAAACCAGGGATGCTTGCCATGCATAGATTTTATTGGTCTTAAAATCATTTAGTTCCCGGTTGAACTTCTTAACTTTCTTTTTTTGTGTCTCTCGATCAATTTTCTCTAACTTTTTCTTTATATTATTATTAAACTCATTCATTTGATTAGTATCTTTAATGGGTTCCAGTTTTTCTTGCAAGTCTCTGATTTTTTCATTTAACATACTTAATTTAATCTGTTTCCTTTTCAGGACAAGTCCCTGTAATTCCCTACCTGCTTTATTAAAAAATTCAAGCCATTCGTTCATGAATGACTGATCATTAAAACCATCTTGGGGAGGTACCTCCCATCTTAAACTTCTAAAAATGAGGTTCTCTCTACGATAGTGTTCAAATGTGAACACATCCCACCATGTTTTTATTTGTTTTTCCAACAACCCATCAAGAGTTTTAAGTAATGCTGAAAAGTCTTCCTCATTCTCAATCATTGGTTGATCATTTGAGAAAACTGATTCGAGGTTAAGTTGTCTATATTTTAAAAAGTTGAACGCATCCATGGCTGCGGGTGGTAATCAAACAGAAATAATAAACACTGGGTATCCTCACTAGAGCGCCCTTCCACCAAACAGACACCCCCACCGCGCCAATGCCTCTAAATAAACTCAAATAATGGTGTGAACCAATATTAGGTGGTGAGCACCCAAAACATCAAATTCCTTACTCTCACAAATAGTGTTGACCAGTGTTAAATGGTGTGTATAAAGTGTAATGAAACCGTGAGAATCGATGAAAACAAGCGAAAATAGGAACAGCTGCCCCTTTAAATTATAAAGTATACAGGCAAAATATTTACTCCACCATGCCACTGCTAGCCCAATACTCCCCTAGAGGCACATGGAATAAATATGGGGCGCTTCAAATATAAATAAGTGTAACCAAAAAACTGTGTGTAGCACAATAGTGGTGGAACCCTCCTACTGTGTTTTGTGCTACACGTAACAAGTGTAACCAAATAACTGTATATAGCACAATAGTGGTGGGACCCTCCTACTGTGTTTAGTGCTGCACGTAACAAGTGTAACCAAAAAACTGTGTATAGCACAATAGTGGTGGAACCCTCCTACTGTGTTTTGTGCTGCACGTAACAAGTGTAACCAAAAAACTGTATATAGCACAATAGTGGTGGAACCCTCCTACTGTGTTTTGTGCTGCACGTACCAAGTGTAACCAAAAAACTGTGTATAGCACAATAGTGGTGGAACCCTCCTACTGTGTTTTGTGCTGCACGTAACAAGTCTAACCGAAAAACTGTATATAGCACAATAGTGGTGGAACCCTCCTACTGTGTTTAGTGCTGCACGTAACAAGTGTAACCAAAAAACTGTGTATAGCACAATAGTGGTGGGACCCTCCTACTGTGTTTAGTGCTGCATGTAACAAGTGTAACCAAAAAACTGTGTATAGCACAATAGTGGTGGAACCCTCCTACTGTGTTTTGTGCTGCACGTAACAAATAACACACATTAAATGAATAATTGTGACTTTCACGTGAAACACTCTGTGAAATCACTGCATTCCATGCTGTGACATCTCAAAACATTAAATGACAGTCCATATAAATCAGATCCATCCAAGAGGAACTGCTTGTGATCACATCCAGTGTAAATCAGCTGCATACATTTAAGTGTCTTCGTGTGTCTTCCACCTCACCCCTGTGCTCAGTGAATCACACCCTCCAGAAATGCACTCACCGAGTTACAATGCCAGCACTTTCATGCAAGGCAAAAAACGCAAGTTTTACCACACTCAGGTGTAAAAAATGGCAAGATACGTGTCCAGGAGGATAGTTGTTATATGGATCCACATGTAAGAAAATAAAATGCTCCAATAGTGTAAACCAGCAAAACTATTTATTAAAACCACTGCAACCTTCAACTGATGCATTCACATTGTACAAAGGATAAAACAGCAGAAATCATTTGTGGATCACATCAATTCCATGTGCCTCTAGGGGAGTATTGGGCTAGCAGTGGCATGGTGGAGTAAATATTTTGCCTGCATAGGTTATTTTTCAGGCTTATGATATAAAGAGGAAGCCTCCACACTGCGCCCCCTCTCGCTGGATCTGGGGTTCATCCCAGCATGGCTTACTTTACTCTTATTCGCTGCCTTTTTCTTATTATCACCTTTTGGTGGATTACTCGTACCCCCTGCCGCACTGGTGTTGGCAGCTGGGTCTTCAGTGTTGGAAACCAGGGATGCTTGCCATGCATAGATTTTATTGGTCTTAAAATCATTTAGGTCCCGGTTGAACTTCTTAACTTTCTTTTTTTGTGTCTCTCGATCAATTTTCTCTAACTTTTTCTTTATATTATTATTAAACTCATTCATTTGATTAGTATCTTTAATGGGTTCCAGTTTTTCTTGCAAGTCTCTGATTTTTTCATTTAACATACTTAATTTAATCTGTTTCCTTTTCAGGACAAGTCCCTGTAATTCCCTACCTGCTTTATTAAAAAATTCAAGCCATTCGTTCATGAATGACTGATCATTAAAACCATCTTGGGGAGGTACCTCCCATCTTAAACTTCTAAAAATGAGGTTCTCTCTACGATAGTGTTCAAATGTGAACACATCCCACCATGTTTTTATTTGTTTTTCCAACAACCCATCAAGAGTTTTAAGTAATGCTGAAAAGTCTTCCTCATTCTCAATCATTGGTTAATCATTTGAGAAAACTGATTCGAGGTTAAGTTGTCTATATTTTAAAAAGTTGAACGCATCCATGGCTGCGGGTGGTAATCAAACAGAAATAATAAACACTGGGTATCCTCACTAGAGCGCCCTTCCACCAAACAGACACCCCCACCGCGCCAATGCCTCTAAATAAACTCAAATAATGGTGTGAACCAATATTAGGTGGTGAGCACCCAAAACATCAAATTCCTTACTCTCACAAATAGTGTTGACCAGTGTTAAATGGTGTGTATAAAGTGTAATGAAACCATGAGAATCGATGAAAACAAGCGAAAATAGGAACAGCTGCCCCTTTAAATTATAAAGTATACAGGCAAAATATTTACTCCACCATGCCACTGCTAGCCCAATACTCCCCTAGAGGCACATGGAATAAATATGGGGCGCTTCAAATATAAATAAGTGTAACCAAAAAACTGTGTGTAGCACAATAGTGGTGGAACCCTCCTACTGTGTTTTGTGCTACACGTAACAAGTGTAACCAAAAAACTGTATATAGCACAATAGTGGTGGGACCCTCCTACTGTGTTTAGTGCTGCACGTAACAAGTGTAACCAAAAAACTGTGTATAGCACAATAGTGGTGGGACCCTCCTACTGTGTTTAGTGCTGCACGTAACAAGTGTAACCAAAAAACTGTGTATAGCACAATAGTGGTGGAACCCTCCTACTGTGTTTTGTGCTGCACGTAACAAGTGTAACCAAAAAACTGTATATAGCACAATAGTGGTGGAACCCTCCTACTGTGTTTTGTGCTGCACGTACCAAGTGTAACCAAAAAACTGTGTATAGCACAATAGTGGTGGAACCCTCCTACTGTGTTTTGTGCTGCACGTAACAAGTCTAACCGAAAAACTGTATATAGCACAATAGTGGTGGAACCCTCCTACTGTGTTTAGTGCTGCACGTAACAAGTGTAACCAAAAAACTGTGTATAGCACAATAGTGGTGGGACCCTCCTACTGTGTTTAGTGCTGCATGTAACAAGTGTAACCAAAAAACTGTGTATAGCACAATAGTGGTGGAACCCTCCTACTGTGTTTTGTGCTGCACGTAACAAATAACACACATTAAATGAATAATTGTGACATTCACGTGAAACACTCTGTGAAATCACTGCATTCCATGCTGTGACATCTCAAAACATTAAATGACAGTCCATATAAATCAGATCCATCCAAGAGGAACTGCTTGTGATCACATCCAGTGTAAATCAGCTGCATACATTTAAGTGTCTTCGTGTGTCTTCCACCTCACCCCTGTGCTCAGTCAATCACACCCTCCAGAAATGCACTCACCGAGTTACAATGCCAGCACTTTCATGCAAGGCAAAAAACGCAAGTTTTACCACACTCAGGTGTAAAAAATGGCAAGATACGTGTCCAGGAGGATAGTTGTTATATGGATCCACATGTAAGAAAATAAAATGCTCCAATAGTGTAAACCAGCAAAACTATTTATTAAAACCACTGCAACCTTCAACTGATGCACTCACATTGTACAAAGGATAAAACAGCAGAAATCATTTGTGGATCACATCAATTCCATGTGCCTCTAGGGGAGTATTGGGCTAGCAGTGGCATGGTGGAGTAAATATTTTGCCTGCATAGGTTATTTTTCAGGCTTATGATATAAAGAGGAAGACTCCTCCTTTTCATGTGAAAGCGCACTCAACTAGGGCTGTTAGTGCTTCTTGGGCAGTGCATCACCAGGCCTCCATAGCTCAGATCTGTAAGGCTGCGACTTGGTCTTCAGTCCATACATTCACCAGATTCTATCAGGTGGATGTAAGAGGGCAGGAGGATACCGCCTTTGGGCGCAGTGTACTGCAGGCTACAGTTTAGTTCCTCTGGTCCATTTGCGGTCTATTTTCTGATCTGTGTCTCCCTCCCCTCAAATGAGCATTGCTTTGGGACATCCCACTATGTAATGAATACTCTGTGTCCCGTGATGTATGATCAAGAAAATAGGATTTTTAAATACAGATTACCTGTAAAATCCTTTTCTTGAGAGTACATCACGGGACGCAGAGCTCCCGCCCTTCTATGGGTTTTACTTGGTTACCTATTGCTTTGCTACAAAACTGAGATCCTCCCCATATGGGAGGGGTTATATAGGGGAGGAATTCTCCTTAACTGGGGTTAACCAGTGTCCAATCACCGATGGTACCTATCCAACCCACTATGTAATGAATACTCTGTGTCCCGTGATGTACTCTCAAGAAAAGGATTTTACAGGTAAGCTGTATTTAAAAATCCTATTTTTCAAGCCTCCACAGTGAGTACAGTCAACAGGAGACTGGTTTCGGCGATGAGCCTTATTCACAGCACTCTTACCTAAATCGGCTTTACTTTGTGCAAACTCTATCTCAACCCAACTTTTATTTCTTTTTATTGTGAATCCAATCTGTAATGCCCCGTACACACGGTCGGATTTTCCGATGGAAAATGTCCGATCGGAGCGTGTTGTCGGAAATTCCGACCGTGTGTGGGCTCCATCGGACATTTTCCATCGGATTTTCCGACACACAAAGTTGGAGAGCAGGAGATAAAATTTTCCGACAACAAAATCCGTTGTCGGAAATTCCGATCATGTGTACACAAATCCGACGGACAAAGTGCCACGCATGCTCAGAATAAATAAAGAGATGAAAGCTATTGGCCACTGCCCCGTTTATAGTCCCGACGTACGTGTTTTACGTCACCGCGTTTAGAACGATCGGATTTTCCGACAACTTTGTGCGACCATGTGTAGACAAAACAAGTTTGAGCCAACATCCGTCGGAAAAAATCCTAGGATTTTGTTGTCGGAATGTCCGAACAAAGTCCGACCGTGTGTACGCCCTATTACTGTAAAATAGTGGCTGCCTGATAGTACTTTTTAAGGTCTGGCAATGCCAGACCGCCTGCTTTCTTCTCCTTGGCCAGTACAGCATATGAAATTCTAGGATGTCTATGTGCCCATATATACTTCAAAATAAGGGCTCTAAGTTTCTTAAAATATTCCTGCGGGAGGGAAATTGGGAGCATTTGAAATTTATACAGCACTTTAGGCATGATACTCATTTTAAATGGGTCTGTATTTAAGGGAGTTTAAGTTGTCTTTAATTGTATTAAGGGAATACAGTTAGCTTTATATATTGTCTTCAATGATGCTGTTAATTTTATTCTGAGACCCCAGTTCTTCCTTGCACCAGGGAAAGGTAAATATGGGCTGAATTTCCAACTTCTCTCAGCAGATGTTTGGTAGTGTCAGCCTGGGGTTGAAAATATAAAAGAGGATGTCGTCTGATTATAGAAGCTCCCTTGATGTCCACACTCTCTCGAATTGTCATCAGCAGGGGCTCCAGAGCAAGTATGTGACGAACGCGGGTGTCAGATCCCTGCCCTCCTCGCTAACTTGCAACAAAAGACCGGCCATCCTCACACCATGCTGTCACTTCCATAACAATGCCACTCTCTGCTGCGCCCAGCACAAAGATTTTCTAGCTTGCAGGATCACAATCTAGGTGCGAGCAGCCTGAGAGTGATTGTCACTGGGCTAATTACACAATTAACCCTTTTACTGCCACCACCCCCCTTTAAAAGACCGAGCCGGGGGAGACTTGTAATTTTAGCAATACCAATTATAATTTTAGAATAAGCGTCTGACACACACGCTGCCACCACACACAGGTCTGCTCAGAGTCTTACTCTACAACAGTAGCGCCCTTCAAGTGACAGGTTCATTTATAGCTTGCATTTAGAGCTTTAGAGACAAGGTTAACACTTTTCAACATAAGGGTTTATTATGAAAAGGTCAAAGTTGATGCAAATAAAACATTTACATAAAAAAGATGTTTTAAAAGATAAAGACAATATACAGCCACAAAGCAATAAGGTAGAATTGGGAAGGAAGAATACTTGCAATTAATGTCCGAGGGTTGATCAGAGTTCGATCAATGAGCTAGGTAATCGGTTCTAAACTTGGCAGATGTTTCTTCTTGGATGGTAAAAGGAGAACTGCCCATTGTTTTGGCATCTCCTCTTTTCTGTCAAATCAAAGGGGGTGTTGACAGCGACCAGTAATCAATCGTCTGGTCATCTTGTTTAGGGGTTGGTTGCTGGGAGGTGTCTACACTCATGACCACGTCCCAGGTAGATTTTGTGATACATATTGATATATCTGCATCTATAGTGTTTACAGACTGCAAATATTCATATTATTATTCAGCGTGAGATTTCCTACAAAACAAATATAAACATGCTATGTCTATAATGTCGAGTCCACGTAGGAGGAATAAGGGGTACCAGTGGTTTCCCATATGACCTGACATAGGGGTGTCTGGACTTGAAACGTTGCAAATTATCTGAGGAAACTAAATATGTCCATATTATGGCTGTGCTATTACTAAGTAGGAAGTTATGAAACATGCTGAAATTTGATACTTATTCCACTGTTTTAAGCTGGATGTGTATTCAGACATTTTACAACCGGGGCCTGTTAGGTCTCTGAAGGGAGAGGGTGACAGTTTTACGACAGGCATGAACACTCTGCCCTTTCAACAAGCTGTTTTTTACTGACCTAGCCTGGTTCTGTTTTCTCTGTTGAGATAACCTTTTCTGTTGAACTTAAAAAGCTTTGAATTCCTAAGACAAGGGAGGAGGGAGGAGGGAGTTCAGATTTCTCTGTAATGTTACATGGTTAGCCAAGCTGTCATGGCTACTTCCACACAACATTGCAGCTAGCTACAGCTTTTCATGTTCAGTACGTGATATTGTTACACCTCCCCCTTAGGTGGTTGCATGGGAGGGAACTACAATTTCCACGCTGACGCAATCGACTCCTGCGGGCTCGGCTTATCGTGACAGCCCATCAGCATTGCCATGGGCGCTGCCTTTCTTATGCTAGATGGTGAAATCGTATTGCTGCAGAATTAGGCTCCACCGAAGTAGTAGGACACTGAAGCATGTCCCCTCATACAAATCACATTCTCATACTACCTCCCTTACTCTTCTGCTTCTCCTAATCGCTGGAGATATTTCCCCAAACCCTGGACCTCCCTTATTTAACTGTACCCAATACACCCATCACCATCACCCTACACCATCTGACAGTAGTCGCAATCTACGCAATTTAGTCTCCATTCTTCTTCTTCCCAACACCAGCCTCCCTCTCTCCTGCGTGCTCTGGAACGCCCGCTCTGTCTGCAACAAACTCACTGCTGTTCATGACCTCTTTGTCACTAATTCCTTTAATCTACTTGCTTTCAACGAAACCTGGCTCCATGAACATGACACCCCTTCTCCTGCTTCCCTCTCCCAGGGTGGCCTTCACTGGACTCACTCCCCTAGGCCTAATGGATGCAAAGGAGGTGGAGTGGGATTCCTCCTATCCCCCCAGAGCACCTTCCAGGTTATTTACTCTCCTCCCTCTTTTTCCCTCTCTTCATTCGAAGCCCACTGTATACGTCTATTCTCTCCTACTTCCCTAAGAATTGCTGTGATCTACCGGCCCCCTGGACCATTATCGACTTTCCTTGCCCTACTTTCTCTCTTCGGAAATTCCCACAATCCTTCTCAGGTGATTTCAACATCCCTGCTAATACAAACACTCCTGCTACTTCTAAACTTCTTAGTCTAACCTCTTCATTTGACCTGAAGCAATGGGTACAGGCTTTTACTCACTCTGATGGCAACACCCTTGACCTTGTATTCTCCTACCTATGCACTCCATGCAACTTCTCAAACAATCCTTTTCCTCTCTCCGACCATCACCTTATTAGTTTCTCTCTCCCCCTGTCTTCCACCACCTTTCCCTCCAATCGCCTAACCATCACCCGTAGAAACTTTCGCAACTTCAACTCCTCTCTCCTCTATTCTGCTACTGACCACCTCTGACAAAATCTCTCCCCTGTCCTGCCCCAACCAAGCCACGTCCATCTACAACAAATCCTTGTCCTCCACCCTGGACAAGCTCGCTCCTCTCACTACACGCAGAATCAGGCCTCGACCCCTACAACCCTGGCAAACAGATGACACTAAAATTCTTAAAAAACGTAGTCACGCTCCCTAATCGAGTCACAGTCAGCAATAACATCTGCTAGAAGTTCTAACACTTCAGCACTCTAATGAAAACTAAAAAAATGCTATTGCGGATGTGGGAGTGAGAGGATGTGTGTGTGATCTCCTTTCCCCCAGCTCTAACCGGCAAGCATACAGCTGAGGAAATGCTAGCCGACCCGGCAGCAGGAGAAAGCAGCTGACTTCAGCCCTAGAGACAGACACCTTCACCAGCACAAGTACATACCTAGTCCCGGTGAGAGCGGAGTCCCGGAGGACAGCGGAGAGCGTGACAGGGGGGGAGGCGTGAGAGGTCTCCCTGACCTGCCGGCGCTCGGCGAGAAAACCGGCTTTAAGAGCAACAACAGCGCCGGTGTGAGGGACGGAGCGAACGCTTGGTGAGAGGAACCAGAGGGGTAGCATGAAAGGCTCCCATCTGAGACATCAGCAGCTGAGTAACGAATTGGCCTCAGTAACTGGGGCTCTGGGGAGTGAAGCGGTGAGCAGTTGTTAAGAACATAAGGTAATGCTGAAAACCAACAGACATGTGTGAAGACATCTGATGCAGGTGAAAGTTTTTCCTATTTGTCTCGAATCACATATCTGCCACATATGCTTATTTAAGCTTAGCCCATAGCAGAAGAAACATAAATATAAATTTATTGCACTCTTACTTGGAATCTTCTCTGAGCTGAATCTACTGCTTAGCGGTTGTTATTAAAGACTCTATACATATAAAATCCATAAGGTAACGTTGGAGATTAACTATCATGTGTGAAGACGTCTGATGCAGGTGAAAGCTCTTCCTACTGTTCTCAACCTACATATCTGCCATATATGTTTGTTTATCCTGAATGTATAGCTGAAACTAATAGAACTTTCAGCTGGAACTGGGGCTGAGCTGAATCCATTGCTGCCTTTCTTTATTTAACCCTTGCTGTCAAAGACATTATATCTGCGATTTAGAAAGATGCAACTCTAGTCCCGGGTGTGAGACAGAAGGGGAGCAGGCTGGGGAGGCCAACTAAACCAAACAGCAATAGTACAAATCAATATAAATAGAGGAATGGTGTTTAAAAGCTGGCTATTATGACTAAAGTGGTAATTTAAAGTGCAGTATTTCACCGCCTACTATTTAATCTCAGGCTCAGTTGAGCGGGATGACATTGTAAACTCTGAACATATGTAAAGGGACAGTGTCTCCCCTTTTTTTTTTGTCGTTCTTTTTTGAGTCCAACAGGAATTAACAGGGTGAAATAACAAGTGATGATGCAACACTGGGCAATGCTTTGAAACAATGTGTAAACTGGTTAATCCTTAAAAGAGAAGGAGAAAGGAGGAAAACAACATGGTGGGGAAACGAGCTGCTGAGGAGAAAGTAAACCAGCCACAACAGCCACAACAAGAAGGATCCCAAGTCACACGCTCTACAAAAAATCAGACAAATCAAGCAAAAGCTGCAGCAGCAACTAAGCTAGAGCGATTTGCTAGGACATCTCTTTCACCAGCTAAATCTACACAACTAACTCACACAGTTCCATCAGGGACTAGGAAAAGTTCAAGCAGCGGACCAGTGCCGGTGGTGCCAAGCCCGACGACTGCCTTGCATATAAAGGAACAAGAAGCAGGGAAAGTGGATACCTCAAGCGGTGACAGAGCAACTAGAAAGCTCTCTAACATAACAGAGGCAGATATGGAGGGAGAACAAAGGGGAAGAGCAGAAGAACCCACAATGAGGGACCTCCTATATGCGATAATCGCATGCAAGGAATCAATCACAGGGGTGGATGCCCAATTGAAAGGCATAAAGGAGGAAATTGCAGTGATAGGCGGCAAGCTGAAGGAGATGGAGGAAAGAACAACGGCTTTAGAAGAAAGATTAAGTGCAGTAGAAGACACGTTATCTCCACTCAAACAGGAAGTCATTGAGATGAAAAAATGCATAAAAGAACAAGCAGCCAAAATGGATGAATTAGAAAATAGAAATCGAAGAAACAACATAAGAATAATTGGCATGCCTGAGCGGAGTGAGGGGTCTAACCCCATAGAGTTCTTGGAGGAATGGGCCAAAGAAATATTTGGGGCTGCGACTTTTTCTCCTTTTTTTGGCATTGAGCGTGCACACCGAATCCCCTCTAGACCTCGTCAGGGAAAAGAATATCCAAGGCCCATAATCATAAAATTGTTCAACTTTAGAGATAAAATATCGTTGCTTCGGAAGGCAAGAGAAATGAGAGAGATTCTATACAAGGGGGCCAAAATTTTATTATTTCAGGACTTTTCTCCAGAGCTACAAAAGCGCCGAGCGGCATACATACCAATCAAACGTACGCTACAGCAAATCAAGATGGACTATGCACTGCTATACCCAGCCCGATTGAGAGTGACTAATATAAATGGTATACACTTTTTTGATTCCCCACGGAGTGTTGAAGAGTGGTTGAAGGACAACGGGAAAACAGCACGGAATACAGAAGATGAGAGATAAGAGACTATTTAGACTTTTTTTTTTCTCTTTCCCCCCCCCCCCCCCCTTTTTTTTTATATATATATATATATATATATATATATATATATATATATATATATATATATATATATATATATATATATATATATATAGGGGTAGTGGGAAGGAAAGAGGAAGAAAAGGGATCACAGATAATAATTAATTAAAAAATAAAAATTAAATAAATGTTTAGTGTTGGCAAGTAAAACACGGATCAGGAGGTGGAGGGGGATTAGAATGTAATAAAATAGTGGAAGATTGTTATATTAATTCGATTAAAATGGGGCTGATATGAGTATTAACCTTCACAAACACAAAAGTCATCGCACAGGAGTGGCACTAAAAAAGGTTGGAGAGGGGGGGAGGGGGGAGGTATGTCCCCGTAGAACAGGGGGATACAGAGATGTATGGTATGGAAAAGATGGGAGGGAGTATGTTGGGGAGTGAATATAGGTGGGAGGTCAAGATACAAGCCCCTAGGGTAGGCCCAGTTGGGCGGGAGGGGAGGGGGGGAGAAGAAGGGTGGGAAGGTTTGGGAGGGAGTGGGGTGGAGAGGAGGGAGGGGAGGGGGGGTAGGGTAGGCACGAGAAGGGGCGGATTTATGCAATTAAGAAAGGGAAGTTATCACAAGTATAAGTTTTGCCACAAATATTTTTTGTATCACACAACTGACAAATGGGGGGAAAAAATAAAGTTAGGTAGAAATGTATTGTATGTTGGCAGGGTCCTTGGAATGGTTAAAACCCAGAAGGCCAACGGTGTTATGATTTACTAATTATGTAGCTGTTTTCGATTCTATGGGTGCAGACAATAGAGAGCTATCATGTATGAGTAAAGGGGGAAAAAAAGGGTATTTTATTAATGACATGGAATGTAAGGGGGCTGGGGGATAGGGATAAGAGAAGTGCAATGTTTAAATATTTTGATAAAATGAAACCCCAGATAATTTGTTTGCAAGAAACACATATGCAGCCTGACTGTGTACATTTATTGCGCTCAAGGAGATACCCAATACAGTTTCATTCTATGCATACCTCATATTCAAGGGGGGTTAGTATTGTAATCTCCTTGGATATCTCCTTTGAGTGCTTGCAACAGAGAGTGGATAAGGAGGGAAAGTTTGTTTTTCTACTATGTAAGCTTAATGGACTAACGTGTATAATAGCTTCCATATACATTCCTCCGCCTTTTTCAGCAGTTCCCCTTGGATGCCTATCGTAGTTCATGGCTCTGCATCCGGGGGTCCCGGTGTTAGCAGTAGGAGACTACAATAATATCTTGGATAATTCCCTGGACAGAATGTCTTTGACATCCAAAAATATGAGACATACCTCTGGAAGGACGGCTTTTGCCGCCCTCCTCGAGGAATTGGGACTTAGGGATGTATGGAGGGAGAGACATGACAAGGATAACTCCTGTTACTCTGCAACACACAATGGTTTCTCACGTATTGATTTGGGCCTGGGGAATGAGTCACTTTTTCAGTGGGTAGAGGACTCTGCATATGAGCCGCGCCTTCTGTCTGACCACTCCCCATTTTGGGTACGCCTGGGCATTATTGGTACCTCGAGACAACCACTGTGGAAAATGAACCCATATTGGTTAACTCTGCTTCCACAGGCAGATAGAACGGGAGAGGTTTTACGGGAATTTTTACAATTAAATGGGGGCTCAGCCAGTAAAGCGGTAGTCTGGGATACACTCAAAGCATTCTTGAGGGGTTGCCTCATTAAAGAAATTGCGGGAGTTAAATCCCGATCCAGAGAGTGGGAAACCAGGGAACGGGAAGAACTGAAAGAAAGGGAGCAGGCCTTAATAATTGACCCATCACAATCCAATCAAGAGCTATGGAGAGAGGCGCAGGCAGTACACAATGCGGTGTGGCTGCAGCAGAGAAGAGAAGATATTTTCAGCAAAAGAGTTATTTCAAAGAGGGGGAAAATACTGGCCGCCTATTAGCTCTAATAGCTAGAGAACAACGGGAATCTACAAATATCCTAGCTATAGGGACTGAAACTGGAGAGAAGTTAACTCTCAGCTCAGACATAGTAAATAGTTTTCAGCAGTTCTACAGGGATTTGTACTCTAGTAAAACCAGGTATAAACCATCAGACTTGGAACAGTTCCTACGAACCTGTCCTTTTCCGCGGTTAACGGAGGAGGAGAGGGAAACTCTGAATTCCCCAATTTCACTGGCTGAATTAACGGAAGCATTAGAGGGGGCAATGCGTCATAGATCCCCAGGCCCAGATGGAATACCGGTAGAGGTATACTCCCATAATAGGGAGGTCCTCTTACCGTCATTGTTGCAGACAATAGAGGAGGCTGGGGAAGTGGGAAGGTTACCAGATAGTATGCAAGAAGCAATAATTACAGTTCTTTTGAAACCAGGAAAAAGAAAATTGAGTACTGTCCGTGATACTTTTTTTATTTGCACTAACATACAATTTTTCAGGACAAGCTTTCGGGGTATGTCCCCTTCTTCAAGGTCCAAGCAGTACTGATTCACAAATTTTTAAGCAGAATGTTAAAGAAGAAGGAAAAAAAAAAAAAGAGAAAACCAAACACATACAAATCAATGGTAATAAAGATAGCAGCAGAGGTAGTGAGATAAGACAGAGGGAGAGATAGGGGGGAATGCAGGGGGGGGGATACTAATCACAAAGCGGTCGTAAAACTTTAGCATAATGTGTAAGGAAACCAATATCTAAATTCAGGCCATTATTCTTCGTGTCAAAAAGAAGTATCATTCTTAGTTCAAACGTTTTCCTTTCCTGGATAGTTCTGAAATTCCCTTTAAGAACTAAGACATTGAGGTCTTCTATGGTGTGGTCCGATTGTGAGAAATGATGTCCCACAGGTGTGCATAAACTGTCTTCTTTATGTTCTTTGATGGTATGTCTGTGCAAATTCATCCTCGCTTGCAACTTCTGTCCTGTTTCACCAACATAAGATCCTTTGCTGCACCTTTTGCATTGGATAAGGTACACAACATTACTTGAGGTACAGCTGTAAGATCCCATGATATTGAAGGTCCCATTTGTGTGTGTAACACTTTTGGATAGATTTATCTGGTTGCATTGTTTGCAGCGTTTTTTATTGCATTTTCTTCACCTTCAGTCCATATCATGAATATATCATCAATATAGTGATAATATCTGTATGGCTTTTGTTGTATGCTGTTCAGAAATTTGTCCCCCAGGTCAGCCATAAATAAATTTGCATATTGGGGTGCCATTTTGCTTCCCATAGCAGTACCCATACACTGGAGATAGATGTCATTATTGAAAGTGAAGTAGTTGTGTGTAAGAATTAATTCAATGAGCTGTGTCACTGTCAGGGCACCATTGGCACCGAACCGGGGCGTCGGCGTACGCCTATGCGCCGGCGCGCGCCGTTGCGCGCTACTCAGCAAAGGCCTGCTGTTCCCGGGCATCAGCGCGGCGCTAGGGCGCGCGCGGGTTCGCGGCGATTGGGCGCGCGCGCGTGTGCACGTGGGCGCGGACGGGCGTGCGCGCGTTCGCGATAGCGCCGGTTTGGCGCCAAAGTGCATTTAAAAGCCCCTCTGTTCTGTGACACATTGCTGCTTCGTCTCAGCTTCGTGATTCTAGTGTTTGTGATCTGTTTGCTTACTACCTATCTGACCCGGCTTGTTTGACCATCCGTCCTGCTCCAATCCGACCCGGCTTGTCTGACTACTCTTGTGATACCTACCTGATACCGTTGCCGAACTCTGCCTGCCTACTGACTCTGCCTCTGCCTGCTGTACTTGCCTGCCTTACTTCCCAGCTGACCCGGATCGTCTGACCCTGCTTGTTCCTGTTGTCCTTGCTGTTGCACCTTCAGCTTCAGCTCCAGTGACCTCTGCACATTCAAGTGTTCCAGTCTGCTGCTTCCAGTCTCATCTGATCTGCAGTCCAGCCATCCCTGCGGGATCTCTCACCTCTTCTGCATCAGAGACTCAGCTCAACAGGCACTCCTACCCCACTGCGCTCAGGAGACCACTGTCCCCACTCCAGTGGCTCCTGAACCAGCGTTGTATGAGAGGTCTTCTCCTACAAGTCAGGCTCTCCTACCAGGTACCTAACAGTACGAAGCAGCCATGTCTGAGCCTGCAGGAGATACCTCTCCATTGAAGGAGATATGCACACACCTGGCAGCCCTCACCCAAGCAGTGCAGGCTCTTCAGGACAATTACAATAGACTGGAAGGTCAAGTCCAGAACCTCGCAGGGGTTAATCCTTCAACCTCCTCTTCACCGGCCGCCCCAACACAGACTGCTCCTGGGCCTTCAGTGGTAATGCTCCCTCCTGAACCAAGAGTCCCCACTCCTGAAAGATTCTCCGGAGACCGATCTAAATTCCGAGGTTTTCGCAATGCCTGCCAGCTCTTTTTTGCCTTACAGCCCAGAACCTTTTCATTGGAAGCCACAAAGGTTGGATTTGTCATTTCCCTCCTCCAAGGGGAACCACAGACCTGGGCACACCGCTTACTTGAAGGGGACTTAGCCCCAACCCAATCCTTATCAGCCTTCTTTGAAGCTATGGCACAATTGTATGAGGATCCTCAACTGACTGCCACAGCTGAATCTGCTCTGCTCGCGCTCCAACAAGGCCGCAAACCTGCGGAGGACTATGTTGCTGAATTTAGACGTTGGAGCGCGGATACCCAGTGGAACGACGCGGCTCTGCGTCATCAATTCCGCATTGGACTGTCTGAAAATCTCAAAGATGAACTGGCCCGGGTCGGTATTCCAAACACCTTGGAGGCCTTGATCACCCTAACTATCCAGATCGATCGTCGCCTCCGAGAGCGCCGATCCGAACGAGCAGTTCAACCTAACCGCCCGACCTGGATGACACCACGTGCACCGATTCCTGCATCTCGCTACTTACCTGTGCCAAGTCCACCACCAGACAATACCACTTTGGATACCTCCGAACCAATGCAGCTAGGTCTGATGCGACCTGCCCTGACCCCCGAAGAACGTGCCCGTCGCCGACAATTGAATCTGTGTCTCTACTGTGGAGGAACCGGGCATTATGTCCATAATTGCCCAATCAGGATGAGTAAGTGTTCATCTCCTATACCTACCAATCTCTCTGCTTTATCCACAAATTCTACCCATCTTGCCATTCCTCTCTCATTACAGCTTCAAGAAAAGACACTCCAAGTCAACGCAATTATTGACTCCGGGGCATGCAGCTGCTTCATAGACTTGAGTTTTGCCAACCTGCACAACATCCCTTTACGGACTAAAGCCCATGGACTCTCTGTCTTCCTTGCTGATGGCTCCCGTATTAAATCTGGACAAGTGACACAAGAAACCCTGCCATTACCCACTACGACTTCTCCTCAACATAAGGAACTGCTGACTCTTGACGCCATCTCCTCTCCCATGTTTCCCATTATCCTGGGCATTCCCTGGCTTCGGGCCCACAATCCACACATCCAGTGGACAACTGGAGAAATAAAATTCCTGTCACCCTACTGTCAGGAACACTGTCTGGCGAAAGACTCGGATCCCCAAACCACTCTACTTTGTGTGGACTCTGATCAGACCAATCGTCAAGCTATTCCCAAACATTATCATGACTACTTGGATGTCTTCAGCAAAAAAGGGGCAGATTCTCTCCCACCTCATCGCCCCTACGATTGCCCCATCGAGTTGCTGCCAGGATCCGAGATTCCCTTTGGACGCATCTTCCCTCTATCCGAAAAGGAACAAGAAGTGTTGAAAGCATACATTGATGAAAACTTAGCCAAAGGATTTATTCGTCACTCTACTTCTCCAGCAGGGGCAGGAATATTCTTTGTTACCAAGAAGGACAAATCTCTCCGCCCGTGTATTGACTACCGGGAATTGAATAAAATCACGATTAAAAATCGGTATCCCCTACCTTTGATACCCGAACTATTCCAGAAATTAAGGACTGCTGTTATTTTTTCTAAACTTGATCTAAGAGGGGCCTACAATCTGATCCGCATTCGGGCTGGGCATGAGTGGAAAACAGCTTTTCGGACCCGATTCGGGCATTATGAATATTTAGTCATGCCTTTTGGACTCTGTAATGCCCCTGCAACTTTTCAACACCTAATTAATGATGTGCTTAGAGACTTCTTAGACCTGTTTGTGATTGCATATCTAGACGATATTTTGATCTTTTCAGAATCCCTGGATCTCCATCGAAAACATGTGTGCCAAGTGTTGGGTCGTCTCCGCTTACACAGACTTTATGCAAAAGCGGAGAAATGCGAGTTTGAGCAAGAAAGCATTCAGTTCTTGGGCTTGATAATCTCTTCAACTGGCATCAGGATGGATCCACAGAAGGTTTCTGCTGTTCTGGACTGGCCGGTACCCCTAGACAAGAAGGGGGTGCAACGATTCATCGGGTTTTCAAATTTCTACAGAAAATTTATCAGGGGTTTTTCTGCAATAATCGCACCAATCACACAACTAACCAAACAGAATACCCGTTTTTCCTGGAATCACTTAGCCCAAGAGGCTTTTGAGAACCTCAAGAGACTATTCACCTCAGCACCTATCCTCAGTCATCCTGAACCATCTTTGCCATTTATTTTGGAAGTGGACGCTTCTGAAATAGCGGTCGGAGCGATACTCTCACAACGAAGGGGCAGTAAAGACGATATGCATCCCGTAGGATTCTTCTCCCGAAAACTCTCCCCTGCAGAAAGAAACTATGATGTCGGTGATCGAGAGCTTCTCGCCATCAAGACTGCATTAGAGGAGTGGAGGTACCTGTTGGAGGGGGCTGTGCATCCAGTACTAATTTACACTGATCATAAGAACCTAGAATATTTGCGATCCGCTAAAAGGTTGAAACCCCGTCAAGCCCGCTGGGCGCTGTTTTTCTCACGCTTTGCCTTCCACATTACGTATCGACCGGGTTCAAGAAATGTTAAACCAGACGCATTATCTCGAATGCATGACAACCCAAAGGACCTATCTGCCCCAGACACCATTTTACCTGCAAACAATTTTTTGCTCATTCAAGCTGATCTTCTTTCTCAGATTAAGGAAGCATCTTCTGAAGCAACCAGACCCTCAGGCCCTACCCTAAGTAGCAAGGACGGACTGTTCTGGAAAGGTAGTCAAATTTTCGTTCCTGAGGAGGTTCGGGTCAAGGTCCTGGCACTCCTTCACGATCACCCACTGGCAGGTCACTTTGGGGTTCGTAAAACCTTGGAATTGGTACAGCGTACTTTCTGGTGGCCCAATTTGAAGGACTTTTGTGAGAGATACGTCAAATCTTGCCCTATCTGTACCCAGAATAAGATATCCAGGAGTAGAGCTTGGGGTCTGTTAAAACCCTTGCCTGTACCCGATAGGCCCTGGAAGATGATATCCATGGACTTTATTGTGGAACTCCCATGTTCAGAAGGTTGTTCTGCTATTTTTGTGATAGTAGACCGTTTTACCAAGATGGCCCACTTTCTCCCATTAAAAGGAACTCCGTCAGCTATGGAAACAGCTCATATTTTCATTAAAGAAATCATTAGACTCCACGGAATTCCTGTAAACATAACCTCTGACAGAGGGGTACAATTTACCTCACGTTTTTGGAGAGCCCTGTGTGAATCTTTAAAAATCAAACTGGCTCTGTCTTCGGCCTATCACCCTCAGACCAACGGTCAGACGGAAAGGACCAATCAGACTCTTGAGCAGTACATCAGATGTTTTACCTCTTTCTCACAGGACGATTGGGTGTCCTTGCTGCCACTAGCAGAATTTGCCTACAACAACGCCAAACACTCAGCCACCGGCCAATCCCCCTTTTTTGCCAATTATGGTTTCCATCTAACCTTTTTACCTGATTTCCTTCCAGAGTCTTCAGTCCCGGCAGTGCAGAGTACGGTGGACTTCATCAACCACAACAACCAGATGTTGCGGGAAGCTGTATCCAAGGCTCAGGCGGACAGCAAGAGGATCTTTGACCGAAAGAGAAGAGGGGAGTTGAAGCTTCAGCTTGGTGACCAGGTATGGCTGTCTACAAGTAACATTAAACTAGCATGTCCCTCTAAGAAGTTGGCACCTAGATTTATGGGACCATTTCCGGTCAAAAGAAAGATCAATGAAGTTTCATATGAACTGTCTTTACCTGACTCTCTCAAAATACACCCCGTGTTTCATGTGTCATTGCTCAAACCTGCTGTACCTGATCCCTTCCCCGGCAGAGGAACTAGACCTCCTGAGCCCATTGTGGTCGATGGTAACGAGGAGTTCGAGGTCGAGGCTATCCTGGATTGCAGAAAAAGACAAGGTCAGATCCAGTTCTTAATTAAGTGGAGGGGCTACGGCCCAGAAAGTAATTCTTGGGAACCAGATTGTAATGTACATGCCAGACGTTTAGTGCAAGCCTATTTTTCTAGTCATCCGGAGAAGAGAAGGCTTTTGGGCACCCGGAGGTTGCCCCTTGGGGGGGGGCAATGTCAGGGCACCATTGGCACCGAACCGGGGCGTCGGCGTACGCCTATGCGCCGGCGCGCGCCGTTGCGCGCTACTCAGCAAAGGCCTGCTGTTCCCGGGCATCAGCGCGGCGCTAGGGCGCGCGCGGGTTCGCGGCGATTGGGCGCGCGCGCGTGTGCACGTGGGCGCGGACGGGCGTTCGCGATAGCGCCGGTTTGGCGCCAAAGTGCATTTAAAAGCCCCTCTGTTCTGTGACACATTGCTGCTTCGTCTCAGCTTCGTGATTCTAGTGTTTGTGATCTGTTTGCTTACTACCTATCTGACCCGGCTTGTTTGACCATCCGTCCTGCTCCAATCCGACCCGGCTTGTCTGACTACTCTTGTGATACCTACCTGATACCGTTGCCGAACTCTGCCTGCCTACTGACTCTGCCTCTGCCTGCTGTACTTGCCTGCCTTACTTCCCAGCTGACCCGGATCGTCTGACCCTGCTTGTTCCTGTTGTCCTTGCTGTTGCACCTTCAGCTTCAGCTCCAGTGACCTCTGCACATTCAAGTGTTCCAGTCTGCTGCTTCCAGTCTCATCTGATCTGCAGTCCAGCCATCCCTGCGGGATCTCTCACCTCTTCTGCATCAGAGACTCAGCTCAACAGGCACTCCTACCCCACTGCGCTCAGGAGACCACTGTCCCCACTCCAGTGGCTCCTGAACCAGCGTTGTATGAGAGGTCTTCTCCTACAAGTCAGGCTCTCCTACCAGGTACCTAACAGTCACATCCTCAGCAGTGTATTTGTGGTTTGGTGAGGATGATAAGAATCTGTGACATGCCGCCAACCCATCCTTGTGAGGGATGTTACTGTACAGAGATTCTATATCCATAGTGACTAGAAGTGTATTAGGTGGTAATTGTTGTATATTGTTAAGCTTGTTCAGAAAATCAGTGGTGTCTTGCAGGAAACTTGCAGTGTTCATGACTAAAGGTTTTAACATGTTTTCTACAAGGCCTGAGATATGTTCGGTAAGTGTATTCATACCTGTTATAATGGGTCTGCCTGGATTTCCTGGCTTGTGGATCTTGGGCAGCATGTAGAAGTCTCCAATTTCTGGATTATCCGGAATCGCATTGATGAGTTCTGAATGTAGGTGGCTTGGCATTGTCGCAACGAGACCTTTTAATTGCTGAGTAAAATCCTGGGTCGGATTATAATCCAGTTTTTTGTGGTAAGTAGTATTTGCCAGCTGCCTCTGGCCCTCTTGTATATATTTGTCTGTATCCATCACAATGACTGCTCCCCCTTTATCTGCTGATTTGATGGTTATGGCATGATTATTGCGCAGATCATGTACAAGTTTCCTGCAAGACACCACTGATTTTCTGAACAAGCTTAACAATATACAACAACTACCACCTAATAAACTTCTAGTCACTATGGATGTAGAATCTCTGTACAGTAACATCCCTCACAAGGATGGGTTGGCGGCATGTCACAGATTCTTATCATCCTCACCAAACCACAAATACACTGCTGAGGATGTGACACAGCTCATTGAATTAATTCTTACACACAACTACTTCACTTTCAATAATGACATCTATCTCCAGTGTATGGGTACTGCTATGGGAAGCAAAATGGCACCCCAATATGCAAATTTATTTATGGCTGACCTGGGGGACAAATTTCTGAACAGCATACAACAAAAGCCATACAGATATTATCGCTATATTGATGATATATTCATGATATGGACTGAAGGTGAAGAAAATCTAAACCAATTTTTTTCATTGATCAACACTTTTCACCCATCTATCAAACTAAAAATGGACTATTCGAACACACATGTCAACTTCCTGGACACTACAGTATACATCAGGGATGACAAGCTACACACGTCAATATACAGAAAACCGACTGACCGATGCAGCTATCTTCATAGTTCCAGTTTTCACCCCCAACACACAAACCGGGCCATCATACACAGCCAGGCCATCAGATACCACCAAATTTGTTCAGACCCAGAAGACAGAGATAAACATCTCAGAACACTGGCAGACTCCTTCCATAAGAAAGGCTACAAAGACAAAACCATCAACAACAGCATAAACACAGCCTTGAAAACCCGAAGAGAAAATCTCCTCCAATACACAGAGAAAAAAACAAATAACCGAGTACCTCTAGTCACCACATACAACCCAGCACTTGAAGGGATCAAAAAGATAATCAAAGATTTACAACCCATTATAACAGAGGATGAAACTCTGAAAGGAATATTCCAACAACCCCCATTATTGGCTTTCAGACAACCACCCAACCTCAGACACAAACTAATCAGCAGGAAACTTCACTCTGATTATGAAGTCACAAATAATGGTAGTAAACCCTGCAATAAAAAACGCTGCAAACAATGCAACCAGATAAATCTATCCAAAAGTGTTACACACACAAATGGGACCTTCAATATCATGGGATCTTACAGCTGTACCTCAAGTAATGTTGTGTACCTTATCCAATGCAAAAGGTGCAGCAAAGGATCTTATGTTGGTGAAACAGGACAGAAGTTGCAAGCGAGGATGAATTTGCACAGACATACCATCAAAGAACATAAAGAAGACAGTTTATGCACACCTGTGGGACATCATTTCTCACAATCGGACCACACCATAGAAGACCTCAATGTCTTAGTTCTTAAAGGGAATTTCAGAACTATCCAGGAAAGGAAAACGTTTGAACTAAGAATGATACTTCTTTTTGACACGAAGAATAATGGCCTGAATTTAGATATTGGTTTCCTTACACATTATGCTAAAGTTTTACGACCGCTCTGTGATTAGTATCCCCCCCCTGCATTCCCCCCTAGCTCTCCCTCTGTCTTATCTCACTAACTCTGCTGCTATCTTTATTACCATTGATTTGTATGTGTTTGGTTTTCTCTTTTTTTTTTTTTTCCTTCTTCTTTAACATTCTGCTTAAAAATTTGTGAATCAGTACTGCTTGGACCTTGAAGAAGGGGACATACCCCGAAAGCTTGTCCTGAAAAAATGTATGTTAGTGCAAATAAAAAAAGTATCACGGACAGTACTCAATTTTCTCTGTCACAATTGCACTAATACGGCTACAATCAAATCAATTATGATGGAAGAAACCAGGAAAAGATAGACTTCTAATGGATTCATACCGTCCAATGTGTTTTGGCTAAGAGGCTTTCTCAGGTAATTGGCAAACTGGTTCACTGTGACCAGTCTGGCTTTATACCAACGCGCTCTATGTCTGATAATATAAGGAGGTTATACAGGAATTTGCAGATGCCAGTGGACAATCCGGGGGGTAGGGCCATTCTGTCACTTGATGCGACTAAGGCGTTTGATAGTGTGGAGTGGCCCTACCTCATGGAAATACTGGAAAGATTCGGAGTGGGAGGTAAATTCATATCCTGGGTAAGAGTACTGTATTCCAAACCTAGAGCCAGGTTGCGCATCAATGGGATCCTCTCCCCCCCATTTGGATTATATAGGGGGACTAGACAGGGCTGCCCACTGTCTCCATTACTGTTCGCCTTGGCGATTGAACCCCTGGCTATACTGATCCGGAACTCACCTGAGGTAGTGGGGTTCCGTAGATTTCAGAGAGAGGAAAAAATATCTTTATACGCAGATGATGCACTTATATATCTAGGGGATATGTCCTCTTCTTTGCGGGCAGTGATGGAGATAGTGGGACGCTTTGGCAGCTTTTCGGGCTGTGCAATTAATTGGTCGAAATCAACTATAATGCCATTAGATCAGACGAGGGAGGGACGACCAGAGGGGGCTGAACAAATTGCTATTGTTAACTGCTTTAAATATTTGGGAGTGATGGTGTCCCCAGAGCCAGCCGAGTATCTTCAACTGAATTTGGGGCCATTGTTCACCAGACAGAAAGAAAAATGTAACAGTTGGTGTAGTCTCCCATTGTCAGTCGTAGGGCGGGCAAATCTAGTAAAGATGATCTGGGCCCCACAGCAATTGTATATCCTCCACAATTCACCAATATGGATTTCAAAGAAGTGGTTCAGACTAATAGACACATTAATGAGAGAATTGATATGGAAAAAAAAGGTGCCTAGAATTAGCTTGGAAACACTGCAATATGAAAAAGATAAAGGAGGGCTGTCAATACCCCACCCCAGGTTATATTTCTTGGCATCACAGTTGCAACAAATGGCAGGATGGGGTAGAGTGAGAAATGAGGACCCTATATGTAGATTGGTGACCATCTCGGAAGCCACATTGGCCTCCCATTTAGAAATGGATCTACCAAGTATGAAGGGATTAGAACCTATGAGTTCTCTTTTTAAAAGGGTTTGGGGGGAAATTCGGAAAATATTGAAAATAACGGGCGTGCTCCCATTCACACCAATATGGCACAATAAAAGATATACTGAGGTTCAGGAGTTGCGAGGTTTCTCACACTGGAAGGAAAGGGGGATTTGGTTCTTCTCACAAATCTATGAGGGGGACATATTAAAGTCATATTAACAACTATGTAGGGAATTCCATTTGCACCCTAGGGGCTTCTACCAATATCTTCAAATCTGCCATGCGCTACAGGCACAACAAACAACCCACTCCTTAGGAGTAAAAACAGTCTCAATACTGAATGAAGTTTTGAAAGCAGACACAAGGAAAGGACTAATAACAAAAATATACAGGGAATTATTGATTATGACCCAAAACCATACATCATTAAAGTGTCGGAAAAAATGGGTAGAGGAAGTAGGCGAGATAGACGATAACCAGTGGGAAGCGGCACTCAAAGCTATCCCAGTGGTCTCGTTATCTGCATCAGAAAGGTTATCACAATTATTTATTTTACACAGGGCCTACAGGACACCAGTGCAACTCCACAGGTGGGGAGGTAGGGATTCTTCTGCGTGCCCCAAGTGCGGAGTGCACAGGGGGGACTTTATTCACCTAATGTGGAGGTGCCCAAAGTTGCATAGGTACTGGGAAGAGGTATCCAGACGCATTTCTGGGTTGGCGCAAATCCATATTCCCTTGAATCCGACGGTTTATTTGCTTGGCGCCATTGAGGCAGAAATGTTCCCTGGAGGAATGTATCTTATGATAACTAGATTGATGTATTTAGCTAGAAAACTTATCGCAAGATACTGGATCACTCCTACAGTGCCCACTGGGAAGCAATGGATCTCATATGTAAACTCCCTCCTTCCAAGAGAAAGACTGGCCTACAACCGTAGAAACGACAAGGGGAAATTTGACAAAATATGGCAACCCTGGTTGAGGGAGGCGGAAGTGGCCCCCCATCAACTGGTAGTGGAAAAGCTCCGGATGTAGAGCAGAGGGAATTGCGTAGAAAGGAAAGAACAGGCAAAAAAATAGTCGGAAAAGGAAGAAGCAAAAGGAGGGGAAAGGAAAGGGGAGAAGAAGGAGTAAGATAGCGAGTGGACCCAAGGGGTGATAAATACACAACAAAGAATAGGTTGGGGGGAAGCCAGCAGCAAATGAAGGAGTGGCAATTAAAATAAAATAAAGCAACCCTAAAGTGACGATTGACAGGTAGATGTGAGGGTGGGAGGGGGGAAGGCTCGGGGCGGGTAAGGGATAAGATATAATATTGAGAATACAATAGAGACTTTGTATAATTTTATAGAAATTGTATTATTATATATTATGTATAACTGCTTTGTGAAGTGTATGTATTAAATTAAAATAAAAAAAAAATTCTGATAAAAAGAAAAAAAAAAACGTAGTCGCGCTCTTGAGCGTCTGTGGCACAAGACTAAGTCTCTCAAAGACTTCAACCAATACAAATCTGCCCTCCAAAAATACTATTCTTTCCTCCACACTGCCAAGCAAACCTATTTTACAACTCTTATTAACACCTTTTCATCCAGTCCCCGTAAACTCTTCTCTACCTTCAAATCTCTACTTTGTCCTCCACCGCCTCCACCCACTGACTTACTCACTTCCCAGGAGATCGCTAATCACTTCAAAAACAAGACTGATACAATCCGTGATGAAATCTCCACTCTACAGTTATCTCCCCTAGCTAAGACCCCATGTCAACAGGTACAACTGACACTCCCCCTATTCAAATCTGCTACTACAGACGAAGTTGCTAAACTCCTATCGCCCACCTAACCACCTGTCCCCTATTCCCTCTCAAATGCTACGGTCGCCCTCTGACCCCATCCTACACTCTCTAACCCAGTGTTTCTCAACTCCAGTCCTCAAGGCGCCCTAACAGGTCATGTTTTCAGGATTTACCTCAGATGAAACAGCTGTGGTAATTACTAAGGCGGTGAAAATGATCAAATCACCTGTGCAAAATAATGGAAAGCCTAAAAACATGACCTGTTGGGGCGCCTTGAGGACTGGAGTTGAGAAACACTGCTCTAACCCACATCTTCAATATCTCCCTCACCTCTGGCATCTTCCCCAATGCTCTAAAACATGCACTGGTCACTCCCATACTTAAAAAGCCGTCCTTGGACCCTACCAATCTTAACAACCTATGCCCTATCTCCTTGCTCCCCTTTTCCTCTAAACTACTTGAGCGCCTGGTTTACAACCAACTGAGTGACCAACTCATTAAAAACAACCTTCTTGATCCCCTTCAATCTGGATTTAGCCCTCAACACTCCAGAGAAACTGCTCTTTTAAAACTCACAAATGACCTGCTAACTACAAAAACCAACGGACACTATTCTGTACTCCTACTTCTGGATCTTTCAGCTGCCTTTGACACGGTTGACCACCCCCTCCTCCTCAAAAAACTTTACTCCCTCGGTCTCCGTGACTGTGCTCTTCAGTGGCTCTCATACTACCTATCACAACGCACATTCAGTGTCACTTACAATTCTACTTCCTCCACTCTTCTTCCCTTCTCTGTTGGGGTCCCGTTCTTGGACCTCTTTTATTTTCAATCTATCTTCCCTGGGTCAGCTTTCAATATCATTTCTATGCTGACGACAGACAAATCTATCTCTCCACCCCTCAACTCACTCCATCAGTATCATCACACATCACTAACTTACTAACCGACATATCTGTATGGATGTCACACCACTTCCTCAAACTCAACTTGTCCAAAACCGAGCTTATAATATTTCCTCCCTGTTAGATTCAACTTTTAAATAAGTTGCTTATAGTTTATATTGCTTTGTCAAATTATTGCTTCTTATAGGAATTAAGACACAGAGTCAGGTATGTCTGTATCAAAGTTCTCAGCATAATGGACTGCTGCTCTTTACTTCTTTCAAAGGCCTTTTATAGGCAATTATACAAACAATAGCATCAGCACAGCCCCCCCACACAGGGCAAGGGTAAACAACAACAGGAGTCACCTGGGCTACGAACACAAGCTTCAACACCATGGCAATACAGTTACAAGAAAACAAAGGCAGCTTCAATTGAGTTCAACAGCCAAAAAGTTACATTCAAAACAGATTTACATGTAGGCATCATATTAAGTGAGAACTCTAAATTAAATCCCTGACCTTATCATCCCCCACGTGCCTCTTCCCCTGACTTCTCTGTCAAGAGCAATGGCAAAACCATCCACCCGTCCCCACATGTCAGGGTGCTAGGTGTTATCCTGGACTCTGAACTCTCCCACATCCAATCACTTTCCAAAGCTTGCCACCTCAACCTTCGCAACATCTCTAAACTACGTCCCTTTCTAACTAATGAATCCACAAAGCTCCTAAATTCACTCCATGGTTATCTCTCGCCTCGACTACTGCAACTCCCTCCTCATTGGCTTACCTTTAAATAGACTATCCCCTCTTCAGTCAATCATGAATGCTGCTGCCAGACTCATCCACCTTACAAACTGCTCAGTGTCTGGTACCCCTCTTTGCCAATACCTCCACTGGCTACCACTCACCCAACGAATTAAATTCAAAATAATAACAATAAGTTACAAAGCCATCCACAACTCTGCCCCCAGCTACATCACTAGCCTAGCCTCAAAATACCAACCTAATCGCCCTCTCCGTTCCTCCCAAGACCTTCTGCTCTCTAGCGCCCTCATCACCTCCTCCCATATCCGCCTCCAGGACTTCTCCTGAGCCTCGCCCATCTTCTGGAATTCGTTACCCCAGACTGTCTCCAAATTTATCCACCTTTAGGCGATCCCTGAAAACTTTCCTCTTCAGAGAAGCCTATCCTGCCTCCATCTAACAATTGCACTATTTTCTCCATTAGCTCATCCCCCACAGCTATTACCCTTTTGTATAACTTGACCCTCCCTCCTAGATTGTAAGCTCTAATGAGCAGGGCCCTCTGATTCCTCCTGTATTGAATTGTACTGTACTTGTATTGTCAGCCCTAATGTTTTTTTTTTAAGCGCTGCGTAAACTGTCGGCGCTATATAAATCCTGTATAATAATAAAAGTACGAACTGCATTGATGAGAGGGGGCATCATTGCCTAGTTCCATTAAATAATTTCAGGGGTTGAGATAGGTTTCCATTTTTCCACTTTTTGCTGTTGGATGATGATATAGTGTCCCAATTCACTGCATCATCCTGTTCCCTATTCCTAGATGTCTTATGCCCCGTACACACGGTCGGAAATTCCGATGGAAAATGTCCGATCGGAGCGTGTTGTCGGAAATTCCGACCGTGTGTGGGCTCCATCGGACATTTTCCATCGGATTTTCCGACACACAAAGTTGGACAGCAGGAGATAAAATTTTCCGACAACAAAATCCGATCGCGTCAATTCCGACCGTGTGTGGCCTGTTCCGACGCACAAAGTGCCACGCATGCTCAGAAGAAATTCGACACGGGACAGCTCGTTCTGGTAAACTTAGCGTTCGCATTGGATACAGCACTTTCGTCACGCTGCAATGTTAAAAATGGTTTAATACAGCGCACTCTCTTCTTCTTTATAATGTGACAAGAATTAAGTAGTTTTGCTGCTCATATTCACACACACTTCTCACAAAGTTTTATTTGTGTTTTTTTAGTGGGATTCCCGCAATATATTGTTATTAGTTGTCACATCTGACAGTTTTATATTTTTTATGTTTTTATTTTTTTCTTTTTAAGCCTTTTTTTTTCTTTAATGTTTGGATTTTTTCCAAGGCTGATCTTTGTTCAATGTTATTTTTATTTTTACTCCAGAATATTTTTGTGTGTGTTTTGTGTGGCAAGTTACCCCAACACCATTGATATCTTTTATTATTTAATCTCCAGGAGATTTTTTGTTGTTGGTGCCCCTTGTTCATTTCACATTGTATATTTGAAATGTACCTGAATCCTCACAAACAAACCATCATTTTTGAAGTAAAACACATAGGAGAGTATAATTCAAAACAAAAATCCTTTATTAAGGGCTCAGAACCAAACAAAGAGGAAGGCAACACTGGATCAACAGGAGAAATTAGTGAAGCCTGGGACCCCCACGGCAGACATCAATTCTTAAACCTCAAAATTGGTGGCCTGAGGAGTCCATATATAAGGGAGGGCAGTCTGGTCCGGGATTCACAGAGACTTGGATAGCAGCAGATGACATCAGTGTCCCCAGGCTGTGGTACCACAAGAGGCTGCATCTTTTGGCCAACCAGACTGGATCCAGGGTCCTCACTCTCTGGTCTTCCTTTCACACTTCCTTCCGGGCTGTGGCTGTGCAGTTGGAGATGTGGCAGGAGGAGGAGTAGGACCTGGAGGAGGAGGAGGACTGGGAGGACCTGGAGGAGGACTGGGAGGACCTGGAGGAGAGGGAGGAGGAGGAGGAGGACCTGCAGGAGGAGGAGGAGGACCATCCCAAAGCTGTGTGTGAGGTGTAATGTGGCCCCTCACACCTTTCTCCAGAGCCTCTGATATGAGGGCCTGACACATGGCTTTTTGGCCCTCCTCCATCCTCTGCATTTTATAGGCTATGAATGCCGCAAGGTTCTCCTGCATGGTGTGTGGTGCTCCCAGGACCTCTGTAGCCCTAGAAAAAAATCTGATAGCCGCCTCCTCTAGGGCACTCCTCCTCCTGCCACTTTCTGTTTCCAGGGGGGGTGGAGGGACCTGCAGATCAGCCACCTCCTGGCTGAGACTTCCCTGTGTATGAAAAAGGGACATGGTTTTAGTTTTTGCATCATCAATCACAATCATAAATTAGTACTCCCAACTAACATCTAGGTAACATCATTGATTGGACAAGCAGAAATATTTAGAGGAATGCTATACCTGGCTCAATCTGGGCTCCTCCACATGTGGCCTGGAAGGCCCAGGTTGGGCATCAGAAGCCTCAGCCGGGGGGGAAGGAAGCGTGGAAGGAAGACTTGAGAGGGATGGCCTGGGTTCAGTCTGGCCTGCCAGAAAGTGCAGCCTGTCGTAGTACAACATCCTGGGGACATAGATGTCACCTGCTGCTCCGGATCTCTGTGAATCCAGGACTTTATTGCGATCCCTCAGATATGTGCTCCTCAGGCAACCAATTAATATCTTTAAATAAGTGATGTCTGCCGTGGGGATCACCTGCTTCACAATTTCACACAATTGCTCCAGTGCTGCCTTCCTCTTTGGGGGTGGGTAATCTCCCACAGACAGGGCAGCTCACTTAGCATATCAATGAATAGTGACATGAAGTCAGTATCTCTCATTAAGATATCCATGTTCACTGCAAGACACAACACAAGACAAAGCCTAATGTCACACCAAACTCTCCTAATCTTGTTACAATATAGGCCTCAATCTCGAAGCAGTATAGGCCCAAGTTTGTCTCTTACCTTCGTTCTTACGATCGGCGCGTCCAATGCTCCTTCCTCCGCTCACAGATCGTACGTAATACGCTTTGTACACACTGCGCATGTGTGTAACTCCGCCCGCCCCTGACGTTCTTTCTATTCTATTCCCCGCCCCTTTTCGTTCGGCGCAGTGGGGGAAGAGCATGATGGCGGAGTTACACCAGGTGCGTGATAATTCGAACAACGAGGAGGAGGAGGAAAGCCCGGATCCAGGCACGTCCCGATCCAGAAGGAGACGTTTTAAGGTCACAAATATGTCGTTTAGGGAGATGTTGGAGATGGTCGACACCATGAAGAAGTCCGACTATGACGGAAAATATGGGCCTTACCCCAACCCCAACATCAGAAAGGCCAAAATCATTGGTAAAGTGGTCCGGAGTCTGGAGAGGAATTTCGGGGTACGAAGGTCTAAAGATCAGCTCAGGAAGCGGTGGTCGGACCTGAAGTTGAGAGAGCCGGAGCAGTACCGAAAGATCCGGAGAGTGCTGCAAAAAAGTAAGTAGGTGCTGTGTTCATATTCTTTCTGTCTTTATTCCGTTCGTTCTGCTCCATATGCTTTTAGTAATTGTAACGTTTAAAAGGGCAACTTTAATGTTCATGGGCCCATTATTCATACGTATCAAACATTTTTTCTTTCGGCCTCTAGAACACCATTGTTTAGGCCATATGCATTTTCACACATTTTTTTGGGGCCTACTTGGATGCAAAATATTTGTTTGTGTAGATGGGTTTGTTACTAGAATGAAATGCAAACTAGATTGTGTGTAAGGAGAGGACACTGAGCAGCTGTTTTCACATCTGGACACTGGAGCACTAGTGTGGGACCCCAGAACACCATTTTTATTAGGGGGGGCACACAGGTGCTCCAGTGTATACTATAGGGGGGTCTCCATCTGTGAAGCTTGTACCAAACAGGTAAAGTATTGCAGCTTGACAAAGGGCAATAAAAAATATACATCTTGGAACTCGGCTAAAATAGACAATTGTACCCCACTTCCAAGCAATGTTTCCTATTTCTAGTTCTGCCATCAAATATCTGTGTGCTAAGTATACCATTTTTGTTTTACATAGGGGAGAAAAGACTCGGAGGTCACTCCTCATCCCAGGAGACCAGAGCCCCCCCCCCCCTGGAAGAAGGGGAAATACCCCAAACACAAGAAGAAGAGCAGGAGGAAGAAGAAGACGTGGTGGAGATTGGCACCACAACAGGTGAGTGTCTGCGACCACAGACTCAGGTAAAAGAGATGGCTGGTGGCAGATTTTTGAGACCTGTTTTTTTTGTTCTTTATCTCTTTTTAGGTGATCGTGATGTGAGGGATCCAGAACGCTTTACATCAGAAAGTGCCCAGATACTGATAGGGGAGATCATGGGATGTATTCTCCAATTGCAAAACATCCAGCAACAAATCACTGATGTTATTAAAAAAAATAATAACATCATTGATGTTTTGGGGCGAATTTAAACCCCACAAAATCACCTGTTTTATGTTAATAAAATTTTTACAATGTTTCGAAAAGCCAAATTTGGAGGATGCACACAGTGTGCCAACATGTGCTATCTGCCATCACGGGAGATCAATGGACGCGTTTTGGGGGTGCAACCCCTTCCTCAATCATAAAGTAGCGCTGAGGAAGGGCTTGCTCCCCCAAAACACGTCCCTTGATCCCCCCTGATGGCAGATAGCACATGTTGACATTCGTAAATTTGTGTGCATCTTCCAAATTTGGCTTTTCCAGGGGTGATTTCCCCCCATCTGAACGCTATATCAAACCCAGTTCCTAAATACTGATGTTATTATTATACGAGATTTCTGATGTCTGATATAGCCTTCAGGTTTTACCTAATGTGAACTTTGTAAGTTCAAGTTTTTTGGCTTTCTTGTTGGTTTTACACAGGCCTGTTTTATCTGAAATGGATATTTCGATTTTTGATAATGCCCCCCCACAAAAATTGTTATACAACAAACATGTTGTTTTGTTTTAAAAACCTTTGGTAAATGCACATGTGATTGTGCAGGTATAAAAAAGTGCCTTACTCAAGAATGTGTGGATTATTGTCTCAACGCTACAACACTTTTGGGGTGATGTACAGTGGCTTGCGAAAGTATTCGGCCCCCTTGAACTTTTCAACCTTTTGCCACATTTCAGGCTTCAAACATAAAGATATAAAATTTTTATTTTTTGTGAAGAATCACCAACAAGTGGGACACAATTGTGAAGTGGAACGAAATCTTTTGGATTTTTGAAACTTTTTTAACTAATAAAAAAATGAAAAGTGGGGCGTGCAAAATTATTCGGCCCCTTTGCGTTAATACTTTGTAGAGCCACCTTTTGCTGCGATTACAGCTGCAAGTCGCTTGGGGTATGTCTCTATCAGTTTTGCACATTGAGAGACTGAAATTCTTGCCCATTCTTCCTTGCAAAACAGCTCAAGTTCAGTGAGGTTGGATAGAGAGCGTTTGTGAACAGCAGTTTTCAGCTCTTTCCACAGATTCTCGATTGGATTCAGGTCTGGACTTTGACTTGGCCATTCTAACACCTGGATACGTTTATTTGTGAACCATTCCTTTGTAGATTTTGCTGTATGTTTGGGATCATTGTCTTGTTGGAAGATAAATCTCCGTCCCAGTTTCAGGTCTTTTGCAGATTCCAACAGGTTTTCATCCAGAATGGTCCTGTATTTGGCTGCATCCATCTTCCCCTCAATTTTAACCATCTTCCCTGTCCCTGCTGAAGTAAAGCAGGCCCAAACCATGATGCTGCCACCACCATGTTTGACAGTGGGGATGGTGTGTTGAGTGTGATGAGCTGTGTTGCTTTTACGCCAAACATATCGTTTTGCATTGTGGCCAAAAAGTTCGATTTTGGTTTCATCGGACCAGAGCACCTTCTTCCACATGTTTGGTGTGTCTCCCAGGTGGCTTGTGGCAAACTTTAGACGAGACTTTTTATGGATATCTTTGAGAAATGGCTTTCTTCTTGCCACTCTTCCATAAAGGCAAGATTTGTGCAGTGTACGACTGATTGTTGTCCTATGGACAGACTCTCCCACCTCAGCTGTAGTTCTCTGCAGTTCATCCAGAGTGATCATGGGCCTCTTGGCTGCATCACTGATCAGTCTTCTCCTTGTCTGAGCTGAAAGTTTAGAGGGACAGCCAGGTCTTGGTAGATTTGCAGTGGTCTGATACTCCTTCCATTTCAAAATGATCGCTTGCACAGTGCTCCTTGGGATGTTTAAAGCTTGGGAAATCTTTTTGTATCCAAATCCGGCTTTAAACTTCTCCACAACAGTATTACGGACCTGCCTGGTGTGTTCCTTGGTCTTCATGATGCTCTCTGCGCTTTCAACAGAACCCTGAGACTATCACAGAGCAGGTGCATTTATACAGAGACTTGATTACACACAGGTGGCTTCTATTTATCACCATCAGTCATTTAGGACAACATTGGATCATTCAGAGATCCTCGCTGAACTTCTGGAGTGAGTTTTTTGCACTGTAAGTAAAGGGGCCGAATAATTTTGCACGCACCACTTTTTAGTTTTTTAATTGCTAAAAAAGTTTAAAATATCCAATAGATTTCATTCCACTTCACAATTGTGTCCCACTTGCTGGTGATTCTTCACAAAAAATTAAAATTTTATATCTTTATGTTTGAAGCCTGAAATGTGGCAAAAGGTTGAAAAGTTCAAGGGGGCCGAATACTTTCGCAAGCCACTGTAATTGCTGATTTATGCAAAAATGGGGGTTATTTCCTAAGGGCAAATACACTTTGCACTACAAGTGCAGGTTCAGTGCAGTTGCAAGTGCACTTGGAGTGAAATGTGTTTTTGCATTTAGGAAGTACCAGCCAACACTATTCTTTATAAGGTTACCCAATCACGACATTTTCTGCACTCAACACATTTCTGTCAGGGTCAGCTAAAACAAACACAAGCAGTAAATGTCCACCAAGAATTTCTTTGGGTTGTTTTTTATTTGAAAAAGGTGTCACATATTGTCTGGCATATTGATAGCCCCCCTAACCGCAAAGAACTCCAGGTATCGTAACCGGACATCACGGGCATTCAGGGAGGGCAAGCCAGGACGGCCGCTTTCAAGTGCCCTCATTGTTGATGTATTTGGGATTCCGGCCTCAGGCCCAACTGAGCCAGCATAGTTGGCTGAATTTTTTCTTAGAAAATTATGGAGAACACAGCAGGCAAGTATTATATGGTTCAGTTTATACTCCGCCATATGGATGGGTGTCATAAATAATCGGAACCGGCTGGCCAGGATTCCAAATGTGTTCTCCACCACTCTTCGGGCTCTGGCCAGCCGGTAATTAAAAACCCTCTGTTCCGGGGTGGGGGTCCTCATCGGGAATGGCCGCATCAGGTGGTCCCCCAGCGCAAATGCTTCATCAGCAACGAACACAAATGGGAGACCTTCAACATTGTCCTCTGGAGGTGGCAAGTCCAAGCTGCCATTCTGGAGACGCCTGTAGAACTCCGTCTGGGCGATCACTCCACCATCGGACATCCGGCCATTCTTCCCCACGTCCACATACAAGAAGTCGTAATTAGCCGACACCACCGCCAACATCACTATACTATTAAACCCCTTGTAATTATAATAGTATGACCCCGAGTTGGGTGGTGGGACGATGTGGACGTGTTTCCCATCAATTGCCCCTCCGCAGTTAGGAAAGTCCCACCGCTGGGCAAAGTGGGAGGCCACAGTCTGCCATTCCTGTGGCGTTGAAGGAAACTGTTGAGGAAAAAACAATTAACATTACTATTTTTTCACAGAAACCTGGCAAGCAGATTAGACACAAACATTATGGGTCAACCTCCAGATAGCATTTACTAAGGGGAATTTAACAACAACAAAGTATAAGGTACACCTATCATATTCCCCCCCCCCTCTCATGGGCCATTTCTAACATTATAGGGGGGGGAACTCTTGGACAGGTAACCCTCTTCACTTCATTGAGAGATGAATGCCTAAATACAGGGTATTACTTGGAACAGCCCCTCCTTAGTTACACTATTGGCAGCCCACTGGACAGGTAAGAAGTGTCATAATACAAAGATATAAATACACACTGTACACATTTGAGCACATTTGGACATTCTGCTATTACCTATCAAGATCATAATAGGATACAAGAACTTTAAACAGTACCATTGTAAAGTATACAGGCAGGCCCTTGCACTACATGCTTTGGGGAATTCATCCATAAATCTGAGCACTATAGAGGTGGGTATATTGTGTATGGGTTTGGCAAAGACAGCAGATAGATGATTGAGGATAGAGAATTGGGATCAGCTGACTTAGCAGTTGGGGGAGGGAGGGTTCCAAAAAATTTGGGGACACCACAAAAAAAAGCCTCTGGCCCTCTGCCTGAATTTAAATCCAAAATAACATTTCCAAACATTTTAGGGGGTGTTTGGGGTAAAGCACTACTATGGAGCTGATAAAATACATTGTTAAGTGACTACATGATGTGAATATAGGGTAGGAGACACCATGCTGGGGAGGTTATTGAAGGGCAAATATGTATGAAGGACCTCAAATAATAATTACATAAAAATCCAGCATGCATGAGGACAAAGGGGACATTCACAGCATATTACAATCATGGTAATTAGGGAATGAGGAAAGAAATACAATATATTATCAAACATTTAATACAATAAAATGTGATATAAAAGGATAAAAATCTTACCTTCATATACTCCTTCTGCAGGACCTGGATGATGGCAGAACAGGTCTCTGGGATAATGATCCCCAGAGCCTGGGGGGAGATGCCTGTCGAGAACTTGAGGTCCTGCAGGCTTCTCCCTGTGGCCAAATACCGCAAGGTAGCGACCAACCTCTGCTCCGGAGTGATGGCTTGCTTCATGCAGGTATCCTGCCTGCTGATATAGGGGGTCAGCGAAGCCAACAAATGGTGAAATACGGGGTCCGTCATCCTGAGAAAATTCCTGAAATCATCAGGATTATTCTCACGGATCTCACGGAGCAAAGGCATATGACAGAACTGGTCACGCTGAAGCAACCAATTCTTGGTCCATGAACTCCTCCCCACCCTGTTCATGGACTGGACTTGTGTCAAGGTCAGGACCCCAACACCAAGCCCCCGCACAGCACGAACTCTACGAGGAGTACGCATACGAAACATGGCTAGAAAACGGTCGGCTGCTCAGTAACAGAACGCACTGAAGAACAGCAAGGCCTGTGAAGAGCGACCTGAAAACCAGTAACGAACGAACAAGAATACAGTGACTAAAGTCACGCGGAACTTGCTTGCACGCACTGAAGAGCAGATACAAACCCACAAGCACAAACTGAACGGCAGAAAACGATCTGAAAGCCACGAGTCTGAAAAAGCGCGAATCGTCTCTCACCAAACTTTTACTAACACGAGATTAGCAAAAGGAGCCCAAAGGGTGCTGCGCTTGGTTCTGAACCGGCCTTTTCTATTCTCGTCGTACGTGCTTGACGTCACCGCGTTCTTGGCGATCGGAAATTCCGACAACTTTGTGCGACCGTGTGTAGGCAAAACAAGTTTGAGCCAACATCCGTAGGAAAAAATCCGAGGATTTTGTTGTCGGAATGTCCGATCAATGTCCGACCGTGTGTACGGGGCATTAGGGTTGCAAACATAAATCCCCAGTCTACCCTGTCAAAAGCTTTCTCAGAATCCAAGAGATGGAACAATGTCCCAATAGAAAGCTATAAGGAGGATCAACCACGTAATATTGAATTTAGATACCTAGCTTTATTGATATTACAAGTGTAAAATATGGGCACTACAATCCATCCAAAAGAATTTGCTGAGGAAGTCCCGCCCACAGGGACTATACGCGTGCGGACGGGAGGGCTTTGTGACGTTATTACAGCCACCTTTCAGATCTTACAAAGAGAGGTTGAGTCATGTTGTGGTACGAGCTCTATTTCATAGCACTGAGGATTCAGTGCTTTTTTTGTAGGTAACTTTCCTTACTTTTAATAAAGACACAGTTTAAGTACAAGTAGAGAGCACTATATATGTTCTATTGATTTTGCATGAATCACGTCAACTGCATATAAGTGGGTTATGCCCTGTACACACGGGCGGAATGTCCGACAGAAAAAGTCTGACCGGGAGCTTTTCATCGGACTTTTTATGTTGAAAATTCTGACGGACCTAGAAAGAGAACATGTTCTAAATTTAAGTTTTCCCGATAGGAACCAATTCCTATCGGGAAAACCGCTCGTCTGTATGCTGTTCCGATGTACCAAAAACAGCACATGCTCTGAAGCAAGTACGAGACAAAAGCTATTGGCTACTGGCTATTGAACATCCGTGTTCTAGTCCCATCGTACGTGTTGTACGTCACCGCGTTCTGGACGGTTGGAATTTGTTGTGTGTATGCAAGACAGCTTGAGCGGAATTCCGTTGGAACTCTGGAGAAACCTTCAGAGTTTATTCCGACGGGAAAACCGGTGTGTACAGGGCATTATACTGCTGCTACATTTCTGAGACTGGATTTCGATCCTTGGAGCACCCTGATCACTACTGAGGATTTTATTCTTGCCTGTTGGTGCCTTCTTTTACGTTGCTCTTGGCTTTTAAATTATATGAACTGGGACTGTCTATATGTCTTAGAACTGTTAGATATTACCTATATGAGATTTTATAATCATGTTTTTTATTTTTATTTTTTTTGCACTATTTTGTATTTTAACCTTAAAGTTTAACAGATCCCCATATGTCCATAAGGCCGGTAGGATATATGGAAGAGATACACGTGGGTTGGAGACAAAACAGATTAAGTCGTCCACGTAGGCTGCAATTTTGTGATGCCCTGAGGGCTTCTGCAATTTCACAATATTGGGATTGTCCTTGATGGAACACAGAAAAGGCTCTAGAGTCAGGATAAAAATAATCGGGGAGAGGGGGCAGCCCTGTCTCGTCCCGTTCGCTATGTCAAAAAAGTCAGCGCATCATTCATTTACCTGTACAGCCGCTGAAGGGGTGGAATAGAGAGAAAGGATACATTGGAGCAGTTTGGGACCCAGACCAATGTGAGCCAGGGATAGCCCGCATGAAATGCCAGGCCACCCTGTCAATGGCCTTCCTTGCATTTGTTGAAAACAAGAGAAAAGGGCCCCTGGAGGAATGGGCTGTATGAGTAAGGTTGAAAACCCTGGCGGTATTGTCCCTTGCCTCTCTCAATGGCACAAAACCTGCCTGATCCAAATGTATAAGCGCGATGTGTGGTAAAAGTCGGTTTGACAACATTTTTGAAAAGAGGTTTCCGCGTTGAGGAGCGAAATCAGATGATAGTTACCTCACTGGGATGGGTCCTTCCCTTCTTTGGATATGACCGATATATATGCCCTCAGTGTGTCCACTAGCATGGAACCCCCCCCCATAAGGGCGTAATAGGCTGTCAAGAAATGAGGAGTCAGGGTAGTCAAGAAGGTGTGATAATAAGTCAACGTGAAGCCATCAGGCCCCGGCGCCTTCTGGGGCTTGGTTTGAGCTAAGGCTACATGGAGTTCTTTAGCTGTAATCTCAGATTCCATGGAATCTCTTATTTCATCCCGTAATGTGGGCATGCCAGAGGCTCTGATGTATTCACTAGCCGACTCTATCCTGGCCGCCAGTTGTTGTGATCCCGATGGGGTGTAAGTTATACAATTCCCGGTAGAAATCACAAAATTCTCGAGCCATAACCTTAGAGGTATTCACCTTGGTCCCCTGTCTGGTTGTGATCTATGGAATGAAGGTGCGCTTCATTGGGCCATGTAAGGCTCTAGCCAACATTGACCCCCGGTTTGTTAGAGAATTCAAATAAAGAAAGACTTTGAGTGTTCTTTTGGTAAAGCAGATCATTCAATTCTTCCCTGGCCTTCAAATGGGCTTCTGCCAACGATCGTTTGTGTAGAAGCGCGAGGGAGCGCACCTGAGAAACTAGTCAAGCTGCCAAGAGCTTTCCCATTTCTTTTGAGCCCCTATCCAGATCAACATGCCCCGCACCATGCATTTGTGTGCTTCCCAAATGGTCGCAGAATTTGGATGGGTCAATGGATGGGTCAATGTTTTCTAAGAAGTAATCGGAAAATATACATAGTTACATAGTTACATAGTAGGTGAGGTTGAAAAAAGACACAAGTCCATCAAATCCAACCTATGTGTGTGATTATATGTCAGTATTACATTGTATATCCCGGTATGTTGCGGTCATTCAGGTGCTTATCTAATAGTTTCTTAAAACTATCAATGCCCCCGCTGAGACCACCTCCTGTGGAAGGGAATTCCACATCCTTGCCGCTCTTACAGTAAAGAACCCTCTACGTAGTATAAGGTTAAACCTCTTTTTTTCTAATTTTAATGAGTGGCCATGAGTCTTATTAAACTCCCTTTGCGAAAAGGTTTTATCCCTATTGTGGGGTCACCAGTAGGGATGAGCTTTGTGTTCGGGTTGAACATGAGTTCGACTCGAACATTGGCTGTTCGCCTGTTTTTCGAAAACCGAACATTATGGTGCGTTCGTGCCAAATTTGAGAGCCGTGTAACGCCCCATAATGCGGGAGCGCAGTGTAGTGCTGTATGATGATTGCCGAAAGCATGCACCATGACCTGAATGTTTTGGCCAATCCCAGCGCCCTCAGCTAAGAGAGCCATAATTGGCCAAAGGCAGAGTGCCTAAGTCCACGCCCCACACTATATAAGGCTGCCTGCACGTGGACCCCATATAGTGTGTTGTTGGCATGGACAGAGAGAGAGTGTCATTTAGATTGAGCAGGCAGGTTATTCAGTTAGCTGCAGTTTATTTAATATATATATATATATATATATATATATATATATATATATATATATACAGATAATCTTGTGTGTGTATATATATATATATATATATATATATATATATATATATATATATATATATATATATATATACATACATTTATATCTATCCACTGCATCCATTTTAGCTATATCTGACTGCAGGCCATTCCTGGTGTACTTTTTCTAATATACTTCAGGCAGGCAGGTTATTCAGTTAGCTGCAGTGTATTTAATTAATATATATATATATATATATATATATATATATATATATATATATATATATATATATATATATACAGCCAGTCTTGTGGAAAGATGGCGCAGCGAGGCAGCGGCGCAGGAAAGACCAGGGATCTTGGAGGCTTCACTAGGCCGCACTAGGCCGGACAAGGCCGTGGCCACAATGGGCAGTTTTAGACCATACCAGGCCTGTGGATGTGCAGGCAGGATGATGAGGGGGGCCCCTTAACTTTGCAGGAACGGAGGAATGGCTCACTTCTGCAAGGAGAGGAAGATTTGGCCGGCAGTGACGTCACTCAGGGCCCGTTCGTAAGTAGGAGTCATTCGCAACTCGAATGTTTGTAAGTCGATGACCCCCTGTAGAAGTTTGAATAGCCCTTAGAAACGTTAGGAGTAAGTTTACCCCTCCCCTCTTGTGTTGTTACTTGCATATAAAGCTATCAATTCTTAATAAAGACTTTAGACCTGCTTTGAACACTAAAACGGCCTGTTGTGTGTGTCATTGGGGTCTCCAGAATTCTGAAGGGTCCCGGTGGGCCACAAGGAACAAAGGTTGGTCGGCTGTCCAGTAATATTTTCATTCACTAGGGATCCTAGAACTCCTGCGATCAGTGGCAGTTAAGGATTAGCTTCAAGTTCGAGTCGAACCCATGTTCGACTTGAACACCGCCTGCTCGTCAAATTGCGAACGTTATGGGCCGTTTGCGCCAAATTCGAGTGGCGCGTCACAGCCCATAATTCACTGAGGCATCGCAGTGCATTGCTGGCTGATGATTGGCCAAGCATGCACTATGACCTGCATGCTTGGCCAATAGCAGTGCCGTCTGTACAGAGAGCCATAATTGGCCAAAGCCAGGGTGGCTTTGGCCAATTATGGCTCAGGGGGTTTAGTACACACTCTACACTATATAAGGCTGCCTACATGGCGGCCTTGTGTAGTGTGTTGCGGCAGCGGAGAGAGATAGACAGAGAGACAGTGTCTTTGATTTAAGTTAGATTGGGGCAGGCGAGTCAGTTAGCTGCACTTACAGTGTATTGTGTATATATATGCATCCCAGGTGTTGTATGTATATATATATATACATATATATATATATATATATATATATATATATATATATATATATATATATATATATATATATAATTCAGTTTAGCTAGGTTCATTCCTGTTATTCTCTACCTTTTGACATGCAGGCAGGTGTTTTTACAGTATTTACAGTTAATGTACTGTGTCCTCTGCACAGTGTGCACCTAAAGCTACCTGAAGACAATTGCTGGTGTTCTGATCCTATTAATACCACAGGCAGGAAGCTGCAGTATTTACAGTTAGTGTACTGTGTCCTCTGCACAGTGTGCACCTAAAGCTACCTGAATACAATTGCTGTTGTTCTGATCCTAATAATACCACAGGAAGGCAGCTGCAGTATTCACAGTTAGTGTACTGTGTCCTCTGCACAGTGTGCACCTAAAGCTACCTGAAGAAAATTACTGGTGTTCTTCTGACTCTATTAGTACCACAGGTAGGCAGCTGCAGTATTTACTGTTAGTGTACTATGTCGTCTGCACAGTGTGCACCTAAAGCTACCTGAGGACAATTTCTGTTGTTTTGATCCTATTAATACCACAGGCAGGCAGCTGCAGTATTCACAGTTAGTGTACTGTGTCCTCTGCACAGTGTGCATGTAAAGCTACCTGAAGAAAATTACTGGTGTTCTTCTGATCCAATTAGTACCACAGGCAGGCAGCTGCAGTATTTACAGTTAGTGTACTGTGTCCTCTGCACAGTGTGCACCTAAAGCTACCTGAAGACAATTGCTGTTGTTCTGATCCTATTAATACCACAGGCAGGCAGCTGCAGTATTTACAGTTAGTGTACTGTGTCCTCTGCACCGTGTACACCTAAAGCAACCTGAAGACAATTGATGGTGTTCTGATCCTATTAATACCACAGGCAGTCAGCTGCAGTATTTACAAGTAGTGTTCTGTGTCCTCTGCACAGTGTGCACCTAAAGCTACCTGAAGAAAATGACTGGTGTTCTTCTGATCCTATTAGTACCACAGGCAGGCAGCTGCAGTATTTACAGTTAGTGTACTGTGTCCTCTGCACAGTGTGCACCTAAAGCTACCTGAAGACAATTGCTGTTTTTCTGATCCTATTGATACCACAGGCAGGCAGCTGCAGCCCATTAGACAAGCTGGGAACTCCCAGCTATATTTTATGTTTTGATCTCTCATCTGATCTAGCAGAGGTTTCAAGAGCCTTCTCCTTGCTAGAGTTTTGGGCGCGAGGTCCGTATACACCTGAATCTCTGATCCTTCAAAATTCAGAGGGGGTTTGGATCTCAGTTTGGATAGAATTGCCACTTTGTCTTCGAAAAAACTGAATCTGATTGAAACATCTCTAGGCCTCTGAAGTTCTTTATTATATAATCTTCCAACTCTGTGGATCCTTTCTATCTTGGGGAACTCTACCGCCCCTTCTCCAAGGAGTGGGCCCAAGATTATGGAGGCAATCTTCCTCAGATCTTCTCCTTTATTTTCTGGAACGGAGCGGAGTCTTAAATTCTGTCTTCTATCTCGGTTTTCTTGATCCTTGAATTATAGAGAATTTTCTTCTGATTTTGTCTAGAAATCTTTAATTGCTCTTTAAGATTCCTCAACTCCAGATCTAATTCGTCCGTTTTTTTCTCCGTTATTTCTACCCTTTCCAAGAGACTTCCCAGGTCTGCTCTCACCAGGCCTATTTCGGATTTTATTGCATTCTCCATCTTTTGGAGCATGTCACTCAGTTCCCCTTTGTATAGCATCTGGACACTTGTTCTTCTATCTTCCCCCCGGCTCATTTCCATCTCACCTTCCATTAAGGAATTCTCTCTTGATTGCGCCTTCTTATCTTCCCCTTTATTTGGGGTTCCCCCTTTTCTCTCTGTCCTTAATCCTCCTTGGTCCTCTAGGTCCCACCCTCTTGGGCTAGCTCCTTGGGACATATATTGTTTTATTGTGCTGCCAGCGGTCTTATCCTTCGGGGTTTTAGGTGCTCCCCCTTTTCCTGACTTAGCTGCTGCTTTGTTCATTATTCCCTTCTTTCTTGCCCCTCTCGTTTGTATCCCCAGCTTTAAATTCAGCCTACTCCCTCCACCTGTGGGAGAGGCCACCGGAGGGGGGAATGGGAAAAAAAGAAAAAACTGTGTCTTCTGCACAGTGTGCACCTAAAGCTACCCGAAGAAAATTGCTGGTGTTCTTCTGATTCTATTTGTACCACAGGCAGGCAGCTGCAGTATTTACAGTTAGTGTACTGTGTCCTCTGCACAGTGTGCACCTAAAGCTACCTGAAGACAATTACTGCTGTTCTGATCCTATTATTACCACAGGCAGCTGCAGTATTTACAGTTAGTGTACTGTGTCCTCTGCACAGTGTGCACCTAAAACTACCTGAAGACAATTGCTGGTGTTCTTCTGATCCTATTAATACCACAGGCAGGAAGCTGCGGTATTTACAGTTAGTGTACTGTGTCCTCTGCAAAGTGTGCACCTAAAGCTTCCTGAAGAAAATTGCTGGTGTTTATCTGATCCTATTAGTACCACAGGCAGGCAGCTGCAGTATTCACAGTAATGCCGCGTACACACGAGCAGACTTTATGTCAGACTTGGTCCGGCTTACTGGATTTCGTCGGACAATTCGATCGTGTGTGGGCTCCAGCGGACTTTGTTTACTCAAAAGTTGAACGGACTTAGATTTGAAACATGTTTTAAATTTATCCGACAGATTCTTCTTTCTAGCGGACAAACCGGTCGTCTGTGTGCTAGTCCGACGAACTCAAACTGACGCATGCTCTGAAGCAATTACAAGACGGAAGCGCTCGGTCTGGTAAAACTAGCCTTCATCTTGAAGCTAGCACATTCCTCTTCTGTGGTCTTTTAATACAGCCTTTTTTTAGGATTGATAATGCGAGAGGAATGAAGTTGTTTTTCTGCTTTATATTCACACAGAGTTCTCACAAACTACTTTCTTCATGATTTATCCTCCTGCCATGACTAATATAATATTTTGAAAAAGCCAGATCTCCATAAATTCTAAAAATTAAATTCGATTTTGGACTCATTTTTTTTTTATCTTTTATTTCAACACTTATCTATTTTACAATGTGTGTTAAATGATAACCACATTTTTTGGGTGTTTTTTGTGTGTATTTTCAAGTTACCACAATAACATTCATATTTTGTGTTGTTGTAATGAACCTTAATGAGGTTGGTGTCCCTTGTTCATTAGACATAGGGGGTGTATTTAACAAAGGCAAAATCATTTTTCACTACAAGTGCTAATTCTACATTGAATTCCACAGAAAGAGCATTTTGAAGTGCCTTCGCTGTGGATTTTTGAATAAATCAGCAGAGCTTCCCCTAATTTCAGCTCTTCCCCTCAGATTTACAGCGACTGCACACCCAACAAGTGCACTTGCTGTGCAATTTCTCAAGTGAACTTTTCACTAGTACTTTTCACTTGATATTCTAAATGATTTAGCCTTTTGTCAAAAACACACATAGGGGTTGATTTACCAGAGGGAAAAAGACTGTGCACTTTGTAAAGTGCAGTTGCCCTCTGCAAGAGCAGTTGCTCCAAAGCTTTAGTAAATGTGCAGAAGCTCTTCTGACTTCCATCATCCAATCATGTGCAAGCAAAAATGCTTTTTTTATAATTTTCCTTGCACAGGATTGGGTACTCTTTGCAAAGTCAAGCTTTTAACTAATTTATGATGCTCTGGAGCAATTGCACTTGCAGAGGGCAACTGCCCTCTGCAAAGTGCACAGACTATTTGCTTTTCTCAAATCAACCCCATAGTCTTTTTGACCTGTACCTGCCTACTCCCAAAGAAAATGGCGTTTTTTAATCAAAACAGATAGGCAATAATGTAAGGTAACCAAAAATTTAGTTGTTCTTTTTTCTACCAAAAATTAGAAAGGCAACACTGGAGACACTTTTAGAATCTGGGAAGCCTTTCGTCCCCCAGGACACACATCAAGTTTGAGGACAAGAAAATTGGTATCTTGCGACTATAGGGAGCACAGGGAGCACAGTCAGACCAGACAGAAGCCACGCAATCACTTTCGACTCTTCCGGTGAGCCTTCCCTCCACGCTTCTCTGCAGCCTTCCTTGGAGGTTGTGCCTCTGGTGGTGTACTTGGGGCAGGAGGAGGAGGAGGAGTGGCTTCATCTGCCAGATATGTGGTAGCAGTAAGCTCCCCTCTCAAGCCCTTCTGGTAAGCCTCAAAAATCAGACCCTCACAGAGGAGGCGTTGGCCCTTTTCCAACTCCAGCAATCTGCTGGCTATATAGGTGCCATACGCCTCCTTGGCATTGGGTGGTTTGCTGAGGATGAGGCTTGCTTCTCGTATGAGGGCTAGGGATTCCTGCTCAGTTGGTGTCATTCTCCTGGGCCTTTTGTGGAGAATGCAGAGGGGAGGCACCTGACACTCTGTGCGGCTTCGACTTGGCCCAGCCACAGCCTCCTCCTCTCTCCCACTGGGCAAGGCCTCCTCCTCTCTCCCACTGGGCAAGGCCTCCTCCTGGCTGAGGTCATCCTGTGTAAAAAAAGGGACATATAGTTGTAATTTTGTGTTAGGCAATCACACACAATTTTCAGCTCATGACTTTCAAATATAATTACACAAAATAGTAAAGGCTATCTATTTGACACCACCATTATTTCAGCTGATCAACAAGATCTGAAGTTAAAGTATATTTTTGGCCACTACTGTCTAGTGATATGTCTACATATTATTCTTTGTGCAGAAGTCATTTTTTATGAAGCACTTTCAAAATTAACATGTTAACATCATTAATACCATTTACACAATCACAAATTTTTAAAAAAAGGATACCTGGCTGAAGCTGGGCGCATCAACTTCATCAATGCTGAAAAGGCCCAGTTCATCCTGGGACTCCTCAGCTGGGGTGGAGGTGGATGGAAGGCTGGAGGGAAGAGTGGAAGGAAGGCTGGAGGGAAGGGTGGGGGGAAGGGTGGAAAGTGATTGCCTGGCTTCGGTCTGGTCATCCAGGAATCGCAGTTTGTTGTAGTACCACAACTTGGGTACATGTACTTGGTCAGCTGCTGCACCGGATCTGAGTGACTCCTGGATTTTATTGTGTTCCCGCTTATATATGTTTCGCAAGATACCAATTTTCTTGTCCACAAACTTGAGGTCTGCCTGGGGGAGTCGAGTCTTCACAAACTCTAAAAGTGTGCCCAGTGTTGCCTTCCTAACATCCCTATTATAATATAGAGGGTGTTTGACCTCCCACAGGTTTTTCTTTTCCTGATAGAGCTCAATAAATTGGCACAAAAATTCTTCCTCTTTAAAGGGATTCATTTTTTCTGCAAGACAAGACAGAAGATCCAAACTAATGTCAGTCTGAAATAAATGGCTTAATATTGTATAAAAAGCCTTCAATAATGATGATTCTCGTGAGACGAATTTTGGAATTATTTCTGCTTGAGTCAGCTTAAATCAAAACCGTGTGTTTTATTGTACACACATAAACTTGGAAAATACTTACAAAAATAGTACATTCATATTCAGAATTAGTGTTGTTTCATATATGCAAAAAATGTTCAAATATAGTTCATTTGTTTCAAAGATCTGAAAAAGTCCTTAAAATCATTAGACATGTGCTTCCTTTGTCTTGGTGTTTTTAAGATGGCCGATTAACCTCTTGTGTCTTGGAAGTAATTCTGTGTGCCTAAAAGAGCTGTGTCTTGGGAGGAAGAGATGTGTGTAAAGAGATGTGTCTTGGAAGCAGGATGTGTGTGTAAAGAGGCACAAGACTGGATTCCTTGTGTCTATATGAACTCAGTCTTTCAAATTCGCGCCCAAACACAAATCCCTCCCATACACTCCCCTTTTCTCCTCCTTCCTAAGAGTGGGGGCTAGAGTAGATATACAAGCCTCTTTAACATCTGTTTCACTTTACCAAACCCTTTAAACATGAAACAGGATATATGTGAGATAGACGTTCAGACTAAACATCAGACCTCTTAAAACATAAACGCATAAATCAAACAGAGTATCGGTTACATAGGAAAATTTCCAACCAAAACATATATTATTTACAAAATCCATCAAATTCTGACAGGGTCTTGACCTGCATTTTCAGTCAATGAATGGCCATTTGGGTATCACTAGCTCAAAGTCCTATCATTCCCACAAATATGGAAAATGCATATTCTTATTAATAAAGCCAATTAAAATTTAGATATTAAGAATATAACATTCCCCTCTGAAATATGAATAACAATCATATTTTATCCATTCATAGCATACATGTCTCATTCATACTGACTTTGATCCAATAACTCCAAATGTATTTCCATCACCAACCGAGTCTGCAATACCAAAACCCATCTTTCTCTTAAGCTTATTTTGCAATAAATCATCTCCTTTCTTGATTTAATTTCTATTTCGATAATATAATTTTTTCATTCTAAACAGCAAACTTAACTGGAATATAATGAATAACATAATAATAATAAAAAGAATAACTATAGGATGTGATAAAATATTTCCTGCTGCTGAGGTTATTGAAGTTTTTCCCCAAATTGATACACTATTACTAAATTTTTTTCCACCAATTACTTCCTGAAAATTCTGACCATTGATGAGATATCTCTTGCAAATTACCTTGTTCATGTTTAAACAATATTTCTGCATTCTGAAGTTCCTTAGCCAAAGCTATCAATAAACCTTTATCCTTATGAATTACATTTGCCCATTCTTCCCAAGGAAATTCATCTATCTGAGATATATTATATTGTGTGGGAAGAGCACTTATATTTTCCATAAGCATATTTGTTAAATTTGTTCTAAACCCATTAATACTTATTGCTACAATGTCTCCTTCTGTACAATACAAGCCTTGATTTAGGTTTTCTGTATTTGTACAAGAAGAGAAAAAAGTTTTAACCCTTTCTGTATCTGACATGATCTGGAAACAAACCTTCTTTTTATCTACACGAGTAACTAATTCAGAAATTGTTTCAACTTTTTCTATTCTTGCTGAACACAATGTATGATTATGATAACAAGAATGAAAAATACTTTTATCTTGATTAGGTAAACAGATAACTTTAGACTGAAATTGTAAACATGATGACAAATCTAATTGTTCTAATTCAGAATTTTCATTGTTAAATGCAAAATCTGTATACTGTAATTTATAATACAATAATTGTGTATTGGTGACGGGTAATCCCAAGACAGTGATTGGAACCAAAATTTGTTCTTGTCCCGCTATTGGAATCATAGAAGAACTATAACAAACATCCTGTTTACATCCTATCCATTTATTTACCCATAAATCTGTATGATTTATAGCATATACATATTCTCTGGGTAAATTCTGTAAAATGCCAAGAGGGGTTATTCCACTCTGAAATGCTTGTGCAATTATTTTAAAATTAGTGGAATATTCAGTCTGGATCTCTAAGCATGCTCTGACTATATTAGGATGTTGTTCACTTAACATTAAATCAAGAGTAATATTTTGAAGATGTAAAATAGATGGACCCATTATATTAGCTGTTTTAATAACCATATTTTCTAAAATTTCATTTAAATTCCTCTGTATTTTAATCCCATTACTACCCACTAAACCAGCTGTCTCAAGATCAGACTTTAAAGTATTAATATCCATACTATTAGTAATACTCCCAATTGTGCCAATCCCTCCTAAAATACCTTCAACAATACCACGCTTATTTCTGTTATGATTTCTATTATTAATTCCAAACCATCTTTCAATACCCAATTCCATATTAACCAAATGTCCTTGACATTGTGGAAACCTTGTAGAAATTTTCCATTCTGAAACATTAAAGTTCCACAATACAATGACAAACTTTCCCTGTCTCAAAAGAGTTCTGGACTGGAAATGGTTAATCTGAAATGGATTTGCTGAGACACTTTTCTTACCAACACATGGAGTTTTCCTAGGAGACCTTACAACAACACTTGCCTTCGCACATTTCATTGGATAATTTACTATTGATATGCAACATTCATATATACCAGTATCATTCAAAGATACTCTCATTTGTTGATAAACAAATGTATTATTGATCCAATTCACACTACCATAAATTCCTTTATGAATTATAATAGTAGAACTGTGAAGAAAACTTCCCAAAAATTCATCGTTCCTTATCCAAGTTACCAATGAATCTTGAGGTACATATATTTTTGTTTTACATATCAAATGCAAACTATCATTATCTTCAAAAATGTTCAAAGATTGTTACCTTTTACAAATACTGACCAAAAACTCCTTCCCAAAATATTACATTCAAAAGTTCCAGTTCTGTTGTTTACCCTATAAGATCCCAGCATTTTAACAAAATTTGTTTTGGATTCTATTTTAACATTTACCTCAACATTATTTCTACGAACGAAATATAATTCCATACAGCAATCATATCCCTGTCCTACACATACATATCCATACAATTCTTCTGCTGTATTTATATCAACATATCTAGAATTATATTCTGTCATTTGTATTAAGATCAATATCTTTATCACTCTTGTCCTCTGTATTAATATCAATATCTATATCACTTTTGTCATCTATATTGATATCAGTATCTAGATCTCTTTTGTCTCTGAATAATGTAATGACTTTGTTGTGTAATTCTTCAATCCTGTTAACCTCTGCATAGCTGGAACAGTTTGTGATATATTTTACCACAGATACAATTGTCACTAGGGAAAAGATGAATCCTGTGATGATGATAAATCTTCTCTCTTTAACACTTTCTTTTGTTGATCAGTCATCTTTCTTCTTTTTTTGGAATCCATGATTCCTCCAGGTTAACCACTTGCCGACCGCCGCACGACGATGTACGTCGACAGAGCGGCACGGGCAGGCAAAAGGGCTTACCTGTACGTCCCTGCCTGCCCGCGGGTGGGGGGTCCGATCGGACCCCCCCCCCGGTGCCTGCGGCGGTCGGCAAATGTCCCCCGGCGATCGGTGGTGAGGGGGAGGCCATCCATTCGTGGCCCCCCCCTCGCGATCGCTCCCAGCCAATGGGATCATTTCCCTGCCTCTGTATTGTACACAGAGGCAGAGGAAATGATGTCATCTCTCCTCGGCTCGGTATTTTCCGTTCCGGGCCGAGGAGAGAAGACTGAACTGTGAGTGCACCAAACACACACACACAGTAGAACATGCCAGGCACACTAAACACCCCGATCCCCCCCCCGATCGCCCCCCAATCCCCCCCCGATCACCCCCCCCGTCACAAACTGACACCAAGCAGGTTTTTTTTTTTTTTTTTTTCTGATTACTGCATAGTGTCAGTTTGTGACAGTTACAGTGTTGGGACAGTTAGTATTACCCCCCTTTAGGTCTAGGATACCCCCCTAACCCCCCTAATAAAGTTTTAACCCCTTGATCACCCCCTGTCACCAGTGTTGCTAAGCGATCATTTTTCTGATCGCTGTATTAGTGTCGCTGGTGACGCTAGTTAGTGAGGTAAATAGTTAGGTTCGCCGTCAGCGTTTTATAGCGTCAGGGACCCCCATATACTATCTAATAAATGTTTTAACCCCTTGATTGCCCCCTAGTTAACCCTTTCACCACTGATCACCGTATAAGTGTTACGGGTGACGCTGGTTAGTTCGTTTATTTTTTATAGTGTCAGGGCACCCGCCGTTTATTACCGAATAAAGGTTTAGCCCCCTGATCGCCCGGCGGGGATATGCGTCGCCCCAGGCAGCGTCAGATTAGCGCCAGTACCGCTAACACCCACGCACGCAGCATACGCCTCCCTTAGTGGTATAGTATCTGAACGGATCAATATCTGATCCGATCAGATCTATACTAGCGTCCCCAGCAGTTTAGGGTTCCCGAAAACGCAGTGTTAGCGGGATCAGCCCAGATACCCGCTAGCACCTGCGTTTTGCCCCTCCGCCCGGCCCGGCCCAGCCCACCCAAGTGCAGTATCAATCGATCACTGTCACTTACAAAACACTAAACGCATAACTGCAGCGTTCGCAGAGTCAGGCCTGATCCCTGCGATCGCTAACAGTTTTTTTGGTAGCGTTTTGGTGAACTGGCAAGCACCAGCCCCAGGCAGCGTCAGTTTAGCGCCAGTACCGCTAACACCCACGAACGCACCGTACACCTCCCTTAGTGGTATAGTATCTGAACGCATCAATATCTGATTCAATCAGATCTATACTAGCGTCCCCAGCAGTTTAGGGTTCCCAAACACGCAGTGTTAGCGGGATCAGCCCAGATACCTGCTAGCACCTGCGTTTTTCCCGTCCGCCCGGCCCAGCCCAGCCCACCCAAGTGCAGTATCGATCGATCACTGTCACTTACAAAACACTAACCGCATAACTGCAGCGTGTGCAGAGTCAGGCCTGATCCCTGCGATCGCTAACAGTTTTTTTGGTAGCGTTTTGGTGAACTGGCAAGCACCAGCCCCAGGCAGCGTCAGATTAGCGCCAGTAACGCTAACACCCACGCACGCAGCATACGCCTCCCTTAGTGGTATAGTATCTGATCGGATCAATATCTGATCCGATCAGATCTATACTAGCGTCCCCAGCAGTTTAGGGTTCCCACAAACGCAGTGTTAGCGGGATCAGCCCAGATACCTGCTAGCACCTGCGTTTTGCCCCTCCGCCCGGCCCAGCCCAGCCCACCCAAGTGCAGTATCGATCGATCACTGTCACTTACAAAACACTAAACGCATAACTGCAGCGTTCGCAGAGTCAGGCCTGATCCCTGCGATCGCTAACAGTTTTTTTGGTAGCGTCTTGGTGAACTGGCAAGCACCAGCGGCCTAGTACACCCCGGTCGTAGTCAAACCAGCACTGCAGTAACACTTGGTGACGTGGCGAGTCCCATAAGTGCAGTTCAAGCTGGTGAGGTGGCAAGCACAAGTAGTGTCCCGCTGCCACCAAGAAGAAGACAAACACAGGCCCGTCGTGCCCATAATGCCCTTCCTGCTGCATTCGCCAATCCTAATTGGGAACCCACCACTTCTGCAGCGCCCGTACTTCCCCCATTCACATCCCCAACCAAATGCAGTCGGCTGCATGAGAGGCATTTTCTTTACGTCCTCCCGAGTACCCCTACCCAGCGAACCCCCCCAAAAAAGATGTTGTGTCTGCAGCAAGCGCGGATATAGGCGTGACACCCGCTATTATTGTCCCTTCTGTCCTGACAATCCTGGTCTTTGCATTGGTGAATATTTTGAACGCTACCATACACTAGTTGAGTATTAGCGTAGGGTACAGCATTGCACAGACTAGGCACACATTCACAGGGTCTCCCAAGATGCCATCGTATTTTGAGAGACCCGAACCTGGAACCGGTTACAGTTATAAAAGTTAGTTACAAAAAAAAGTGTAAAAAAAAAAAAAAAAAAACACATACAAAAATATAAAAAAAAAAAAAATAGTTGTCGTTTCATTGTTCTCTCTCTCTCTATTCTCTCTCTATTGTTCTGCTCTTTTTTACTGTATTCTATTCTGCAATGTTTTATTGTTGTTATGTTTTATCATGTTTGCTTTTCAGGTATGCAATTTTTTATACTTTACCGTTTACTGTGCTTTATTGTTAACCATTTTTTTGTCTTCAGGTACGCCATTCACGACTTTGAGTGGTTATACCAGAATGATGCCTGCAGGTTTAGGTATCATCTTGGTATCATTCTTTTCAGCCAGCGATCGGCTTTCATGTAAAAGCAATCCTAGCGGCTAATTAGCCTCTAGACTGCTTTTACAAGCAGTGGGAGGGAATGCCCCCCCACCAACGTCTTCCGTGTTTTTCTCTGGCTCTCCTGTCTCAACAGGGAACCTGAAAATGCAGCCGGTGATTCAGCCAGCTGACCATAGAGCTGATCAGAGACCAGAGTGGCTCCAAACATCTCTATGGCCTAAGAAACCGGAAGCTACGAGCATTTTATGACTTAGATTTCGCCGGATGTAAACAGCGCCATTGGGAAATTGGGAAAGCATTTTATCACACCGATCTTGGTGTGGTCAGATGCTTTGAGGGCAGAGGAGAAATCTAGGGTCTAATAGACCCCAATTTTTGCAAAAAAGAGTACCTGTCACTACCTATTGCTATGATAGGGGATATTTACATTCCCTGAGATAACAATAAAAATGACTTGAAAAAAAAAAAATGAAAGGAACAGTTTAAAAATAAGATAAAAAAATAATAATAATAAAGAAAAAAAAAAAAAAGCACCCCTGTCCCCCCTGCTCTCGCGCTAAGGCGAACGCAAGCGTCGGTCTGGCGTCAAATGTAAACAGCAATTGCACCATGCATGTGAGGTATCGCCGCGAAGGTCAGATCGAGGGCAGTAAGTTTAGCAGTAGACCTCCTCTGTAAATCTAAAGTGGTAACCTGTAAAGGCTTTTAAAGGCTTTTAAAAATGTATTTAGTTTGTCGCCACTGCACGTTTGTGCGCAATTTTTAAAGCATGTCATGTTTGGTATCCATGTACTCGGCCTAAGATCATCTTTTTTATTTCATCAAACATTTGGGCAATATAGTGTGTTTTAGTGCATTAAAATGTAAAAAAGTGTGTTTTTTCCCCAAAAAATGCATTTGAAAAATCGCTGCGCAAATACTGTGTGAAAAAAAAAAATGAAACACCCACCATTTTAATCTGTAGGGCATTTGCTTTAAAAAAAATATATAATGTTTGGGGGTTCAAAGTAATTTTCTTGCAAAAAAAAATTATTTTTTTATGTAAACAATAAGTGTCAGAAAGGGCTTTGTCTTCAAGTGGTTAGAAGAGTGGGTAATGTGTGACATAAGCTTCTAGATGTTGTGCATAAAATGCCAGGACAGTTCAAAACCCCCCCAAATGACCCCATTTTGGAAAGTAGACACCCCAAGCTATTTGCTGAGAGTCATGTTGAGTCCATGGAATAATTTATATTGTGACACAAGTTGCGGGAAAGAGACAATTTTTTATTTTTTTTATTTTTTTTTGCGCAAAGTTGTCACTAAATGATATATTGCTCAAACATGCCATGTGAATATGTGAAATTACACCCCAAAATACATTCTGTTGCTTCTCCTGAGTACGGGGATACCACATGTGTGAGACTTTTTGGGAGCCTAGCCGCCTACGGGACCCCGAAAACTAAGCACCGCCTTCAGGCTTTCTAAGGCCGTAAATTTTTGATTTCACTCTTCACTGCCTATCACAGTTTCGGAGGCCATGGAATGCCCAGGTGGCAAAAAAAACCCCCAAATGACCCCATTTTGGAAAGTAGACACCCCAAGCTATTTGATGAGAGGTATAGTGAGTATTTTGCAGACCTCAGTTTTTGTCACAAAGTTTTGAAAATTGAAAAAAGAAAAAAAAAATTTTTTTTCTCGTCTTTCTTTATTTTCAAAAACAAATGAGAGCTGCAAAATACTCACCATGTCTCTCAGCAAATAGCTTGGGGTGTCTACTTTCCAAAATGGGGTCATTTGGGGGGGTTTATGCCACCTGGGCATTCCATGGCCTCCGAAACTGTGATAGGCAGTGAGGAGTAAAATCAAAAATGTACGCCCTTAGAAATCCTGAAGGCAGTGATTGGTTTTCGGGGTCCCGTACGCGGCTAGGCTCCCAAAAAGTCCCACACATGTGGTATCCCCATACTCAGGAGAAGCAGCTAAATGTATTTTGGGGTGCAATTCCACATATGCCCATGGCCTGTGTGAGCAATATATCATTTAGTGACAACTTTGTGCAAAAAAAAAAAAAAATTTGTCACTTTCCCGCAACTTGTGTCAAAATATAAAACATTCCATGGACTCAACATGCCTCAAAGCAAATAGCTTGGGGTGTCTACTTTCCAAAATGGGGTCATTTGGGGGGGTTTTATGTCATCTGGGCATTTTATGGCCTTCAAAACGGTGATAGGTAGTGAGGAGTAAAATCAAAAATGTACGCCCTTAGAAATCCTGAAGGCAGTGATTGGTTTTCGGGGCCCCGTACGCGGCTAGGCTCCCAAAAAGTCCCACACATGTGGTATCCCCGTACTCGGGAGAAGCAGCTAAATGTATTTTGGGGTGCAATTCCACATATGCCCATGGCCTGTGTGAGCAATATATCATTTAGTGACAACTTTTTGTAATTTTTTTTTTTTTTTTTGTCATTATTCAATCACTTGGGACAAAAAAAATGAATATTCAATGGGCTCAACATGCCTCTCAGCAAATTCCTTGGGGTGTCTACTTTCCAAAATGGGGTCATTTGTGGGGGTTTTGTACTGCCCTGCCATTTTAGCACCTCAAGAAACGACATAGGCAGTCATAAATTAAAAGCTGTGTAAATTCCAGAAAATGTACCCTAGTTTGTAGGCGCTATAACTTTTGCGCAAACCAATAAATATACACTTATTGACATTTTTTTTACCAAAGACATGTGGCCGAATACATTTTGGCCTAAATGTATGACTAAAATTGAGTTTATTGGATTTTTTTTAGAACAAAAAGTAGAAAATATCATTTTTTTTCAAAATTTTCGGTCTTTTTCCGTGTATAGCGCAAAAAATAAAAACGGCAGAGGTGATCAAATACCATCAAAAGAAAGCTCTATTTGTGGGAAGAAAAGGACGCAAATTTCGTTTGGGTACAGCATTGCATGACCGCGCAATTAGCAGTTAAAACGACGCAGTGCCGAATTGTAAAAAGTGCTCTGGTCAGGAAGGGGGTAAAACCTTCCGGGGCTGAAGTGGTTAATGAAATATAATTAATTCCTAGGAAAAATAAAAGCAGCATCATTTATCTCAGAATATTACATTTGTTATACCCACATTTTTATTTATACGTGCTTTTTCACTAAATTGAGAAATCCTTGAACTAATACCATTGTCCCTTGAACATCCAAGATGTCAAATGGACCTTCCCAATTACTTTGCCATGGTGCACTTCTCCTGAACCTTTAGTTCCGCCTGTGACGTGTATCTCACCATCTCTGGGTGTGACCTTACACATGGCAACTCTTTAATCACCATTTTTCTTTCTGTATAAACTAATGCTAACAACATCTAATTTTTGATTTAAATAAATCTTTCCGTTCTTAATTATCAATCTTGATAAACCGTTTATTTTGAATAAAAGATAATTTTGGTTTTAATAATAAAATAACAAAATGTTACAAGAATCAGATGTGTGTGAATGTAACAACAATTATCATGCTGTGTATGTGTCTTGTGTATACTGGAGTGAATGTCTGTTGCAACATCTACTGGAGTGCATGTCTGCCAAAAAACTCTGTTACAGGCATTCTACTCCTAAAAAAAAAAAAACCCCCTCCTTTCTTATTCAGAAAGGTTCTTTTTTGTCTTGTAGTCCCACAGATGCAGACTCTCAATGAGTAGTCCCCCCCTCCTTTTTAAAAAGGATGGTGTCACTATACTCTCAAATTCCTAAGGGTCGGGCTATGTGCTCTGTGAGTAACCATTTAACTTATACAATACAAGTTTCTTTAAACTTCTAAAACAAATACTACATATCAGTATATATACAAATTGTCTTTTAATAATCTCCTAAACAAGGAATATTGTAAAATAAGAAATTATGATTTTTTTAACTCAAACTTAAAAATGTGTGGAAGGACCATTTTTCATACAAGTAACTGCATGTAACACCATTCTGTTGAAATTGTCCTGTATCATCTATAACCAAAACACTGTTGTGCAAAAGGAAAATACCTTTAAATAACATCCTAATATCCCTTCTCAAATCACAAGCATTGCAGTATAATACGTTCATTGTGAAACACAAGTGACAAAATAATTCTTCCTGTCATTAATTCAAAAGGAGAATACTTTGTAACTGAAAAAACTGTACTTGCAAACTGTGAATGATATGATACATAAAATATCTGTCCTATTTCCAAGATTTTACACATTAACAAAAAGGAGGGATGATCAAAGACCAAGCCTTGTTAGCTACAGGTGCATATGAGTTTAAGCACGGGCTTTTCCACTGCCCACTCAGATTAAAGCACCTGTGTATGTTATCAACCCCGGTAATGAGCGGAGAAGTTGACTCCGAACATGGGGGGATTGTCCTCTGAACTCAGTCAAACATCACAAAAAAGAAAACCAGAAAAGTAATCTATAAAGCAGTTCATCAACGAGGACCCATAAACATATTAATTATATTCTTTATTAGTTATCAAAAAGAGTCAAACACATATAAAGGGACAAACTATGTTCCAGATAACTCCTCCACATCAGAAAACAACTACTATCAACATATCATTAAGACACAAGAGATGTCCTTCAAAAATTGGATGGGAAGGAGGTACCGCAGAATGCTTTACTTGTTGGGATTGACGTAGAGTCGCTCTATACGTCAATCCCACACGTATGGGGTCTCAAAGCAACACACTACTTCCTGGATAATAAATTTCCACTGCAGGCCACCCAAAATGAATTTATCATTGATTTGTTACACTTCATGTTAGAGAACAACTGTTTTCAATTCTTAGGAGCCTACTACAGAAAAATCAGAGGCACTTCGATGGGAGCGCCTTGGGCGCCCTCCTATGCATGCCTGCATTTGGGCATGTGGGAACAGGAATGTGTATATCCCTCGTCGATGTACCTTGGCCACTGTTTACTGTGGCTAAGGTACATCGACGATGTGATTATGCTTTGGAGAGGTACATCTGAGGAACTTATTACCTTTATGGATGAACTAAACAGTAATGATAGAAATATCAGACTTACATATACATGGGACCCAAAGGTTCTGCCCTTCCTGGACCTCACTATCAAGGTTGATGAAGGTGAGCTCCAGACTAAAACATTCAGGAAAGAAACAGCGGCTAACACACTACTATTGGCCTCTAGCCACCACCCAAAGCCTCTTATACGAGGCATCCCAGTGGGTCAGTTCCTCAGAGCTAGGAGGAACTGCTCACGGGAAGATGATTTCCACACTGAGCTACAGGACCTCTATGGGAGGTTTAGGGACAGAGGATACTCCCACAAAACCATTAGGAAAGCCAAGAAGAGAGCCCTCCTCACTGATAGACAGTCTCTCATCAGAAACCAAACAGAGAATAGATCAGGAAATGTGAGCCAGGCCCCTATCAGGATTATTACCAGGTATGGAGCACAGTGGGAGGAAATAAGGAGGGTCCTGGGTCGCCACTGGCACATCCTGTCTGAAGCCCCTATTTTGGGAAAGATTGTCGGGGATAGGCCACTTCTCACAGCTAGAAGAGCAAGGAACCTCAAAGATCATCTAGTACACTCTGAGTATAATAGACCCAAAACACGGAATTGGCTTACCAGTCTTCCCCCCCTCAGGGGCATGCACCCATGCGGGAGATGTCATGTCTGTAAATATGTCGATAAGACTGACATGTTCACCAACTCTGATGGCAACAAACAATTCAAAATCAATAGTTTCATTAACTGTACAACCACACGTGTAATATACATGCTGACTTGTCCCTGTGGACTAATTTATGTTGGCAAGACCAAGAGACAGTTGAAGGTCAGAGTTGGTGAACATGTCCAGGGCATCCTCAACAAAGATGATGATAGCCCTTTAGCTCTGCACTTCCTGCAGGAACATGGGGGAGACCCCAGGGGCATGAAGTGCAAAGGTATATACAGACTGAATTTACCATCCAGGAGGGGCGACTTTGATAGGGTCCTATATCAAAAGGAAAAAATGTGGATTTTCTATTTGAACAGCATGCAGCCCTCCGGATTAAATAATGAATGTAACTTTTCGGTATTTTTGGAACGTTAACTGAATGTATAAATAAATAAATAAGAGAATGAGTGGTGATCATGGATAACTACAGGACGATCCATAATACACTGTATGTTCAGTTAACAATTCACCTATAGGTTAATTCTGCCAAATGCTATCTTTTTCCAGCTCCCTGTTTTTCTAACAAAATACCAGTTAGGTATCAATATAATTCTTCATCTCAGTGAATATGGGCATCCCAACAACTTATAACCTGGAGTTGCCCTTTATTCACGGCTGAAGGCAGCCCTCTTCCCTCCCCCTGTGGAACGCATATGTTTTTTAATTAGGAGTTGCACTTATGGTGAATGACGTCATGATTGGTGATCAGGTGCGTTGGTTTTTAATTGAAGATTGTCTTTACTAGCTCAGCTATTTAAAGCACTGACCCTGACCTACTGCGCATGCTCTGAGGAAGCCTGTGACCAGGCGAAACGCGTAAGCATCGTATCACCACACTTGTGGTGATAGGGACCTCTGGCTGTACACATACACCTAGAAACCTCTCCACCAAATTATGCACTGCTTAACTGCCGGCAACCGCACAGCATGAAGCATCGTTTGTAAGGACCTTCCCCACTTACTAACCACCCTTGAATCTGGATATTGCTCTCCACAATATGCTACGTATCAGTTCCTGAACACTGCCTGGTTGATGGAAGTGATCCCTGCTGCTCACCGTAGGTTGTGAGGCTGAACCAAACAACTCAGACGCGAGTGCAGTGTTTTTCAGTGAGCGAGGAGATTGCGAAATGGACTGAAGTCCGCAACGGGAGAGAAAATCTACTATCCTGTGATCTTCTATGGGTGAGCTTCAAACATCTCTTATCCTTCTTTGGGGAATGAATACATTGTAACCAGTGCTGTCTAATTTACACCGGGAACACACAGAAGTTCAGAGGACTATTTGCTGTTTGGCTACAAAGTTTGGCATTGCACTGCATTTAAACCCAGCCGGGAACTTTTTACTTGTTATTGTTTATTAATTCTTCTCCATCAAATTACTCCATGCAGGCAGACGATTCCACTTGGTATACCCAACTGTTGCCGTAATCATGTTTAAACTGGAGTCTTTCTGGACTATCTAAAAAACAGATCGCACACGGGTCCCGGGAAATTTTTGTCTGCATGTGTATGGCTGATGTGAATGTGAGAGGTGTATAACAGGTATGGTGGCCACCCAAGTCCCTTAAGACGTCAGTCTTATTTTTAATGATATGTTGATAGTAGTTGTTTTCTGATGTGGAGGAGTTATCTGGAACATAGTTTGTCCCTTTATATGTGTTTGACTCTTTTTGATAACTAATAAAGATTATAATTAATATGTTTATGGGTCCTCGTTGATGAACTGCTTTATAGATTACTTTTCTGGTTTTCTTTTTTGTGAAGATTTTACACATTACCTGCATGATTTTACCTATAAAATGAAATCCTCTGCCACTACTGAGATTTGCTAGTATACCCCAAACTAGAAAAACATAATTAATCAATATCCTATCAGTAATTAAAATATCTTTGTACACAGATTAGACAATATTTAATTAATGTCTACCGTCTCTTCCATTTTGTCCCAATAGAATTTCTCTTTAAGAATTTCAAGCAATTTTTGCTTACCAAAGTGATCTAAACTGTCATAGTTATTAGATCTAGTTATCATTAACAAAAATATAGATCTAATAACAACCGATGAGGACTCAAAAAATTGATTAATCTTTTAAACCTCTGAAAACGAAGGAAAATCTTATATTTGTTTTTTCCACAACATCATTTTGACCATATTCAGGTTAAAATCACTAATTCTCCATACAAATCTGCATCCTTTGCTAATTGAGTACAAAGCTGTTAATTACCCCCTTATCAGATGAACTAAACCTCTCAATGTTCCATCTGAACAAAAAATGAAAAATTAAAATCATAATAATCATAACTGGGAAAAATTAATAAAGATTTAATAATCCTAAGGATTATCCTTGAAAATACTAAAAATATATCAAATAAAAACCAAATCTCTGAACCTCAAATCATAACCTTATTATCCATAGCAAAGAATATCAAATAAAAACCAAATCTCTGAACCTCAAATCATAACCTTATTATCCATAGCAAAGAATCAATAACCAGAAAATCCTTACCATCCATGCAGTTCATTTAAGGACTGCTAACATTGTTTTTCACAGTATTATATGATACATAGTGATACCTTTCCTGTCTTAATAGACTGTTTGCAGTTTGCAATCTTTGCATTTGGGTCTTAAAAGGAAAATTAGTTTGATTATTATGGCCTCTATACCTCAAATTACTACACCAGCGCACAGAATACACTTCATAGCGCCTTGGCATTGTTTTTGGATAATACAACCTCTTTTGTATATCATTATTATTAGCCATCACACAAAACCTAGCTATGTGACCCTCTCTTTTGCAAACTAAACATTTAAGAGTTGGTTTTTTTGCATATACCTTTCTTTGAGTATATGGCGATGAAAATTTAAATTTCTGTTGAATATTACTATTATTCAAATCAACAGACTTCACGCTTTCATTGTCTGAGGAAACATTAACCTCCTCAAATGACCCCACTAAGTCAAATCCAGAATCAGCATTATTATCCCTCACCTCTGACTTTGTCACATGTTCATAAGCTAAACACTGAGCATGTGCAGAAGACTGAGCTTGCAATAATTGCGTTTTAAGCAAACTTATAACATTCTCTTGTTCAATTTCTTTCTGAGTTAAAAAAGCAATACAACTTTCTTTTTCTTTAACTGATTCCAATAATGCATTCATTTTATGTTCTAATGCATCTTTTTCAATCATTAATTGTTCAATATGTAAATTCTCCTGTGTTTGTGCAATTTCTGTTACACTTTGCCTTTGTTTTCCTGGCATATCAAAAACCATGGCATTGAAGACTGAGACTAATTTCATCACATTGCTTAATTTTCTCTTAGATTTAGCTAATGAAAATCCATTCTTCTCAATTTCTTTATTTGCCTGTAGGCATTGATTATACATTGACTGCCATAACTTAGTGTCTGAAATATAGCTGGCTAAACCTTCAAATTCTAACTTACTTCCTTCAGCTATAACATTTATAAATTCCAAATTTTGGTACTCACCGAATATAAAACGTTTCCGCTGGACTCTAATTAAACCGTCTGTCAAGACTTCTGATCCAAAATACTCTGGTCTTCACGCAATCAAACATCAAAAACATCAATCTGGCGTTTCTTCTAGGTTCTTTCAATAATTGCAAAGTTTTCTCCTGTTCATCACATTTCCCCTCTGAACAACGGAAGAAGAACGTGGCACAAAACTTCTGACGATTGAAACTGGCTGGCGTCCGCCAATGAAATAAATGGCTTAATATTGTATAAAAAGCCTTCAATAATGATGATTCTCGTGAGACGAATTTTGGAATTATTTCTGCTTGAGTCAGCTTAAATCAAAACCGTGTGTTTTATTGTACACACATAAACTTGGAAAATACTTACAAAAATAGTACATTCATATTCAGAATTAGTGTTGTTTCATATATGCAAAAAATGTTCAAATATAGTTCATTTGTTTCAAATATCTGAAAAAGTCCTTAAAATCATTAGACATGTGCTTCCTTTGTCTTGGTGTTTTTAAGATGGCCGATTAACCTCTTGTGTCTTGGAAGTAATTCTGTGTAATTCTGTGTAATTCTCCTCCTTCCTAAGAGTGGGGGCTAGAGTAGATATACAAGCCTCTTTAACATCTGTTTCACTTTACCAAACCCTTTAAACATGAAACAGGATATATGTGAGATAGACGTTCAGACTAAACATCAGACCTCTTAAAACATAAACGCATAAATCAAACAGAGTATCGGTTACATAGGAAAATTTCCAACCAAAACATATATTATTTACAAAATCCATCAAATTCTGACAGGGTCTTGACCTGCATTTTCAGTCAATGAATGGCCATTTGGGTATCACTAGCTCAAAGTCCTATCATTCCCACAAATATGGAAAATGCATATTCTTATTAATAAAGCCAATTAAAATTTAGATATTAAGAATATAACACAGTCACAAATCACAGGATTAGTTTTGGTTGTAATCTAGGGGACACATACATAGATACATACATACATACACACACACACACACACACACACACACACACACACACACACACACTTTAATCTTACCTTCGTTTCTGACGCTTGCTACTTCCGCACGGACATACGTAGGCCATCGTAATAGCTTTATATACACTGCGCATGTGTCATGCTCCGCCTGCGTCGCCAGCCCCTGACGTTCGTAAGTACGATTTGGCCTCGCCCCTTCACTCTTCGTTGCGCAGTGGGAGTAGATAGCAAAAGATGGCGGAGAGAATCAGTGGAAGTAGCGTGGAGGAAAGCCCGGAGCTCCAAACATCCACATCCCGGAGGAGATATAAAGCCACCAACATGGCTTTTGAAGAGATGGTGGAGATGGTGTCCATATTGAGAAGGGAGGACTACGATGGCAAAAAAGGACCGTACACACGACCGAATATGCAGAAGGACAAAATAATGTCCTCAGTTGTCACCGCTATAGAAGCAAAATTTGGCACAAAACGGTCGAAAGAACAATTGAGGAAGCGCTGGTCTGACATCAAAAGTCGGGAGCCAGAACAATATTGGCGAATAAAGAAGCTGCTTAAAAAAAGTAAGTACTTGTTGTGTTTTACTATTGAGATACTTAACTTGCATGCTGATCCTTATTTTTGGACTTTATACAGCATCGTTCGTAAAGACCGTTCTTTGTAAAATATATATGATACTTTAGAAAATGACGTTATTTTTTCGCCAAATACGATGGGACAGGGTTGGACATACATTTATGTCTTGATAATTTGTCAAATTCCCACAATTTGTTGATGTGGTGTAGATGTGTTTGAAAATATAATGCTTCGGGGGGCAGGAGGCGGAGCCTAGCAGAGCAGACATGCATTGTTAGAGCTCCAAACCACTGAGGAGAGAAGAGAAGGACAAAGCGGAGCCTGCAGGCTCAAAAGGTATCCATTTGAACCTTTTTGCCCCAGGGAACAAACTGTGAAAGTTTGGGCAGGAAATATGGTACTGGGAGGAAACCGTGGCAGAAATAAAAATCACCTCACAAAGAGCTCACAGGCACTCACTGCAGCTGAAGCAGCTCCAGTCACCTCACAAGATACAGCATCAGGGCGCTCTCACAGACAGAAAATGTCACATCAAGACTCTCCATTTGAGTCAGATACAGAACAAATCCTCTCACAAACTTCTCCACAAGCCTCCTCAGCATCCCCAGAAATATTATTACAATTTGAAAAGATGCTTCATAAGGCTTTAAAACAAACCTCAGACCAAATAACAAAAAGCCTAACCAAAGAAATAAGAGAGCTGGGAAACCGCACCGCAGCCTTAGAAATAAAAATGGATGAAATTGAAATTACAACCCAAGAAAATATAACAGAATTGGAACAATTAAAAAAAGAGAATTTAATACTTCAAACTAAGCTCGAAGATTACGAAAATAGAGCCAGACGTTCAAACTTGCGCATAAGGGGAATACCTGAAACTGTGACAGACCTGCAATCTACTATTACTGCTCTATTACAAGAACTAAAGCCAGATATCCCTATTGAACGTTTAGAACTGGACAGAGTACACAGAGCCCTCACAGCCAAAAAGAAAGATGGACCCCCACGTGATATAATCACAAAATTTCATTATTACAGAACGAAAGAACAAATACTAATTGCTGCAAGAGAAAAAAAGGAACTTAATTTTCAAGGACACAATTATCAAATTTTTGCTGACCTATCCCAACTTACTATTACTAAAAGACGATCCATGAAACCCCAACTAATGGAACTGCAACGCCACAACATTATGTATCAATGGGGCTTCCCCTTTTCAGTCAGATTTAACTACCAAGGTACAATTTACAGAAGCAGATCAGCAGATGAACTACAACAAACCCTTTTAAAATTAAATCTGACAGAACCCACAAGCAGCAACTCTCCCACACGCAGAAGAATGGCGTCATCTTCACCTTCAGGCAGCACCCAGAAAATTTCAGAACAAAATGGGAATCATCATTCTCACAAAAGAGGCCGTTATGCCACATCATCCATGGACCAAGAAGATTCAATGGACTGACATCCTAATTCCTGATATCTCTTCATTTATTATACTAAGAGATGGTTCTCTATAAAAAACCTATATTTATAACTGAATGAAACTGCATTCTGATAGTCACACACTGTGTGGGATCATGTTACATTCCAGTTATATTTCTTATTACTTCTGATTCATATAGCCTTAGAATATATAAGTGAAATAAGGAAATTCTTGTTCAGTTATATATTATCAGGTAATAACAATAGATTTATTACTTTTTAGGATAAATATGTTCAATAATCCAGAAGTAATGGAAGCTTTTTCTTTCTTTTCTTAAAACAAATATATTATTACCTAACTAGTTCCTAGAATTATGTTTTTGTTTATTCTAATCTGAAGCAATACGACCTCAATTTTATGAGTTAACATATCTAAACAGTTACATATGAATAAAATATGTAATTGTTTACTCTAAAAGGGTTAAAATCCCAAAATAATTCAAACTATCTTCATCAATACCAAAGTTATTAACAGTACCTTTCTAACTGAATTATTTAGCCTAGGGCAAGACTAACCATATACAACCACGCTGGAATAAATAATTTCAACAAAAACTATATTCTGCACTCCAATGAATGAAACATCATTTTGATGTCTTTTGACATAGCACTTCTCTCCTGTAAGCGGAAGATCCCTGTACCCCCATTAGCCCTCCTCATTCTCCCAACCATATTATGTGGGAGTGTGACGAAGGCACTTATTCCCCTGAGAGAGATATTTGTTGTCTTTCACGGGTAAATTGTGATTACTTGCAAAAAATAATTTATACAATGTATCATCTAATCTCATATGTTTTTTGTTTACTCTTTACTCCAGAATTCACTGGTTTCTTTTCTATCTATTCATCTCTTCAGTCCACACAGGTTGATCTGCGCAGTCAGCTCTGCATAACAAAAAGTAAGTCAAAACTATTTGATCTATTGCCATGGCACCACTGAATATACTTTCCCTGAATGTTCAGGGAATAAATGTCCCTCAAAAAAGGACCAAAGCCTTCCGTACTTTCCATAACAAGAAGGCTCACATAGTATGCCTCCAAGAAACACACTTCACCAAAGATTCTACTCCAAAATATATTTTTCCGTTTTATCAACAAATCTACACGGCTTCTCCCTGTACCAAGCAAAGGGGAACTCTAATTGCATTTCACCGATCCACACCATTCACCTTATCATCAGAAATTAAAGACCCAGAAGGTAGATACCTGATACTCATGGGTTATATAATGGATACAGCAATCACGGTGATTTCCTACTACGCTCCTAACAAACAACCTACACCATTCCTCTCACATATATTACAAGTGATTAATACACACAAAATAGGAACAGTGATAATGTGTGGGGATTCGAACCAGGTCCTCCTCCCATTTCTAGATAAATCACCTTTTACACCATCCAAAATAACCTCTAGATTACCTTTTTCTCAACTTCTTTCCAAATACAATCTGGTAGATTCATGGAGAGAAAGTAACCCAATGAAAAAGAAATTCACTTATTTCTCGCACCCTCATCAAACCTTCACCAGAATAGATCATATTTTTCTAACAATAGGAATGATACCAGAAATTATTGCATCAGATATAATTCCGATTCCGTGGTCTGACCATAATGCAGTATACACTACTATAGCCTCAGCCATACCAAAAGCACATGACCCAACGTGGTACTTACCAGACATAATGCTCAAACACCCACTACATCAGATGGCCATTGAACAAGCTTTAAAGGAATACATATCAATTAATAATACAACAGACATCTCCCCAATAACACTGTGGGAAGCTCATAAACCTGTCTTGCATGGTACAATACAAAGACAAATGGCACTATTTAAACGGGAACGCAAAAATCTAGCAAAAAAACTAGAACTCAATTTTAATGCAGCCTACATATCATTTCAAGATAATCCATCTCAGAGTACAAAATCTCATCTGGAAAAATCTAGATTGGAATACGATCTATTTCTCACTGAGTCAGTTGATAAATCCCTCAAACGCTCCAAACACAATTTCTACATGAATACAAACAAACCAGGTACATATTTGGCTCGGGCATTAAATTCAACTAACAAATCTTTCAAACCAATACGTTTGAAATTATCAAAAAATGTTTACACTTGTAATCCAGTTAAAATAGTCCATAAATTTCACTCACATCTCGCAACTTTATACAAGACAAACAATGAATTTAATCCTACAGAAGCTGAATCCTTCTTCTCAAAAATAACCTTACCTGAGTTATCTCAGAATCAAAAAAGCAGTTTGGATGAGCCTATAACTATAGATGAAGTTGCTAACGCCATAAAAGACCTAAAACTTAACAAAAGACCAGGCCCAGACGGCTACTCGGCTTTATACTATAAAACATTCTCAGAAATACTCTCTCCCATTCTCACTGAAACTTTTAACAAACTTCTAGATGGACATTCTTTTCGGCAAGAAACACTAATGGCAATTGTTTGTATGATCCCAAAACCCCTTTCTGATGATACTTCCTGTGTGAATTATCGGCCTATTTCTCTGTTAAACCTCGATATTAAATTATTAGCAAAAATAATAGCAAAACGCCTCAATAGCATTATAGGAAAATTAATACATAGAGATCAAGTAGGCTTCATGCCAAATAGACAGGCAGGCGATAATATACGCAGGGCAGTGTTATTGGCACATATTGCTAAAAAACGGAAAATCCCATTATGTTTTCTATCTCTCGATATTAAGAGGGCATTTGACACAGTATCCTGGCAATATATGCAATATTCATTACAAAAATGGGGTTTTGGACCCCACTTTTTAACATGGATCAAGGCATTATATAATAAACCCAAAGCCTATATAAAATATGCTGGATACAAATCTGAAGCCTTTAATATCGAAAGAGGTACCCGACAGGGTTGCCCATTATCTCCCTTATTATTTGCCCTTATACTCGAACCCATGGCCCAATGCATCAGAACAAACCAAACTATAACTGGCATTGAAGTAGGAGGTATTACACACAAATTATGTATATTTGCAGACGATATATTACTTTTTCTATCATCACCACAGGTCTCTGGTCCTAACTTAATACCAGCTCTTGATGGATTTGCAGCCCTATCCGGCCTTATGATTAATCCTAAGAAATGCCTAGTGCTTAATATTTCACTCACAAACATGGAATTGATCCCGGCTAGGGCTGCACTCCCATTCACATGGGCAGAAAAATCAATCCCATATCTTGGAATTCATTTAACAGCATCTCATTCTGACTTATTCTCAACCAATTATCCTCCTGTATTAAGACAGATCACAAATCTAATAAAACAATGGTCGCAACTTCCTTTATTCTGGATAGGGAAGATTAATGCAATCAAAATGACTATTCTACCCAAATTGCTTTATTGCTTGATCTAATCTATCAATTCCTTCCTATTTTTTGAGAATAGTACAAAAAAGAGCAACTTCGTTTATATGGGGCTCTTCTAAACCACGTATACCTATACACACACTACATCTTCCCAAAAATAAAGGAGGCCTGGGATACCCTAATTTACTAACTACTACAGAGCAGCACATTTGGCCAGTCTGTCCAAATACCATGCAAAACAGGAAATCCCATTATGGGTATTTATAGAGGCTTCAGAAAATGACCCTCTATTAATATCAAATTTATTATGGCTTGATCCTAAAGACCGCTTTAAAATTCATAATCCCATAACTAAACACTTCTTATCTCTCTGGGATAAACTAAAAACCAAATATCAGTTACAATCTCCACACAATCCTCTCCTTTCTTTTATCAGAAATCCGGCCTTTTATCCGGCATGGATCTATCCAAATTCTTTTAAAGCTTGGACAACATCAGGCATTCAGACACTAAATGACTTCATAGCATCTAAATCATTCCTTTCATTCCCATCGCTTAGAGAAAAATATGATCTACCAAACTCTGAGATATTTAGATATCTCCAAATCAAAAATTTCTATACACCATTCCTAAAGGGGGATACACCATTATCCCAATTATCCATTTTTGAATCAATCTGTACAAAAGATCCATTTGCTAAAGGTACAATTTCATCACTTTATAATCAATTATATGGAGTAGCAAATCTTAATAGACCCTCTTACGTTCAGAGGTGGGAGGAGGACCTGGGACAAACTTTAGAAGACACGGACTGGTCTAACATATGGCTCACATCTAAGTCATCTTCACCCAACATCTTAGCACTGGAGACAAATTATAAAGTCCTAACTCGCTGGTACCTTGTACCCGCTAGAGTGGCAAAATATTCACCTAATACCTCAAATCTTTGTTTTCGAGGATGCCCAGAAATAGGCACATATTTACACATATGGTGGACATGCCCAGCAATCCAAACCTTCTGGAAGGAAGTCTTCGTGATTGTATCTAAAATATTTAAAAAATAATACAACCAGATCCATATTTAACTTTACTTAATCTAAAACCGGAATGGTTAACACTCTCTCAATTCAAACTTATGATCCAACTAATAACTGCTGCAAAACAAACAGTGGCCAAGGCATGGAAATCTCCTACATTGGTACTAGCAGAAACAATTCACAGAATGAATAATACAATGTCCCATGCTAAGATGGTAGCCATCGATCAAAATCAAATTCCAAAATTTGAAAAACTTTGGCATCCTTGGATAAAACAACAGTTCCTGTCAAACTTCAATGACTCTGTCCTGTTGCCATGGTAACAGATTAAATGACTTACAGAGACACCCATTCTAAGGCTTCAAAGAGAACTAAAAAGAATAATAAACTGACGAGCGGGACTACCTTGTGGACCATACCTCTACCTTTCAACCCTTTTTCTTCTTTCTCTTTCCTTTTCTCCACCTTACGATTAAAGCTCATTATCAGAATTTATTTGACCTATATACACTCTACTTGTAAACAATATGTATAGTAGGTAAAAATCATTTAAATACCTACAAAAATAACTAAGGAAATGATATATATCTTTAATTTAGGTTTACGTGAACCCAATGTTTAATATTTGAAATTTCATGATATTTACCTATATAAACCCTACTGTAAAACAATGAGCTTACTTTATAGATTCTTGTAAACTTACTTTATGTATCTTTATAACATTGTATACTCAATAAACTTCTTTTGACAAGGAAAATATAATGCTTCTTCAAAAATGATTCAGTGTAATGTACGGACAGGACACAGCAGCTGTTTCCACATCTGGACTCACGAGCACTATAGTGTACTATGTGACCATAAAGAAATTTTAGAGGGGTAATACACATAGGAGAGCATTGAGGTGTCTGCATCTGTGAAACTTGCCAGAAAATGTGCATTGTTTATAATTGTTGTTCAGAGGGAATGTTCATCCTGTCTTCAAAATTTATTATGATGAAAAAAGGCAATTGGCCACAACTCATAACCAACGTTTAAGTTTTTTTTATTAAAATCTAAAATATCACTGTGTTTTAACTATACCTTTTGTTCAATTCTCATAGGGGAGAAAAGACTCAGACAACAGTCCAAGGATCCCAGGACCCCCCCAAGTCACCAGCCTGAGGCAGAAGATACCCCAAGCCCCAGCCCAAGACCACGCCCACCCGACGACCTGGAGGAAGGAGAGGTGGAGGAAGTGTGCGAGGTTTCAAGCCCACCAAGTGAGTGACTGACACCCCAGCTTGAGTTAATGTATTTTGGCGTGCATATTGTAAACCTTGTATTTATTCACTCATTTTAGGTGAGTTTCTGGTTGTGGAATGCCAAGCGGCAGAGCCCTTCACCACAGACAGTGTGCAAAGACTGATTGGCCAGATAATGCTGTGGAATGGCCAAATCGATAAAATGCGTGACCAAATTCACAGCATGCAACTTCGCCTGGACTCCATGCAACAGGAAATGAAGAACATGATTGATGTTTTGGGCCGAATATAATCACGTTTGGCCTAAAAACATCAATCATGTTCTTCATTTCCTTGGGAAGTTTGTTTTTTTGCCAAAAATGTTTTTTTAATTTTTGGGGTATCCCCAAATTTACATTCTGATGCACACGGTGTGTCATCATGTGCTATCTTCCATCATGGGTTATCAATGTACTTGTTTTGTGTTTGCAACCCCTTCATCCTGAAAATTCTTTGGTTGTGATAGGAACCAAAAAAGGGATTGCACACACAAAACACGTACATTGCTCACCCATGATAGGAGATAGCACATGTTGACTTGACCCTTTTGTAAAGCTCAATTTTGAGCATATTCAAAATGAACGATTTCCAAGGGTGACATCACATGCACCGTTCTCTAAATGTTGAACTTTGTAAGTTCTTTAACCACTTGCCGACCGCCTACCGCATATATACTGCAGCAGAATGGCACGGGCAGGCAAAATCACGTACCCATACGTGATCTGCCTCCCGCGGGTGGGGGGTCCGTTCGGACCCCCCCCCGGTGCCATAGACGGTCGGCTCTCGGTCGCGGGCGATGGGAGGTGAGGGGGAGGCCATCCATTGATGGCCACCCCCTCCCGATCGCTCCCGGCGAATGAAAACGCTTCCTTTCCCTCTGTAATGTAAACAGAGGGAAAGGAAGTGATGTCATCTCTCCTCGAGCCGGTCTTTTCGTCCGGCGCAGAGGAGAGAAGACATCCAAGTAAGTGCACCAACACTACACTAACAGTAGAACACGCAGGCACACTTTTCACCCCCCTGTCACCCCCCGATCACCCCCCGATCACCCCCCTGTACCCCCTGTCACTCTGACACCAATAGCAGTGTTTTTTTTTTTTTGCATTGGTGTCAGTTTGTCAGTTATAAGTGTTAGGGCAGTTAGGTTAGCCCCCTTTAGGTCTAGGGTACCCCCCCTTAGGTCCAGGGTACCCCCTAACCCCCCCCTAATAAAAGTTAACCCCTTGATTACCCCCCGTCACCAGTGTTGCTAAGCGATCGTTTTTCTGATCGCTGTATTAGTGACACAGGTGACGCTAGTTAGGGAGGTGAGTATATAGGTTTGCTGTCAGTGTTTTATAGCGACAGGGACCCCCATATACTACCTGCTAAAGGTTTTAACCCCCTGATTGCCCCCTAGTTAACCCTTTCACCAGCGATCACGGTATAAGTGTTACGGGTGACGCTGGTTAGATAGTTTGTTTTTTGTAGTTTATTATAGTTTATTACAGTTTATTATAGTTTATTATAGTTTTAGGGCACCCGCCGTTTATTACCTTATAACGGTTTAACCCCCTAATTGCCCGGCGGTGATAGAAGTTAAGTTTTTAGGATCTGATAAGGTCTGCGTCGCCCCAGGCAGCATCAGGTTAGCGCTAGTACCGCTAAAACCCACGCACGCAGCATACACCTCCCTTAGTGCTATAGTATCTGAACGGATCGATATCTGATCCGATCAGATCTATACTCCCCAGCAGTTTAGGGTTCCCTGAAACACAGTGTTAGCGGGATCAGCCCAGATACCTGCTAGCACCTGCGTTTTGCCCCTGCGCCCAGCCCAGCCCAGCCCACCCAAGTGCAGTATCGATCGATAACTGACACTTACAAAACACTAAGCACACATAACTGCAGCGGTCGCAGAGTCAGGCCTGATCCCTGCGATCGCTAACAGTTTTTTGGTAGCGCTTTGAATCAGTCGCTAACAGTCAGGAGCTTTTTTGCCTGTGAGTCTCACTAGTGTACCCCTAAATTTAGAGGCCAAAATGGCAAATCCAAGGTACACTAGTGAAGAGGCCTACAGGATTCTGAGTATGACAGATAGTGAAGAGGAAGTCACTCATCTGTCAAGTTCAGGCTCAGAATACGAACCTGTAGAGGACAGCGGCTCCATGACAGATAGCTCTGACGACGGAGTTGTGGTCCCTGCTAGGGTCAGGCGTACCAGACCCCGAACTTCTTCTGTCCTTGAAGTGCAAGAACCGCAGGGCTCTCGTATGGAGCAGAGAAGTACTAGTGCCGCTACTCCTTCTGGTGAACTGGCAAGCACCAGCGGCCTAGTACACCCTGGTCGTACATCCAGCACTGCAGTATCACGTGGTGACGTGGCGAGTCCCATAAGTGCAGTTCAAGCTGGCGAGGTGGCAAGCACAAGTAGTGTCCCGCTGCCACCAAGAAGAAGACGAACACAGGCCCGTCGTGCCCATAGTGCCCTTCCTGCTGCATTCGCCAATCTGAATTGGGAACCTTCCACTTCTGCAGCACCCGTACTTCCCCCTTTCACTGGCCAACCCGGAATTCAGGTGGAAACAGTTGACTTTACACCACTGGATTTTTATTCGCTGTTTTTCACCGAAGATCTCTATAGATCTATTGTGGACCAAAGCAATTTGTACGCTGGTCAACACATCGCCACTATTCCCCAGTCCACCCTTGCCAGAGATTGGAGACCAATTACGGTCTCCGAATTTAAGATCTTTCTGGGCCTTTCCCTCCTCATGCGCATAACCAAAAAGAGTGAGTTGCGGTCATATTGGTCCACTGACCCAATTCACCATATGCCCGTGTTCTCTGCCTCCATGGCCAGGGGACGATACGAGCAGATTTTGCGGTTCATGCACTTCAACGACAATGAACTCTGTCGTCCTCGTGGAGACCCTGCATACGATCGGCTCTACAAAATTCGGCCCCTCGTAAACCACTTCAACCAACGTTTTGCAGACTTGTTTACCCCCCATCAAGTTGTCTGCGTTGATGAGTCCCTGATTAAGTTTTCTGGCCGCTTGTCATTCAAACAGTACCTTCCCAGCAAGCGTGCCAGATACGGGGTCAAGATGTATAAGCTCTGTGACAGGGCCACAGGCTATACATGTAGATTTATGGTTTACGAGGGAAAAGATAGTCACGTAGAGCCGATAAACTGCCCTGACTACATAGGAAGCGCTGGCAAGATAGTGTGGGACTTGTACGTGGACAATTATTATACGAGCGTGCCACTTTTTAGTCACTTGTTTGATCATCAGATTGGAGCATGTGGCACCGTGCGACCTAATTGCCGGGGCTTTCCCCAGCGGCTTGTAGAGTCCCGTCTTAGGCTGGTGGAGAGAGCCTGCTTGCAGTATAATAATTTGCTCGCTATGAAGTGGAGGGACAATAAGAATGTTTTCGTTCTTACCTCCCTTCATGCAGACACGACGACCCAAATTACTACGGCGACTGGTGTTGTGGAGAAACCCCTCTGTGTCCACGAATACAACCTTAATATGGGAGGGGTGGACCTCAACGACCAGTTGTTGGCGCCGTACTTAGTTGCCCGTAAGGCCAGACGCTGGTACAAAAAAGTGTCTGTTTACTTATTTCAATTGGCTTTGCTGAATGCTCATGTGCTATACAGAGCTTCAGGATGGACTGGATCCTTCCTTAAATTCCAGGAAGAGATCGTCAGAGCCCTTCTGTTTCCAGATGGTGCTCCACCTCACCTTCCCAATCCAAATGCAGTAAGCCGGCTGCATGGGAGGCATTTTCCTTATGTCCTCCAGAGTACCCCTACCCAACGAGCCCCCCAAAAAAGATGTCGTGTCTGCAGCAAGCGCGGATTTAGGCGTGACACCCGGTATTGTTGTCCCTCCTGTCCTGACAATCCTGGTCTATGCATTGGTGAATGTTTTGAACGCTACCATACACTAGTGGAGTATTAGCGTAGGGTTCAGCACGGCACAGACTAGGCACACTAACACAGGGTCTCCCAAGATGCCATCGCATTTTGAGAGACCCAAACCTGCTACAGTTACAGTTAAAAGTTAAAGTTACTAAAAAAAGTGTTAAAAAAAAAAAAAAATACAAAAAAAATAAAAAAATAGTTGTCGTTTTATTGTTCTCTCTCTCTATTCTCTCTCTATTGTTCTGCTCTTTTTTATTGTATTCTATACTGCAATGTTTTATTGTTATGTTTTTATCATGTTTGCTTTATAGGTATGCAATTTTTTTATACTTTTTTATTGTTAACCACTTTTTTGTTTTCAGGTACGCCATTCAGCTGCAGAGCGGATTTATTTATCTTGACAGCAACAGCGTTTGCTCCCACGATATATAAAGCCATGACTCCAGCGCTGTCGGAGGTGATTTCACCACCACAGTTCCATACTTCAGCATATATGCCGAAGCGTGGGGGCAGTAGTGGGTGGAGGAGCAATTTGCTCCTGCCTTTTGCGGGAGGATGCCCCCATGCTTCGGCATATATATATTTTAGGTAGGCACAGGTTGCGTTAAATGTTTTATTTTTTACTATGTTTTTTTTGTATTTGCTTTGCAGGTATGGTAAGTATTACTGTTATACTGTAATGTTACTTTGTTTTTTTGCTTAGCAGGTACGCCATTCAGTTGCAGCGCGGATTTATTTATCTTGACAGCAACAGCGTTTGCTCCCACGATATATAAAGCCGTGACTCCAGCGCTGTCGGAGGTGATTTCACCACCACAGTTCCATACTTCAGCATATATGCCGAAGCGTGGGGGCAGTAGTGGGTGGAGGAGCAATTTTCTCCTGCCTTTTGCGGGAGGATGCCCCCATGCTTCGGCATATATAAATGGTGCATGTATGCCCATCATTAGAAGTGGGCGGATGAAGGGAGGTATTCTAATGGTGGGCATACCCACCGATCAATATCTTTTTTTCGTTCAGCCCACAGGCTGCATGAAAAAAAAGTTTACAATACAAGGACCAGCAACGTACTGGTATGTTGCTGGACTTTGAGTGGTTATACCAGAATGATGCCTGCAGGTTTAGGTATCATCTTGGTATCATTCTTTTCAGCCAGCGGTCGGCTTTCATGTAAAAGCAATCCTAGCGGCTAATTAGCCTCTAGACTGCTTTTACAAGCAGTGGGAGGGATTCCCCCCCCCCACCGTCTTCCATGTTTTTCTCTGGCTCTCCTGTCCCAACAGGGAACCTGAGAATGCAGCCGGTGATTCGGCCAGCTGACCATAGAGCTGATCAGAGACCAGAATGGCTCCAATCATCTCTATGGCCTAAGAAACCGGAAGCTACGAGCATTTCATGACTTAGATTTCGCCGGATGTAAACAGCGCCATTGGGAAATTGGGAAAGCATTTTATCACACCGATCTTGGTGTGGTCAGATACTTTGAGGGCAGAGGAGAGATCTAGGGTCTAATAGACCCCAATTTTTTCAAAAAAGAGTACCTGTCACTACCTATTGCTATCATAGGGGATATTTACATTCCCTGAGATAACAATAAAAAAGATAAAAAAAAAATAAAAATGAAAGGAACAGTTTAAAAATAAGATAAAAAATCAAAAAATTAATAAAAAAAAACAAACAAAAAAAAAAAGCACCCCTGTCCCCCCCTGCTCTCGCGCAAAGGCGAACGCAAGCGTCGGTCTGGCGTCAAATGTAAACAGCAATTGCCCCATGCATGTGAGGTATCACCGCGAAGGTCAGATCGAGGGCAGTAATTTTAGCAGTAGACCTCCTCTGTAAATCTAAAGTGGTAACCTGTAAAGGCTTTTAAAGGCTTTTTAAAATGTATTTAGTTTTTCGCCACTGCACGTTTGTGCGCAATTTAAAAGCCTGTCATGTTTGGTATCCATGTACTCGGCCTAAGATCATCTTTTTTATTTCATCAAACATTTGGGCAATATAGTGTGTTTTAGTGCATTAAAATTTTAAAAAGTGTGTTTTTTCCCCAAAAAATGCGTTTGAAAAATCGCTGCGCAAATACTGTGTGAAAAAAAAAAATGAAACACCCACCATTTTAATCTGTAGGGCATTTGCTTTAAAAAAATATATAATGTTTGGGGGTTCAAAGTAATTTTCTTGCAAAAAAAAATTATTTTTTTATGTAAACAACAAGTGTCAGAAAGGGCTTTGTCTTCAAGTGCTTAGAAGAGTGGGTAATGTGTGACATAAGCTTCTAAATGTTGTGCATAAAATGCCAGGACAGTTCAAAACCCCCCCAAATGACCCCATTTTGGAAAGTAGACACCCCAAGCTATTTGCTGAGAGGCATGTCGAGTCCATGGAATATTTTATATTGTGACACAAGTTGCGGGAAAAAGAAAATTCTTTTTTTTTTTTTTTTTTTTGCACAAAGTTGTCACTAAATGATATATTGCTCAAACATGCCATGGGAATATGTGAAATTACACCCCAAAATACATTCTGCTGCTTCTCCTGAGTACGGGGATACCACATGTGTGAGACTTTTTGGGAGCCTAGCCGCGCACGGGACCCCGAAAACCAAGCACCGCCTTCAGGCTTTCTAAGGGCGTAAATTTTTGATTTCACTCTTCACTGCCTATCACAGTTTCGGAGGCCATGGAATGCCCAGGTGGCACAAACCCCCCCCCAAATGACCCCATTTTGGAAAGTAGACACCCCAAGCTATTTGCTGAGAGGTATAGTGAGTATTTTGCAGACCTCACTTTTTGTCACAAAGTTTTGAAAATTGAAAAAAGAAAAAAAAAATATGTTTTTATTGTCTTTCTTCATTTTCAAAAACAAATGAGAGCTGCAAAATACTCACCATGCCTCTCAGCAAATAGCTTGGGGTGTCTACTTTCCAAAATGGGGTCATTTTGGGGGGTTTTGTGCTATCTTGGCATTTTATGGCCTTCAAAACTGTGATGGGTAGTGAGGAGTAAAATCAAAAATTAACGCTCTTAGAAATCCTGAAGGCGGTGATTGGATTTTGGGGCCCGTATGAAGCTAGGCTCCCAAAAAGTGCCACTCATGTGGTATCCCCATACTCAGGAGAAGTAGCAGAATGTATTTTGGGGTGTAATTCCACATATGCCCATGGCATGTTTGAGCAATATATCATTTAGTGACAACTTTGTGCAAAAAAAAAAAAAATTGTCACTTTCCCGCAACTTGTGTCAAAATATAAAATATTCCATGGACTCAACATGCCTCTCAGCAAATAGCTTGGGGTGTCTACTTTCCAAAATGGGGTCATTTGGGGGGGTTTTGTGCCATCTTGGGATTTTATGGCCTTCAAAACTGTGATAGGTAGTAAGGAGTGAAATCAAGAATTTATGCCCTTAGAAATCCTGAAGGCGGTGCTTGGTTTTCGGGGCCCCGTACGCGGCTAGGCTCCCAAAAAGTCCCACACATGTGGTATCCCCGTACTCAGGAGAAGCAGCTAAATGTATTTTGGGGTGCAATTCCACATATGCCCATGGCTTGTCTGAGCAATATATCATTTAGTGACAATTTTGTGCAAAAAAAAAAAAAATTGTCACATTCCCGCAACTTGTGTTAAAAAATAAAATATTCCATGGACTCAACATGCCTCTCAGCAAATAGCTTGGGGTGTCTACTTTCCAAAATGGGGTCATTTGGGGGGGTTTTGTGCCATCTTGGCATTTTATGGCCTTCAAAACCGTGATAGGTAGTGAGGAGTGAAATCAAAAATTTATGCCCTTAGAAATCCTGAAGGCGGTGCTTGGTTTTCAGGGCCTCGTACGCGGTTAGGCTCCCAAAAAGTCCCACACATGTGGTATCCCCGTACTCAGGAGAAGCAGCAGAATGTATTTTGGGGTGTAATTCCACATTTGCCCATGGCATGTTTGAGCAATATATCATTTAGTGACAACTTTTTGTAATTTTTTTTTTTTTTTTTTGTCATTATTCAATCACTTGGGACAAAAAAAAAAATATTCAATGGGTTCAACATGCCTCTCAGCAATTTCCTGGGGGTGTCTACTTTCCAAAATGGGGTCATTTGTGGGGGTTTTGTACTGCCCTGCCATTTTAGCACCTCATGAAATGACATAGGCAGTCATAAAATAAAAGCTGTGTAAATTCCAGAAAATGTACCCTAGTTTGTAGACGCTATAACTTTTGCGCAAACCAATAAATATACGCTTATTGACATTTTTTTTACCAAAGACATGTGGCCGAATACATTTTGGCCTAAATGTATGACTAAAATTGAATTTATTGGATTTTTTTTATAACAAAAAGTAGAAAATATCATTTTTTTTCAAAATTTTCGGTCTTTTTCCGTTTATAGCGCAAAAAATAAAAACGGCAGAGGTGATCAAATACCATCAAAAGAAAGCTCTATTTGTGGGAAGAAAAGGACGCAAATTTCGTTTGGGTACACCATTGCATGACCGCGCAATTAACAGTTAAAGCGACGCAGTGCCGAATTGTAAAAAGTGCTCTGGTCAGGAAGGGGGTAAAACCTTCCGGGGCTGAAGTGGTTAATCTTTTTTTTGTTTATAAAAACACTGTTGTGTATGTAAATCTTTTTAGAAAGGTCTATATATTTGCTAAAATATGCCTTTAATAATTTTGTAAACAAACAATTTTTTACACAACGTAAAAGATTTTAAACAAAAAACCATAAAAAAAAATTAAAAAAATGCACCTTTCAATGTGCACAAAGTAAAATTTTGTTCAGAATACAATGTGTGTGGCTGAAAATTGAAGTCAAATTTTTTTGGTTGTTTTTGTGGGCCTGATTAACTAAAGCTAAATGCACTTGCCACTACTACAAGTGCACTAGGAGACAGACATAACTAAATGCAAACAAGAATAAAAACAAGATATTTTTTAAAATTATTATTTTTTAAATTTTTGTAAGAAAATTACAGCTGTTGCTGAATAGCAATGGCCCCCCGACCATTAAAATAATTGACATAACGGTCACGCACTTGGCGTGCTGTTTGGGGGGACAAGTCAATACGGCCAATTTCTAGGCCTGTCAAAGTGGTATCCTGTTCCAGTCCGGCCTCAGGCCCAACAGAGGATATATATGTTGCTGAATGTCTCCTTAAAAAGTTATGCAAGATGCAGCAAGCAAGGATGACATAGTTTAGTTTATAGTCCGCCAAATGAATTGAAAAAAGGAATAAACGGAACCGGCTGGCCAGAATCCCAAAAGGATTCTCCACAACTCTTCTTGCTCTGGCCAGCCGGTAATTAAATACCCTCCTCTCAGGGGTGAGTGTCCTTTGGGGGAACGGCCTCATCAAGTGCTCACCGAGAGCAAATGCTTCATCAGCAATAAAAACAGAGGGGAGTCCATCCACATTCTCGTCATCAGGTGGCAATTCCAGGCCACCGGTCTGGAGACGATGGCACAGCTCGGTCTGTGCAAAGACTCCTCCATCAGACATCCGGCCGTTCTTCCCCACATCCACAAACAGAAAGTCCAAATGTGAGGAGACCACCGCCATCAAAACTACACTATGGAACCCCTTGTAGTTATAGAAATAAGACCCCGAATGCAGTGGGGGCACAATCCGGACATGCTTCCCGTCAATCGCACCGACACAATTGGGAAAGTCCCAATGGTCAGCGAACTGGGAGGCCACAGTCTGCCATTCCTGTGTACTTGAAGGAAACTGTGGAGTGCAAAAAAGAAAAAAAATAAGATAAGGACTTTAAAAAACAAAATTGGATATCAGATTACACCAAAACATTAGTGAACAACAGCAGTCAAACATTATTAAGATGTGTGTTTGTAATTGAAATGTTCAAAAACATAAGGCACACTTATAAGATTAATCACCCCCTCTGATGGCCCATTGATACATTTGAATGTGGGGGGAGGGGTTCTAATTAGGTTAACAAACACAACTGACTGGTTCAAACATTTGTGGGGTGGGGGAGGGGTTCTAATTAGGTTAACAAACACACCTGACTGGTTCAAACATGTGTGGGGTGGGGGAGGGGTTCTAATTAGGTTAACAAACACACCTGACTGGTTCAAACATTTGTGGGGTGGGGGAGTGGTTCTAATTAGGTTAACAAACACACCTGACTGGTTCAAACATTTGCTTTTTCAGCAAACAGCAAACAGCCGTTTAAATAACAAGTTAGATAAAATGGAGAAATCAGTCATCTCCAGCAAAATAGGAAAGATGGCCTGGGACAAAAACGACTATGAGAGCAATAAGGTTTATACCTGGAGAAAACCCCTGTTTGTGCCCAATCATTCAAGGAGAAATCGTGGCAAACAGGTTAGTTTTTCGGATCAAGAAAACGATCCAGCAAACAGCACTTTTGCTCGCACGATGTCGGATTTGTCACCTGATCGATCCATAAGTTCGGTGGAATCAAATAGAAGCAACAGCCACTCTAACACAGGAAACCCTCGCAGGTCGGGTCACACAAAGAAGAAGAAATCGTCCATAAAAAAACAAGAAGGGGCGGCAGGAGACACAAGAGTCCCAAGCAATACACACTACAGCCTACGAGGCAGAAAAAAGAAATAAACCTCAGCGTTCTTAACATTTCAAATAGATCTTTAAAGGAAGCAGAGATCAGTCTTCTATCAAAAGGCTTAAACTTTTGTCCGAATAGACATTTTGACTTATTCAACACCATCTTGGATGTGATCAAATTTTCTCGTTCTTTGACACTTAAAAAACATTTTGGTTCTGCTGAAGAAGAGGTTACTGCAGTGAATTCTGGTGATACAGGTGAGTCTCCCCCTTCACCCATTTCTTTTACTGAAGTTTGTGCTTTACACGACTTAATGGAATTAGCAGATGAATCGGATCCATCCCCTGTTGATCCCACTGATTTACTAGATAAATTATCGATCAAATCCAGATCTGATTTTTATCCTGTGGCATCCAGGGGAAAAGATCTTGATCTGTTTCAGAAGTTGGTGGAGGGGGACCTGACCCGCTTGGCTCACAGCTGTCACAGAAAACCCATCACTGACAATTTAACACATGAAAAACTAGCTCTCAAAACGTTAACAGCAGACACAAGCATTGTAATTAGGAATGCGGATAAGGGGGGAACAGTGGTTGTCTTAGATACTGAAACATATACGCAGGAAGCCTTACGACAGTTATCTGACACACACACCTAACAACCACTTCCATCCAATCCTACACTCCCCTTTAAGAATAAACTTTCTGCCCTTTTGGACAGAGCGGTGACAGTAGGCATTTTTTCACAGAAAGATAAGGACAAACTTATTCCTGAACATCCAGTCATGCCTATTTTCCACCACCTGCCTATAAAGGACTACAACCCCTAACAGGACGACCCATTGTCGCAGGCATTGGTTCATTGAACGAACGTCTGGGTGAATGGGTGGACTCTCAATTGCAGCCTTTGGCAACTGGTTTACCTGGCTATCTGAGAGACACTAAGCAATTGCTCACAAAACTTCACAATTTTCAATGGGAGAGCAATTATAGGTGGATCAGCTGTGATGTCACCAGTCTTTATTCTAGCATCCCACACCATCTAGGTCTCCAGGCAGTTGCTTGGGCTCTCAAAACATCAGGTATATTTTCACTCACATCCCAGGATTTCATTCTGCAGGCTTTGGAGTACCTACTTGCACACAATTTTTTTATGTTTGACGGGGGCTATTATCTCCAGAGATGCGGGGCCTCCATGGGCGCAAAATTTTCGCCCTCCCTTGCCAACATCTTCATGGGTTGGTGGGAGAGGTCCCGCAACGTTGGACATGATAGCCCCCGCAGACTGGATATGTTTTTTTACTGTCGCTTTATTGATGATCTTTTGTTTATTACATCAGATGCTCATGCTGACCTGGCAGCTTGGCTTTCTTATCTTAACAACAATGATCTCAACTTAAAATTTACAGGTACCCTACAACCCTGTAGCATTGAATTTCTGGATGTCAAACTTACAGGTGCAGGCAACTCCATTCACATCACCTTGTATAGGAAAACCCACCGCGGGCAATACCCTTCTCAGAGCAGATTCAGCACATCCTAAGCACACCATACGGGGTGTGCCTTATGGTCAATTTCTAAGGCTTAAAGGCCTATGCAGTACCCCTGAAAGCTTCCAAAGTGAAGCAAACAATATGGCCCAAAGGTTCAGAGATCTGGGATACGGTACAGCTCAGGTCAATAGAGCACTCACTACAGCGAGTGTTGTCCCTAGGCAGACACTTTTACAAGACAAACCCCACATTAGTTCCCCTTCCATCACTACCCCGGTATTTACCACGTCATACAGCGCGGAATTCAACCAAATAAGGAAAATTGTCACCAAATACCTTCCAATTTTACATAATGATGCTGCTTTTGACAGCATTCTTTCTAGGGGTATCAAGGTGGTTTCTCGCAGGGCACCCACTTTGAGGAGCCTTCTTTCACCCAGTTTGGTATCAACTAGATGAACCAATTCAAACTGGTTGAGTTTGGTTGGTAACTATAAATGTGGTAAAAAGGGGTGCAATTATTGTGGCCACATAAAGAAGGGAAAGTAAGTAAAATCTTTCACTAATGGCAAATCCTTCAATATAAATTCATTTATTAATTGCAACACCCAATTTATAGTATACGTCATCACCTTCGACACCTGCCATATCCAATATGTCGGGCGAACGACCCGTCGCCTTAGAGATCGTTTATATGATCATTTATATGACATTGAAAAGGACAAATTAACCAATGTGGCTAAACATTGGATTTTTGTGCACCAGAAAGATGTATCCAGCCTCTCCATTCAGGGCATAGAAAAGGTGGTTACACCTGTCAGAGGAGGGGACAGGTTCCAACTGCTGTGTAAGCGCGAGGTATATTGGATATTTTCTTTAAATATGAGAATCCCTTTAGGCCTCAACTTCGAATGGGATGTTTCCTATGATTATGAGTAGTTGACTAAACCATTTATCATTATGAATATTTTCATCATAAAAATCCTAATAATTTTATACTACCCTCTCCCTTCTTCCAGTTGTTCTCTACAGCCTTATTATATACTCTAGCCAGTCAGGTGCCAAGATATGAGGTATTTCCTTGACTAACCTTCAGGCTCATGCTTTCATGTTTTACATTATATATATTATAATAATCTACACTCCTGATTAGTTTACATGGCTTGCATGAACCCCTTACTCATCACTTTAGTGATTGTAGGTCAAGAATTTTGACACATAGTGGTCAGTAGGAATGCATGAAATACCTCTTAAAATTGTTTTATGGTGTCCATTTTGTTCATTAACATAATGGTATACAATAAATATAAAAAGTTATATATAATAAAAGACTGTATACATAGCAAATAATAAGGAAAAATCTTGTTAAAAATCTTGTCATGATTTTCTGTTTGACATCCATAGTACAATGTTAATAACATCAGAAAAAAAATTTATTCTGTTTGTTCAACATTATTATTTTTTATATTTATTTATATTCTTATTATTTATATTTACGTTCACACTTGGATTTATAGATTCATAATTTTATCCAACATAATTTCTCATTTCATGAACAAACTACCCAACACATGTATATGTAATTGTTAAATATCTTTACGTAGATTTATATATATATTTACGTGGATTTATATATATCTTTACGTAGATTTATGTATATATTTTCAATATATCTTAATTACCAAGATGTTCCATTATGCATTTATATCTTGAATTTATTATTCTGTTATGTAAAGCATAGACCTGTTCTAACAAGTATATATATATATATATATATATATATATATATATATATATATATTTTATGCTTTGTAATTTTCTGCATAGATGTGCTCAGAAGTTGTGTGGTCAGTTTAAATGTCACAAAACGATACCATTTTCATTGTGATATATAGCACGTAATATATTTCACCATCTTCATAGATTGGATCCGCATCGATTTTCCATGTGCCTGCCTGCGTACTGAAAAATTATTATTGTTTCATCTGCCAGACATATCATTATTTGGATCATGTATTAGTGGGTGTATAGTTTCTTTATATTTTAGTGTTAATCACTAGATGGTCAGTTGTTCAGTGGTCTGGCATTTGCTGACATTCATTGTTAAACATAATTCTACATATGGGACACCATGAGCACAGCATTCAACATGTTTTTCTTCTATTGTTATTAGTTGTGGTTCATTATCTATTCCCGTTTTTTGACAACATATTTATTCTTCATAGCCAGTTTACTTACCACATATACAACTGCTACTCTCATTGAAACTATGTATCGCACTGCCATACTCTCTGATACATTCTTACTTTATTTTTGAGTCTCACCATTCGTGTCTATTTTTTACTTTTATCTTTATCCTTACTTGCTGAATGGTTTGATATACTCCCAGTTTACAGAGAGATCGCTGTCCATTACATGCAGTTTTACACCACATCGCAGGGCACTTTATACCTTTACTGCTTCGGCTAAATTACACTCATGCCGACTTCCATTCTTATTACTTTGACAACCTCTTTACACACTTGGTTTGCAGCAGGATTGCTATCCACTGCTCATGACCTTGTGCTATATACAAGGCATCTCATTTTTTAAATGTGATCGTCCTGATAGGTTTTGATATACCCATACACAAGTCGATCTCCATCCATGATTAATTGCTTAAACTGACTGCTAGACACAAGGTATTTCACTTTCAGATGTGATCGCTCTGACAGGTGTTGACACACCCACACATAAGCCGATCTTTATCCACAACTAATTGCTTAGATTGACAGCACCATAACACAGTTTCAGTGATCATTTCGACAGGTTTTGACATACCTACACACAAGCCGATATCCATCCATGATTAATCACTTAAGATTGACTACTATACACAAGGCATTCGACTTTTAGATGCGATCGCTCTGATAGGTTTTGACATATCCACACACAAGTCGATTTTTATCCACAATTCATCACTTAGACTGACAGCACCATAATGTGGCTTCTGTTCAGTTACTTTACATTTTCTTTTATTCGTCTCTTCACTCACATTTCACATATTATTTTGGAATTCATATCACATTTATGTATATACACTAGTTCAACCAAATAATTTGGTGATCCATTTTATTATATACCGTATTTATCGGCGTATAACATGCACTTTTTTCCCCTTAAAACCAGGGGAAAATCGCAGGTGCGTGTTATACGCCGATCCCCTGCGATCCGACCTGTCACATTTTCAAAATCGCCAATCGCGATTTGAAAATGGCGCCGCCGGCGCCGAAATACACAGAGCCGGTCCTCGGCTCTTTCCGGCGGCTGTCGTTCATTTTCGGCTCCACTCGTAGTCCCGAGCGGAGCTATCCGAACCTACTCGGCTAGGTTCGGATAGCTCCGCTCGGGACTACGAGTGGAGCCGAAAATGAACGACAGCCGCCGGAAAGAGCCGAGGACCGGCACTGTGTATTTCGGCGCCGGCGGCGCCATTTTCAAATCACGATCGGCGATTTTGAAGCCCAGAATGGCTGGGATCACTGTAGCAAGGCTGCACTGGGGAAGGCTGCACTGGGGAAGGCTGCACTGGGGAAAACTGCACTGGGGAAAGCTGCACTGGGGAAGGCTGCACTGGGGAAAGCTGCACTGACAAGGCTGCACTGACAAGGCTGCACTGGGGAAGTCTGCACTGGGGAAGGCTGCACTGACATGGCTGCACTGACAAGGCTGCACTGACAAGGCTGCACTGACATAGCTGCACTGACAAGGCTGCACTGACAAGGCTGCACTGACATGGCTGCACTGACAAGGCTGCACTGACAAGGCTGCACTGAGAAGGCTGCAATGATGGGCGTTTAAATGTAAGTTTTTTTTCCCTTCAACTTCCCTCCTAAAAGTTTTTTTTTCCTTAAAATTCCCTCCTAAATTGGGGTGCGTGTTATACGCCGGTGCGTGTTATACGCCGATAAATACGGTATTTCATGCCTTGATATTTAATCGGCTTGCATACACATATAATTACAATTTTGATTTCACTTTTTAAATTTTATTTTATTAATTCCTTTCACTACATTCCATTTTATTTCCATTTTTACTTTTTCAATGCACATGGTCACACTGCATTATTTATTAGTGCATATATTTAATTTTTACCAGCAATAATTAGTGCATATATTTGATTTTTACTAGCAATGCACATATATTATTGTGGAAACACATTGTACATATAAATTCAGGTCTATATATATATATATATATATATATACACTTTTACACCTTTTTCACATATATACAGTTTTTTATTTCACTTTTTTATTTCACTTTTTTCCACCCTCTTGCATTTTTATACTTTGTTTTAACACAACTAAGTCTCATTACACTCCCCCTCTATTTTTGCATATACATCCTGTGTCTTTTTCGTTTTATTTATACATTTACATATTTATATATATATATATATTTTTTTTTTTTGTCCATTTGTTCTTTTTCAAAGTCATATCCACAAGAGTCTTTTTCATTGGGTAATACATGTCTTTGACAGCAGATGCCGAGACTTCACGTAATTAGCCTCCAGCTGATATCCATTAGATGAGTAACCATGTAGTCATGTGGCATCTCTTATAAAGACAGTCAACCCAGTTTTTGTCAGCTATGAGTAAGCGCTCGATTTAGAGTGCGAAACGCGTCAGTGTGTCTGTACTATCTGCCTGATTGTCCTGTATTTTTGATGATCCAAGTTTTACAATAAAGAAGATTTTTCAACTTTATCCGGTGTGCGGCATCCAGATTTTCCTGTTCCAAACCTTGTTTTTTTGATCCTATTAATACCACAGGCAAGCAGCTGCAGTGCTTACAGGTAGTGTAGTCAAAGTTTGAGAGCAGGATATAAAATTTTCCGACAACAAAATCCGTTGTCGGAAATTCCGATCGTGTGTACACAAATCCGACGGACAACGTGCCACGCATGCTCAGAATAAATAAAGAGATGAAAACTATTGGCCACTGCCCCGTTTAGAGTCCCGACGTACGTATTTTACATCACCACGTACAGAACAATCGGATTTTCCAACAACTTTGTGTGACCGTGTGTATGCAAGACAAGTTTGAGCCAACATCCGTCAGAATAAATCCTAGGATTTTGTTGTTGGAATGTCCGAACAAAGTCCGACCGTGTGTACGGGGCATTAGTGTACTGTGTCCTCTGCTCAGTGTGCACCTAAAGCTACCTGAAGACAATCGCTGTTGTTATGATCCTATTAATACACAGGCAGGCAGCTGCAGTATTCACAGTTAGTGTGCTGTGTCCTCTGCACAGTGTGCACCTAAAGCTACCTGAACAAAATTGCTGGTGTTCTTCTGATCCTATTAGTACAACAGGCAAGCAGCTGCAGTATTTACAGTGAATGTACTGCATCCTCTGCACAGTGTGCACCTAAAGCTACCTGAAGACAATTGCTGGTGTTCTGATCCTAATAATACCGCAGACAGGCAGCTGCAGTATTTACAGTTTGTGTACTGTGTCCTCTGCACAGTGTGCACCTAAAGCTACCTGAAGACAATTGATGGTGTTCTGATCCTATTAATACCAAAGGCAGGCAGCTGCAGTATTTACAGTTAGTGTACTGTGTCCTCTGCACAGTGTGCACCTAAAGTTACCTGAAGACAATTGCTGGTGTTCTGATCCTAATAATACTGCAGAAAGGCAGCTGCAGTATTTACAGTTTGTGTACTGTGTCCTCTGCACAGTGTGCACCTAAAGCTACCTGAAAACAATTGATGGTGTTCTGATCCTATTAATACCACTGGCAGGTAACTGCAGTATTTACAGTTAGTGTACTGTGTCCTCGGCACAGTGTGCACCTAAAGTTACCTGAGGACAATTGCTGGTGTTCTGATCCTATTAATACCAGAGGCCGGCAGCTGCAGTATTTACAGTTAGTGTACTGCATCCTCTGCACAGTGTGCACCTAAAGCTACCTGAAGACATCTGCTGGTGTTCTGATCCTATTAATACCACAGGCAGGCAGCTGTAGTATGTACAGTTAGTGTACTGTGTCCTCTGCACAGTGTGCACCTAAAGCTACCTGAAGACAATTGATGGTGTTTTGATCCTATTAATACCACAGGCAGGCAGCTTCAGTATTTACAGTTAGTGTACTGTGTCCTCTGCACAGTGTGCACCTAAAGCTACCTGAACAAAATTGCTGGTGTTCTTCTGATCCTATTAGTACAACAGGCAAGCAGCTGCAGTATTTACAGTGAATGTACTGCGTCCTCTGCACAGTGTGCACCTAAAGCTACCTGAAGACAATTGCTGGTGTTCTGATCCTAATAATACCGCAGACAGGCAGCTGCAGTATTTACAGTTTGTGTACTGTGTCCTCTGCACAGTGTGCACCTAAAGCTACCTGAAGACAATTGATGGTGTTCTGATCCTATTAATACCAAAGGCAGGCAGCTGCAGTATTTACAGTTAGTGTACTGTGTCCTCTGCACAGTGTGCACCTAAAGTTACCTGAAGACAATTGCTGGTGTTCTGATCCTAATAATACTGCAGAAAGGCAGCTGCAGTATTTACAGTTTGTGTACTGTGTCCTCTGCACAGTGTGCACCTAAAGCTACCTGAAAACAATTGATGGTGTTCTGATCCTATTAATACCACTGGCAGGTAACTGCAGTATTTACAGTTAGTGTACTGTGTCCTCGGCACAGTGTGCACCTAAAGTTACCTGAGGACAATTGCTGGTGTTCTGATCCTATTAATACCAGAGGCCGGCAGCTGCAGTATTTACAGTTAGTGTACTGCATCCTCTGCACAGTGTGCACCTAAAGCTACCTGAAGACATCTGCTGGTGTTCTGATCCTATTAATACCACAGGCAGGCAGCTGTAGTATGTACAGTTAGTGTACTGTGTCCTCTGCACAGTGTGCACCTAAAGCTACCTGAAGACAATTGATGGTGTTTTGATCCTATTAATACCACAGGCAGGCAGCTTCAGTATTTACAGTTAGTGTACTGTGTCCTCTGCACAGTGTGCACCTAAAGCTACCTGAAGACAATTGCTGATGTTCTGATCCTATTAATATCACAGACAGTCAGCTGCAGTATTTACGGTTAGTGTACTGTGTCCTCTGCATAGTGTGCACCTAAAGCTACCTGAAGACAATTGCTGTTGTTCTGATCCTATTAATATCAAAGGCAGGCAGCTCTAGCATTTACAGTTAGTGTACTGTGTACTCGGCACAGTGTGCACCTTAAGCTACCTGAACAAAATTGCTGGTGTTCTTCTGATCCCATTAGTACAACAGGCAAGCAGCTGCAGTATTTACAGTTAATGTACTGCATCCTCTGCACAGTGTGCACCTAAAGCTACCTGAAGACAATTGCTGGTGTTCTGATCCTAATAATACCGCAGACAGGCAGCTGTAGTATTTACAGTTTGTGTACTGTGTCCTCTGCACAGTGTGCACCTAAAGCTACCTGAAGACAATTGCTGGTGTTCTTCTGATTCTATTAGTACCAGAGGCAGGCAGCTGCAGTATTTACAGTTAGTGTACTGTGTCCTCTGCACAGTGTGCACCTAAAGTTACCTGAAGACAATTGCTGGTGTTCTGATCCTAATAATACCGCAGACAGGCAGCTGCAGTATTTACAGCTTGTGTACTGTGTCCTCTGCACAGTGTGCACCTAAATCTACCTGAAGACAATTGATGGTGTTCTGATCCTATTAATACCACAGGCAGGCAGCTGAAGTATTTATGGTTAGTGTACTGTGTCCTCTGCACAGTGTGCACCTAAAGCTACCTGAAGACAATTGCTGGTGTTCTGATCCTGTTAATACCACAGGCAGGCAGCTGCAGTATTTACAGTTAGTGTACTGTGCCCTCTGCACAGTGTGCACCTAAAGCTACCTGAAGACAATTGCTGGTGTTCAGACCCTATTAATACCACAGACAGGCAGCTACAGTATTTACGGTTAGTGTACTGTGTCCTCTGCACAGTGTGCACCTAAAGCTACCTGAAGACAATTGCTGGTGTTCTGATCCTGTTAATACCACAGGCAGGCAGCTGCAGTATTTACAGTTAGTGTACTGTGTCCTCTGCACAGTGTGCACCTAAAGCTACCTGAAGACAACTGCTGGTGTTCTGATCCTATTAATATCAAAGGCAGGCAGCTCTAGCATTTACAGTTAGTGTACTGTGTCCTTGGCACAGTGTGCACCTAAAGCTACCTGAACAAAATTGCTGGTGTTCTTCTGATCCTATTAGTACAACAGGCAAGCAGCTGCAGTATTTACAGTTAATGTACTGCGTCCTCTGCACAGTGTGCACCTAAAGCTACCTGAAGACAATTGCTGGTGTTCTGATCCTAATAATACCGCAGACAGGCAGCTGCAGTATTTACAGTTTGTGTACTGTGTCCTCTGCACATTGTGCACCTAAAGCTACCTGAAGACAATTGATGGTGTTCTTACATAGTTACATAGTTACATAGTAGGTGAGGTTGAAAAAAGACACACGTCCATCAAGTCCAACCTATGTGTGTGATTATGTGTCAGTATTACCTTACATATCCCTGTATGTTGCAGTCATTCAGGTGATTATCTAATAGTTTCTTGAAGCTATCAATGCTCCCCGCTGAGACCACCGCCTGTGGAAGGGAATTCCACATCCTTACCGCTCTTACAGTAAAGAACCCTCTACGTAGTTTAAGGTTAAACCTCTTTTCTTCTAATTGTAATGAGTGGCCCCGAGTCTTATTAAACTCTCTTCTGCGAAAAAGTTTTATCCCTATTGTGGGGTCACCAGTACAGTATTTGTAAATTGAAATCATATCCCCTCTCAAGCGTTTCTTCTCCAGAGAGAATAAGTTCAACGCTCGCAACCTTTCCTCATAACTAAGATCCTCCAGACCCTTTATTAGCTTTGTTGCCCTTCTTTGTACTCACTCCATTTCCAGTACATCCTTCCTGAGGACTGGTGCCCAGAACTGGACAGCATACTCCAGGTGCGGCCGGACCAGAGTCTTGTAGAGCGGGAGTATTATCGTTTTATCTCTGGAGTTGATCCCCCTTTTAATACATGCCAATATTCTGTTTGCCTTATTAGCAGCAGCTTGGCATTGCATGCCATTGCTGAGCCTATCATCTACTAGGACCCCCAGGTCCTTTTCCATCCTAGATTCCCCCAGAGGTTCTCCCCCCAGTGTATAGATTGCATTCATATTTTTGCCACCCAAATGCATTATTTTACATTTTTCTACATTGAACCTCATTTGCCATGTAGTCGCCCACCCCATTATTTGTTCAGGTCTTTTTGCAAGGTTTCCACATCCTGCAGAGAAGTTATTGCCCTGCTTAGCTTAGTATTGTCTGCAAATACAGAGATTGAACTGTTTATCCCATCCTCCAGATAGTTTAAACAAATTAAATAGGATTGGTCCCAGCACAGAACCCTGGGGAACCCCACTACCCACCCCTGACCATTCTGAGTACTCCCCATTTATCACCACACTCTGAACACGCCCTTGTAGCCAGTTTTCAATCCAGGTACTCACCCTATGGTCCATGCCAACGGACCCTATTTTGTACAGTAAACGTTTATGGGGAACTGTGTCAAATGCTTTTGCAAAATCCAGATACACCACGTCTACGGGCCTTCCTTTATCTAGATGGCAACTCACCTCCTCATAGAAGGTTAATAGATTGGTTTGGCAAGAACGATTCTTCATGAATCCATGCTGATTACTGCTAATGATATTGTTCTTATTACTAAAATCTTGTATATAGTCCCTTATCATCCCCTCCAAGATTTTACATACTATTGATGTTAGGCTAACTGGTCTGTAATTCCCAGGGATGATTTTTGGGCCCTTTTTAAATATTGGTGCTACATTGGCTTTTCTCCAATCAGCTGGTACCATTCCAGTCAATAGACTGTCTGTAAAAATTTGGAACGACGGTCTGGCAATCACCTGACTGAGTTCCCTAAGTACCCTCGGAGGCAAGCCATCTGGTCCCGGTGATTTATTAATGTTAAGTTTCTCAAGTCTAATTTTAATTCCGACCTCTGTTAACCATGGAGGTGCTTCCTGTGTTGTGTCATGAGTATAAACACTGCTGGTGTTCTGATCCTATTAATATCACAGGCAGGCAGCTGTAGCATTTACAGTTAGTGTACTGTGTACGCGGCACAGTGTGCACCTAAAGCTATCTGAGGAAAATCACTGGTGTTCTCTTATCCTATTAGTACCACAGGCAAGCAGCTGCAGTATTTACAATTATTATACTGTGTCCTCTGCACAGTGTGCACCTAAATCTACCTGAAGACAATTGCTGGTGTTCTGAACCTAATAATACCACACCAGGCAGCTGCAGTAGTTACAGTTAGTGTACTGTGTCCTCAGCACAGTGTGCACCTGAAGCTACCTGAAGAAAATTGCTGGTGTTCTTCTGATTCTATTAGTACCAGAGGCCGGCAGCTGCAGTATTTACAGTTAGGTTCACACTGTGCAGAGCACACATTACACTAAAGCTACCTGAAGACAATTGCTGTTGTTCTGATCCTATTATTATCACAGGCAGGCAGCTGCAGTATTTACAGTTAGTGTACTGTGTCCTCTGCACAGTGTGCATCTAAAGCTACCTGAAGAAAATTGCTGGTGTTTATCTGATCCTATTAGTTCCACAGGCAGGCAGCTGTAGTATTTACAATTATTGTACTGTGTCCTCTGCACAGTGTGCACCTAAAGCTACCTGAAGACAATTGCTGTTGTTCTGATCCTATTAATACCACAGGCAGGCAGCTGCAGTATTTACAGTTAGCGTACTGTGTCCTCAGCACAGTGTGCACCTGAAGCTACCTGAAGAAAATTGCTGGTGTTCTTCTGATTCTATTAGTACCAGAGGCAGGCAGCTGCAGTATTTACAGTTAGTGTAATGTGCCCTCTGCACAGTGTGCATCTAAAGCTACCTGAAGAAAATTGCTGGTGTTTATCTGATCCTATTAGTACCACAGGCAGGTAGCTGCAGTATTTACAGTTAGCGTACTGTGTCCTCTGTACAGCGTGCACCTGAAGCTACCTGAAGAAAATTACTGGTGTTCTTCTGATCCTATTACTACCACAGGCAGGCAGCTGCACTATTGACCGTTAGTGTACTGTGTCCTCTGCACAGTGTACATCTAAAGCTACCTGAAGAAAATTGCTGGAGTTCTTCTGATCCTATTAGTACCAAAGGCAGGCAGCTGCAGTATTTACCATTATTGTACTGTGTCCTCTGCACAGTGTGCACCTAAAGCTACCTGTAGAAAATGACTGGTGTTCTTCTGATCCTATTAGTACCACAGGCAGGCAACTGCAGGTTTTACAGTTAGTGTACTGTGTCCTCTGCACAGTGTGCACCTAAAGCTACCTGAAGACAATTGCTGGTGTTCTTGTCCTATTAATACCACAGGCAGGCAGCTGCAGTATTTACAGTTAGTGTACTGTGTCCTATGCACAGTGTGCACCTAAAGCTACCTGAAGACAATTGCTGGTGTTCTGATCCTATTAATACCACAGGCAGGAAGCTGCAGTATTTACAGCTACTGTACTGTGTCCTCTGCACAGTGTGCACCTAAAGCTACCTGAGGAAAATTACTGGTGTTCTTCTGATCCTATTAGTACCACAGGCAGGCAGCTGCAGTATTTACAGTTAGTGTACTGTGTCCTCTGCACAGTGTGCACCTAAAGCTACCTGAAGAAATTGCTGGTGTTCTTTTAATCCTATTAGTACCACAGGCAAGCAGCTGCAGTATTTACAGTTAGTGTACTGTGTCCTCTGCACAGTGTGCACCTAAAGCTATCTGAAGACAATTGCTGGTGTTCTGATCCTATTAATACCACAGGCAGCTGCAGTATTTACAGTTAGTGTACTGTGTCCTCTACACAGTGTGCAACCAAAGCTACCTTAACAAAATTGCTGTTGTTCGTCTGATCCTATTAGAACCACAGGCAGGCAGCAGCAGTATTTACAGTTATTGTAATGTGTCCTCTGTACAGTGTTCACCTAAATCTACCTGAAGGCAATTGCTGGTGTTCTGATCCTATTAATACCGCAGACAGGCAGCTGCAGTATTTAAAGTTAGTGTAATGTGTCCTCTGCACAGTGTGCACCTAAATCTACCTGAAGACAATTGCTGGTGTTCTGATCCTAATAATACCACAGGCAGGAAGCTGCAGTATTTACAGCTACTGTACTGTGTCCTCTGCACAGTGTGCACTTAAAGCTACCTGAAGAAAATGACTGATGTTCTTCTGATCCTATTAGTACCACAGGCAGGCAGCTGCAGTATTTATAGTTAGTGTACTGTGTCCTCTGCACAGTGTGCACCTAAAGCTACCTGAAGAAATTGCTGGTGTTCTCTTAATCCTATTAGTACCACAGGCAAGCAGCTGCAGTATTTACAGTTAGTGTACTGTGTCCTCTGCACAGTGTGCACCTAAAGCTACCTGAAGACAATTGCTGGTGTTCTGATCCTATTATTACCAGAGGCAGCTGCAGTATTTACAGTTAGTGTACTGTGTCCTCTGCACAGTGTGCACCTAAAGCTACCTTAACAAAATTGCTGGTGTTCGTCTGATCCTATTAGAACCACAGGCAGGCAGCAGCAGTATTTACAGTTATTGTAATGTGTCCTCTGTACAGTGTTCACCTAAATCTACCTGAAGGCAATTGCTGGTGTTCTGATCCTATTAATACCGCAGACAAGCAGCTGCAGTATTTACAGTTAGCGTACTGTGTCCTCTGCACAGTGTGCACCTAAATCTACCTGAAGACAATTGCTGGTGTTCTGATCCTAATAATACCACAGGCAGGAAGCTGCAGTATTTACAGCTACTGTACTGTGTCCTCTGCACAGTGTGCACCTAAAGCTACCTGAAGAAAATGACTGATCTTCTTCTGATCCTATTAGTACCACAGGCAGGCAGATGCAGTATTTACAGTTAGTGTACTGTCCTCTGTACAGTGTGAACCTAAAGCTACCTGAAGACAACTGCTGTTGTTCTGATCCTATTAATACCACAGGCAGGAAGCTGCAGTATTCACAGTTAGTGTACTGTGTCCTCTGCACAGTGTTCACCTAAAGCTACCTGAAGACAATTGCTGGTGTTCTGATCCTATTAATACCACAGGCAGCTGCAGTATTTACAGTTAGTGTACTGTGCCCTCTGCACAGTGTGCACCCAAAGCTACATGAGGAAAATATTTGGTGTTCTTCTGATCCTATTAGTACCACAGGCAGGCAGCTGCAGTATTTACAGTTAGTGTACTGTGCCCTCTGCACAGTGTGCACCTAAAGCTACCTGAAGAAATTGCTGGTGTTCTTTTAATCCTATTAGTACCACAGGCAAGCAGCTGCAGTATTTACAGTTAGTGTACTGTGTCCTCTGCACAGTGTGCACCTAAAGCTACCTGAAGACAATTGCTGGTGTTCTGATCCTATTAATACCACAGGCAGCTGCAGTATTTACAGTTAGTGTACTGTGCCCTCTGCACAGTTGCATCTAAAGGTACCTGAAGAAAATTGCTGGTGTTTATCTGATCCTATTAGTTCCACGGGCAGGCAGCTGCAGTAATTACAGTTAGTGTACTGCATCCTCTGCACAGTGTGTACCTAATGCTACCTGAAGACAATTGCTGGTGTTCTGATCCCATTAATACAATAGGCAGGAAGCTGTAGTATTTACAGTTAGTGTACTGTGTCCTCTGCACAGTGTACACCTAAAGCTACCTGAAGAAAATTCCTGGTGTTCTTCTGATTCTATTAGTACCAAAGGCAGGCAGCTGCAGTATTTACAATTATTGTACTGTGTCCTCTGCACAGTGTGCACCTAAAGCTACCTGAAGACAATTGCTGGTGTTCTGATTCTATTAATACCACAGGCAGGCAGCTGCATTATTTACAGTTAGTGTACTGTGTCCTCTGCGCAGTGTGCACCTAATGCTACCTGAAGACAATTGCTGTTGTTCTGATCCTATTAATACCGCAGGCAGGCATCTGCAGTATTTACAGTTAGTGTACTGCATTCTATTCACAGTGTGCACCTAATGCTACCTGAAGAAATTGCTGGTGTTCTGATCCTATTAATACCACAGGAAGGCAGCTGCAATATTTACAGTTAGTGTACTGTGTCCTCTGCACAGTGTGCACCTAAAGCTACCTGAAGAAAATTACTGGAGTTCTTCTGATCCTATTAGTACCACAGGCATGCAGCTGCAGTATTTACTGTTAGTATACTGTGCCCTCTGCACAGTGTGCACCTAAAGCTACCTGAAGACAATTGCTGTTGTTCTGATCCTATTAATGCCACAGGCAGGCAGCTGCAGTATTTACTGTTAGTATACTGTGTCCTCAGCACAGTGTGCACCTGAAGCTACCTGAAGAAAATTACTGGTGTTTAGGGATGAGCTTCGAGTTCGAGTCGAACTCATGTTCTACTCGAACATTGGCTGTTCGCAAGTTCGCCGAACAGCGAACAATTTGGGGTGTTCGCGGCAAATTCGAATGTCGCGGAACACCCTTTAAAAGTCTATGGGAGAAATCAAAAGTGCTAATTTTAAAGGCTTATATGCAAGTTATTGTCATAAAAAGTGTTTGGGGACCCGGGTCCTGCCCCAGGGGACATGGATCAATGCAAAAAAAAGTTTTAAAAACGGACGTTTTTTCAGGAGCAGTGATTTTATTAATGCTTAAAGTCAAACAATAAAAGTGTAATATCCCTTTAAATTTCGTACCTGGGGGGTGTCTATAGTATGCCTGTAAAGGGGCGCATGTTTCCTGTGTTTAGAACAGTCTGACAGCAAAATGACATTTGGAAGGAAAAAACTCATTTAAAACTACCCGCGGCTATTGCATTGCCGACAATACACATAGAAGTTAATTGATAAAAACGGCATGGGAATTCCCCACAGGGCAACCCCGAACCAAAATAAAAAAAAAAAATGATGTGGGGGTCCCCCTAAATTCCATACAAGGCCCTTCAGGTCTGGTATGGATATTAAGGGGAACCCCAGCCAAAATTTTTTAAAAAAATTGACGTGGGGTTCCCCCTAAATTCCATACCAGACCCTTCAGGTCTGGTATGGATTTTAAGGGGAACCCCGCGCCAAAAAAAAAAAAAACGGCGTGGGGTCCCCCCAAAAATCCATACCAGACCCTTATCCGAGCACGCAACCTGGCAGGCCGCAGGAAAAGAGGGGGGGACGAGAGTGCGGCCCCCCCCCTCCTGAACCGTACCAGGCCACATGCCCTCAACATTGGGAGGGTGCTTTGGGGTAGCCCCCCAAAACACCTTGTCCCCATGTTGATGAAGACAAGGGCCTCATCCCCACAACCCTGGCCGGTGGTTGTGGGGGTCTGCGGGCGGGGGGCTTATCAGAATCTGGAAGCCCCCTTTAACAAGGGGACCCCCAGATCCCGGCCCCCCCCCTGTGTGAAATGGTAAGGGGGTACTTACCCCTACCATTTCACTAAAAAACTGTCAAAAATGTTAAAAATAACAAGAGACAGTTTTTGACAATTCCTTTATTTAAATGCTTCTTCTTTCTCCTTCATCTTCTTCTGGTTCTTCTGGCTCTTTTGGTTCTTCCTCCGGCGTTCTCGTCCAGCATCTCCTCCGCGGCGTCTTCTATCTTCTTCTCCTCGGGCCGCTCCGCACCCATGGCATGGGGGGGAGGCTCCCGCTCTTCTCTTCATCTTCTTCTCTTCTTCATCTTCTTCTTCATCTTCTTCTTCTTCTTCTCTTCTTCCTTCTTCTCTTCTTCATTTCTTCTCCGGGCCGCTCCGCAGCCATGCTGGCATGGAGGGAGGCTCCCGCTGTGTGACGGCGTCTCTTCGTCTGACGGTTCTTAAATAACGGGGGGCGGGGCCATCCAGTGACCCCGCCCCCCTCTGACGCACGGTGACTTGACGGGACTTCCCTGTGACGTCACGGGGAATGCCACAGGGAAGTCCCGTCATGTCACCGTGCGTCAGAGGGGGGCGGGGTCACCGGGTGGCCCCGCCCCCCGTTATTTAAGAACCATCAGACGAAGAGACGCCGTCACACAGCGGGAGCCTCCCTCCATGCCACAGCATGGCTGCGGAGCGGCCCGGAGAAGAAATGAAGAAGAGAAGAAGGAAGAAGAGAAGAAGAAGAAGAAGAAGATGAAGAAGAAGATGAAGATGAAGAAGAGAAGAAGATGAAGAGAAGAGCGGGAGCCTCCCCCCCATGCCATGGGTGCGGAGCGGCCCGAGGAGAAGAAGATAGAAGACGCCGCGGAGAAGATGCTGGACGAGAACGCTGGAGGAAGAACCAGAAGAGCCAGAAGAACCAGAAGAAGAAGATGAAGGAAGAAAGAAGAAGCATTTAAATAAAGGAATTGTCAAAAACTGTCTCTTGTCGTTTTTAACATTTTTGACAGTTTTTTAGTGAAATGGTAGGAGTAAGTACCCCCTTACCATTTCACACAGGGGGGGGGCCGGGATCTGGGGGTCCCCTTGTTAAAGGGGGCTTCCAGATTCCGATAAGCCCCCCGCCCGCAGACCCCCACAACCACCAGCCAGGGTTGTGGGGATGAGGCCCTTGTCTTCATCAACATGGGGACAAGGTGTTTTGGGGGGCTACCCCAAAGCACCCTCCCAATGTTGAGGGCATGTGGCCTGGTACGGTTCAGGAGGGGGGGGGCCGCACTCTCGTCCCCCCCTCTTTTCCTGTGGCCTGCCAGGTTGCGTGCTCGGATAAGGGTCTGGTATGGATTTTTGGGGGGACCCCACGCCGTTTTTTTTTTTTTTTTGGCGCGGGGTTCCCCTTAAAATCCATACCAGACCTGAAGGGTCTGGTATGGAATTTAGGGGGAACCCCACGTCAATTTTTTTTTTAAATTTTGGCTGGGGTTCCCCTTAATATCCATACCAGACCTGAAGGGCCTTGTATGGAATTTAGGGGGACTCCCACATCATTTTTTTTTTTTATTTTGGTTCGGGGTTGCCCTGTGGGGAATTCCCATGCCGTTTTTATCAATGAACTTCTATGTGTATTGTCGGCAATGCAATAGCCGCGGTAGTTTTAAATGTGTTTTTTCCTTCAAAATGTCATTTTGCTGTCAGACTGTTCTAAACACTGGAAACATGCGCCCCTTTACAGGCATACTATAGACACCCCCCAGGTATGAAATTTAAAGGGATATTACACTTTTATTGTTTGACTTTAAGCATTATTAAAATCACTGCTCCTGAAAAAACGGCCGTTTTTAAAACTTTTTTTTGCATTGATTCATGTCCCCTGGGGGAGGACCCGGGTCCCCAAACACTTTTATTGACAATAACTTGCATATTAGCCTTAAAAATTAGCACTTTTGATTATTCATGTTCGTGTCCCATAGACTTTAACGGCGTTCGCGTGTTCGAACGAATTTTTTTCCTGTTCGCATGTTCTGGTGCGAACCGAACAGGGGGGTGTTCGGCTCATCCCTACTGGTGTTCTTCTGATCCTATTAGTAACACAGGCAGGCAGCTGCAGTATTGACAGTTAGTGTACTGTGTCCTCTGCACAGTGTACACCTAAAGCTACCTGAAGAAAATTGCTGGAGTTCTTCTGATCCTATTAGTACCAAAGGCAGGCAGCTGCAGTATTTACCATTATTGTACTGTGTCCTCTGCACAGTGTGCACCTAAAGCTACCTGTAGAAAATGACTGGTGTTCTTCTGATCCTATTAGTACCACAGGCAGGCAACTGCAGGTTTTACAGTTAGTGTACTGTGTCCTCTGCACAGTGTGCACCTAAAGCTACCTGAAGACAATTGCTGGTGTTCTTGTCCTATTAATACCACAGGCAGGCAGCTGCAGTATTTACAGTTAGTGTACTGTGTCCTATGCACAGTGTGCACCTAAAGCTACCTGAAGACAATTGCTGGTGTTCTGATCCTATTAATACCACAGGCAGGAAGCTGCAGTATTTACAGCTACTGTACTGTGTCCTCTGCACAGTGTGCACCTAAAGCTACCTGAGGAAAATTACTGGTGTTCTTCTGATCCTATTAGTACCACAGGCAGGCAGCTGCAGTATTTACAGTTAGTGTACTGTGTCCTCTGCACAGTGTGCACCTAAAGCTACCTGAAGAAATTGCTGGTGTTCTTTTAATCCTATTAGTACCACAGGCAAGCAGCTGCAGTATTTACAGTTAGTGTACTGTGTCCTCTGCACAGTGTGCACCTAAAGCTATCTGAAGACAATTGCTGGTGTTCTGATCCTATTAATACCACAGGCAGCTGCAGTATTTACAGTTAGTGTACTGTGTCCTCTACACAGTGTGCAACCAAAGCTACCTTAACAAAATTGCTGTTGTTCGTCTGATCCTATTAGAACCACAGGCAGGCAGCAGCAGTATTTACAGTTATTGTAATGTGTCCTCTGTACAGTGTTCACCTAAATCTACCTGAAGGCAATTGCTGGTGTTCTGATCCTATTAATACCGCAGACAGGCAGCTGCAGTATTTAAAGTTAGTGTAATGTGTCCTCTGCACAGTGTGCACCTAAATCTACCTGAAGACAATTGCTGGTGTTCTGATCCTAATAATACCACAGGCAGGAAGCTGCAGTATTTACAGCTACTGTACTGTGTCCTCTGCACAGTGTGCACTTAAAGCTACCTGAAGAAAATGACTGATGTTCTTCTGATCCTATTAGTACCACAGGCAGGCAGCTGCAGTATTTATAGTTAGTGTACTGTGTCCTCTGCACAGTGTGCACCTAAAGCTACCTGAAGAAATTGCTGGTGTTCTCTTAATCCTATTAGTACCACAGGCAAGCAGCTGCAGTATTTACAGTTAGTGTACTGTGTCCTCTGCACAGTGTGCACCTAAAGCTACCTGAAGACAATTGCTGGTGTTCTGATCCTATTATTACCAGAGGCAGCTGCAGTATTTACAGTTAGTGTACTGTGTCCTCTGCACAGTGTGCACCTAAAGCTACCTTAACAAAATTGCTGGTGTTCGTCTGATCCTATTAGAACCACAGGCAGGCAGCAGCAGTATTTACAGTTATTGTAATGTGTCCTCTGTACAGTGTTCACCTAAATCTACCTGAAGGCAATTGCTGGTGTTCTGATCCTATTAATACCGCAGACAAGCAGCTGCAGTATTTACAGTTAGCGTACTGTGTCCTCTGCACAGTGTGCACCTAAATCTACCTGAAGACAATTGCTGGTGTTCTGATCCTAATAATACCACAGGCAGGAAGCTGCAGTATTTACAGCTACTGTACTGTGTCCTCTGCACAGTGTGCACCTAAAGCTACCTGAAGAAAATGACTGATCTTCTTCTGATCCTATTAGTACCACAGGCAGGCAGATGCAGTATTTACAGTTAGTGTACTGTCCTCTGTACAGTGTGAACCTAAAGCTACCTGAAGACAACTGCTGTTGTTCTGATCCTATTAATACCACAGGCAGGAAGCTGCAGTATTCACAGTTAGTGTACTGTGTCCTCTGCACAGTGTTCACCTAAAGCTACCTGAAGACAATTGCTGGTGTTCTGATCCTATTAATACCACAGGCAGCTGCAGTATTTACAGTTAGTGTACTGTGCCCTCTGCACAGTGTGCACCCAAAGCTACATGAGGAAAATATTTGGTGTTCTTCTGATCCTATTAGTACCACAGGCAGGCAGCTGCAGTATTTACAGTTAGTGTACTGTGCCCTCTGCACAGTGTGCACCTAAAGCTACCTGAAGAAATTGCTGGTGTTCTTTTAATCCTATTAGTACCACAGGCAAGCAGCTGCAGTATTTACAGTTAGTGTACTGTGTCCTCTGCACAGTGTGCACCTAAAGCTACCTGAAGACAATTGCTGGTGTTCTGATCCTATTAATACCACAGGCAGCTGCAGTATTTACAGTTAGTGTACTGTGCCCTCTGCACAGTTGCATCTAAAGGTACCTGAAGAAAATTGCTGGTGTTTATCTGATCCTATTAGTTCCACGGGCAGGCAGCTGCAGTAATTACAGTTAGTGTACTGCATCCTCTGCACAGTGTGTACCTAATGCTACCTGAAGACAATTGCTGGTGTTCTGATCCCATTAATACAATAGGCAGGAAGCTGTAGTATTTACAGTTAGTGTACTGTGTCCTCTGCACAGTGTACACCTAAAGCTACCTGAAGAAAATTCCTGGTGTTCTTCTGATTCTATTAGTACCAAAGGCAGGCAGCTGCAGTATTTACAATTATTGTACTGTGTCCTCTGCACAGTGTGCACCTAAAGCTACCTGAAGACAATTGCTGGTGTTCTGATTCTATTAATACCACAGGCAGGCAGCTGCATTATTTACAGTTAGTGTACTGTGTCCTCTGCGCAGTGTGCACCTAATGCTACCTGAAGACAATTGCTGTTGTTCTGATCCTATTAATACCGCAGGCAGGCATCTGCAGTATTTACAGTTAGTGTACTGCATTCTATTCACAGTGTGCACCTAATGCTACCTGAAGAAATTGCTGGTGTTCTGATCCTATTAATACCACAGGAAGGCAGCTGCAATATTTACAGTTAGTGTACTGTGTCCTCTGCACAGTGTGCACCTAAAGCTACCTGAAGAAAATTACTGGAGTTCTTCTGATCCTATTAGTACCACAGGCATGCAGCTGCAGTATTTACTGTTAGTATACTGTGCCCTCTGCACAGTGTGCACCTAAAGCTACCTGAAGACAATTGCTGTTGTTCTGATCCTATTAATGCCACAGGCAGGCAGCTGCAGTATTTACTGTTAGTATACTGTGTCCTCAGCACAGTGTGCACCTGAAGCTACCTGAAGAAAATTACTGGTGTTTAGGGATGAGCTTCGAGTTCGAGTCGAACTCATGTTCTACTCGAACATTGGCTGTTCGCAAGTTCGCCGAACAGCGAACAATTTGGGGTGTTCGCGGCAAATTCGAATGTCGCGGAACACCCTTTAAAAGTCTATGGGAGAAATCAAAAGTGCTAATTTTAAAGGCTTATATGCAAGTTATTGTCATAAAAAGTGTTTGGGGACCCGGGTCCTGCCCCAGGGGACATGGATCAATGCAAAAAAAAGTTTTAAAAACGGACGTTTTTTCAGGAGCAGTGATTTTATTAATGCTTAAAGTCAAACAATAAAAGTGTAATATCCCTTTAAATTTCGTACCTGGGGGGTGTCTATAGTATGCCTGTAAAGGGGCGCATGTTTCCTGTGTTTAGAACAGTCTGACAGCAAAATGACATTTGGAAGGAAAAAACTCATTTAAAACTACCCGCGGCTATTGCATTGCCGACAATACACATAGAAGTTAATTGATAAAAACGGCATGGGAATTCCCCACAGGGCAACCCCGAACCAAAATAAAAAAAAAAAATGATGTGGGGGTCCCCCTAAATTCCATACAAGGCCCTTCAGGTCTGGTATGGATATTAAGGGGAACCCCAGCCAAAATTTTTTAAAAAAATTGACGTGGGGTTCCCCCTAAATTCCATACCAGACCCTTCAGGTCTGGTATGGATTTTAAGGGGAACCCCGCGCCAAAAAAAAAAAAAACGGCGTGGGGTCCCCCCAAAAATCCATACCAGACCCTTATCCGAGCACGCAACCTGGCAGGCCGCAGGAAAAGAGGGGGGGACGAGAGTGCGGCCCCCCCCCTCCTGAACCGTACCAGGCCACATGCCCTCAACATTGGGAGGGTGCTTTGGGGTAGCCCCCCAAAACACCTTGTCCCCATGTTGATGAAGACAAGGGCCTCATCCCCACAACCCTGGCCGGTGGTTGTGGGGGTCTGCGGGCGGGGGGCTTATCAGAATCTGGAAGCCCCCTTTAACAAGGGGACCCCCAGATCCCGGCCCCCCCCCTGTGTGAAATGGTAAGGGGGTACTTACCCCTACCATTTCACTAAAAAACTGTCAAAAATGTTAAAAATAACAAGAGACAGTTTTTGACAATTCCTTTATTTAAATGCTTCTTCTTTCTCCTTCATCTTCTTCTGGTTCTTCTGGCTCTTTTGGTTCTTCCTCCGGCGTTCTCGTCCAGCATCTCCTCCGCGGCGTCTTCTATCTTCTTCTCCTCGGGCCGCTCCGCACCCATGGCATGGGGGGGGAGGCTCCCGCTCTTCTCTTCATCTTCTTCTCTTCTTCATCTTCTTCTTCATCTTCTTCTTCTTCTTCTCTTCTTCCTTCTTCTCTTCTTCATTTCTTCTCCGGGCCGCTCCGCAGCCATGCTGGCATGGAGGGAGGCTACCGCTGTGTGACGGCGTCTCTTCGTCTGACGGTTCTTAAATAACGGGGGGCGGGGCCATCCAGTGACCCCGCCCCCCTCTGACGCACGGTGACTTGACGGGACTTCCCTGTGACGTCACGGGGAATGCCACAGGGAAGTCCCGTCATGTCACCGTGCGTCAGAGGGGGGCGGGGTCACCGGGTGGCCCCGCCCCCCGTTATTTAAGAACCATCAGACGAAGAGACGCCGTCACACAGCGGGAGCCTCCCTCCATGCCACAGCATGGCTGCGGAGCGGCCCGGAGAAGAAATGAAGAAGAGAAGAAGGAAGAAGAGAAGAAGAAGAAGAAGAAGATGAAGAAGAAGATGAAGATGAAGAAGAGAAGAAGATGAAGAGAAGAGCGGGAGCCTCCCCCCCATGCCATGGGTGCGGAGCGGCCCGAGGAGAAGAAGATAGAAGACGCCGCGGAGAAGATGCTGGACGAGAACGCTGGAGGAAGAACCAGAAGAGCCAGAAGAACCAGAAGAAGAAGATGAAGGAAGAAAGAAGAAGCATTTAAATAAAGGAATTGTCAAAAACTGTCTCTTGTCGTTTTTAACATTTTTGACAGTTTTTTAGTGAAATGGTAGGAGTAAGTACCCCCTTACCATTTCACACAGGGGGGGGGCCGGGATCTGGGGGTCCCCTTGTTAAAGGGGGCTTCCAGATTCCGATAAGCCCCCCGCCCGCAGACCCCCACAACCACCAGCCAGGGTTGTGGGGATGAGGCCCTTGTCTTCATCAACATGGGGACAAGGTGTTTTGGGGGGCTACCCCAAAGCACCCTCCCAATGTTGAGGGCATGTGGCCTGGTACGGTTCAGGAGGGGGGGGGCCGCACTCTCGTCCCCCCCTCTTTTCCTGTGGCCTGCCAGGTTGCGTGCTCGGATAAGGGTCTGGTATGGATTTTTGGGGGGACCCCACGCCGTTTTTTTTTTTTTTTTGGCGCGGGGTTCCCCTTAAAATCCATACCAGACCTGAAGGGTCTGGTATGGAATTTAGGGGGAACCCCACGTCAATTTTTTTTTTAAATTTTGGCTGGGGTTCCCCTTAATATCCATACCAGACCTGAAGGGCCTTGTATGGAATTTAGGGGGACTCCCACATCATTTTTTTTTTTTATTTTGGTTCGGGGTTGCCCTGTGGGGAATTCCCATGCCGTTTTTATCAATGAACTTCTATGTGTATTGTCGGCAATGCAATAGCCGCGGTAGTTTTAAATGTGTTTTTTCCTTCAAAATGTCATTTTGCTGTCAGACTGTTCTAAACACTGGAAACATGCGCCCCTTTACAGGCATACTATAGACACCCCCCAGGTATGAAATTTAAAGGGATATTACACTTTTATTGTTTGACTTTAAGCATTATTAAAATCACTGCTCCTGAAAAAACGGCCGTTTTTAAAACTTTTTTTTGCATTGATTCATGTCCCCTGGGGGAGGACCCGGGTCCCCAAACACTTTTATTGACAATAACTTGCATATTAGCCTTAAAAATTAGCACTTTTGATTATTCATGTTCGTGTCCCATAGACTTTAACGGCGTTCGCGTGTTCGAACGAATTTTTTTCCTGTTCGCATGTTCTGGTGCGAACCGAACAGGGGGGTGTTCGGCTCATCCCTACTGGTGTTCTTCTGATCCTATTAGTAACACAGGCAGGCAGCTGCAGTATTGACAGTTAGTGTACTGTGTCCTCTGCACAGTGTACACCTAAAGCTACCTGAAGAAAATTGCTGGAGTTCTTCTGATCCTATTAGTACCAAAGGCAGGCAGCTGCAGTATTTACCATTATTGTACTGTGTCCTCTGCACAGTGTGCACCTAAAGCTACCTGTAGAAAATGACTGGTGTTCTTCTGATCCTATTAGTACCACAGGCAGGCAACTGCAGGTTTTACAGTTAGTGTACTGTGTCCTCTGCACAGTGTGCACCTAAAGCTACCTGAAGACAATTGCTGGTGTTCTTGTCCTATTAATACCACAGGCAGGCAGCTGCAGTATTTACAGTTAGTGTACTGTGTCCTATGCACAGTGTGCACCTAAAGCTACCTGAAGACAATTGCTGGTGTTCTGATCCTATTAATACCACAGGCAGGAAGCTGCAGTATTTACAGCTACTGTACTGTGTCCTCTGCACAGTGTGCACCTAAAGCTACCTGAGGAAAATTACTGGTGTTCTTCTGATCCTATTAGTACCACAGGCAGGCAGCTGCAGTATTTACAGTTAGTGTACTGTGTCCTCTGCACAGTGTGCACCTAAAGCTACCTGAAGAAATTGCTGGTGTTCTTTTAATCCTATTAGTACCACAGGCAAGCAGCTGCAGTATTTACAGTTAGTGTACTGTGTCCTCTGCACAGTGTGCACCTAAAGCTATCTGAAGACAATTGCTGGTGTTCTGATCCTATTAATACCACAGGCAGCTGCAGTATTTACAGTTAGTGTACTGTGTCCTCTACACAGTGTGCAACCAAAGCTACCTTAACAAAATTGCTGTTGTTCGTCTGATCCTATTAGAACCACAGGCAGGCAGCAGCAGTATTTACAGTTATTGTAATGTGTCCTCTGTACAGTGTTCACCTAAATCTACCTGAAGGCAATTGCTGGTGTTCTGATCCTATTAATACCGCAGACAGGCAGCTGCAGTATTTAAAGTTAGTGTAATGTGTCCTCTGCACAGTGTGCACCTAAATCTACCTGAAGACAATTGCTGGTGTTCTGATCCTAATAATACCACAGGCAGGAAGCTGCAGTATTTACAGCTACTGTACTGTGTCCTCTGCACAGTGTGCACTTAAAGCTACCTGAAGAAAATGACTGATGTTCTTCTGATCCTATTAGTACCACAGGCAGGCAGCTGCAGTATTTATAGTTAGTGTACTGTGTCCTCTGCACAGTGTGCACCTAAAGCTACCTGAAGAAATTGCTGGTGTTCTCTTAATCCTATTAGTACCACAGGCAAGCAGCTGCAGTATTTACAGTTAGTGTACTGTGTCCTCTGCACAGTGTGCACCTAAAGCTACCTGAAGACAATTGCTGGTGTTCTGATCCTATTATTACCAGAGGCAGCTGCAGTATTTACAGTTAGTGTACTGTGTCCTCTGCACAGTGTGCACCTAAAGCTACCTTAACAAAATTGCTGGTGTTCGTCTGATCCTATTAGAACCACAGGCAGGCAGCAGCAGTATTTACAGTTATTGTAATGTGTCCTCTGTACAGTGTTCACCTAAATCTACCTGAAGGCAATTGCTGGTGTTCTGATCCTATTAATACCGCAGACAAGCAGCTGCAGTATTTACAGTTAGCGTACTGTGTCCTCTGCACAGTGTGCACCTAAATCTACCTGAAGACAATTGCTGGTGTTCTGATCCTAATAATACCACAGGCAGGAAGCTGCAGTATTTACAGCTACTGTACTGTGTCCTCTGCACAGTGTGCACCTAAAGCTACCTGAAGAAAATGACTGATCTTCTTCTGATCCTATTAGTACCACAGGCAGGCAGATGCAGTATTTACAGTTAGTGTACTGTCCTCTGTACAGTGTGAACCTAAAGCTACCTGAAGACAACTGCTGTTGTTCTGATCCTATTAATACCACAGGCAGGAAGCTGCAGTATTCACAGTTAGTGTACTGTGTCCTCTGCACAGTGTTCACCTAAAGCTACCTGAAGACAATTGCTGGTGTTCTGATCCTATTAATACCACAGGCAGCTGCAGTATTTACAGTTAGTGTACTGTGCCCTCTGCACAGTGTGCACCCAAAGCTACATGAGGAAAATATTTGGTGTTCTTCTGATCCTATTAGTACCACAGGCAGGCAGCTGCAGTATTTACAGTTAGTGTACTGTGCCCTCTGCACAGTGTGCACCTAAAGCTACCTGAAGAAATTGCTGGTGTTCTTTTAATCCTATTAGTACCACAGGCAAGCAGCTGCAGTATTTACAGTTAGTGTACTGTGTCCTCTGCACAGTGTGCACCTAAAGCTACCTGAAGACAATTGCTGGTGTTCTGATCCTATTAATACCACAGGCAGCTGCAGTATTTACAGTTAGTGTACTGTGCCCTCTGCACAGTTGCATCTAAAGGTACCTGAAGAAAATTGCTGGTGTTTATCTGATCCTATTAGTTCCACGGGCAGGCAGCTGCAGTAATTACAGTTAGTGTACTGCATCCTCTGCACAGTGTGTACCTAATGCTACCTGAAGACAATTGCTGGTGTTCTGATCCCATTAATACAATAGGCAGGAAGCTGTAGTATTTACAGTTAGTGTACTGTGTCCTCTGCACAGTGTACACCTAAAGCTACCTGAAGAAAATTCCTGGTGTTCTTCTGATTCTATTAGTACCAAAGGCAGGCAGCTGCAGTATTTACAATTATTGTACTGTGTCCTCTGCACAGTGTGCACCTAAAGCTACCTGAAGACAATTGCTGGTGTTCTGATTCTATTAATACCACAGGCAGGCAGCTGCATTATTTACAGTTAGTGTACTGTGTCCTCTGCGCAGTGTGCACCTAATGCTACCTGAAGACAATTGCTGTTGTTCTGATCCTATTAATACCGCAGGCAGGCATCTGCAGTATTTACAGTTAGTGTACTGCATTCTATTCACAGTGTGCACCTAATGCTACCTGAAGAAATTGCTGGTGTTCTGATCCTATTAATACCACAGGAAGGCAGCTGCAATATTTACAGTTAGTGTACTGTGTCCTCTGCACAGTGTGCACCTAAAGCTACCTGAAGAAAATTACTGGAGTTCTTCTGATCCTATTAGTACCACAGGCATGCAGCTGCAGTATTTACTGTTAGTATACTGTGCCCTCTGCACAGTGTGCACCTAAAGCTACCTGAAGACAATTGCTGTTGTTCTGATCCTATTAATGCCACAGGCAGGCAGCTGCAGTATTTACTGTTAGTATACTGTGTCCTCAGCACAGTGTGCACCTGAAGCTACCTGAAGAAAATTACTGGTGTTTAGGGATGAGCTTCGAGTTCGAGTCGAACTCATGTTCTACTCGAACATTGGCTGTTCGCAAGTTCGCCGAACAGCGAACAATTTGGGGTGTTCGCGGCAAATTCGAATGTCGCGGAACACCCTTTAAAAGTCTATGGGAGAAATCAAAAGTGCTAATTTTAAAGGCTTATATGCAAGTTATTGTCATAAAAAGTGTTTGGGGACCCGGGTCCTGCCCCAGGGGACATGGATCAATGCAAAAAAAAGTTTTAAAAACGGACGTTTTTTCAGGAGCAGTGATTTTATTAATGCTTAAAGTCAAACAATAATAGTGTAATATCCCTTTAAATTTCGTACCTGGGGGGTGTCTATAGTATGCCTGTAAAGGGGCGCATGTTTCCTGTGTTTAGAACAGTCTGACAGCAAAATGACATTTGGAAGGAAAAAACTCATTTAAAACTACCCGCGGCTATTGCATTGCCGACAATACACATAGAAGTTAATTGATAAAAACGGCATGGGAATTCCCCACAGGGCAACCCCGAACCAAAATAAAAAAAAAAAAATGATGTGGGGGTCCCCCTAAATTCCATACAAGGCCCTTCAGGTCTGGTATGGATATTAAGGGGAACCCCAGCCAAAATTTTTAAAAAAAATTGACGTGGGGTTCCCCCTAAATTCCATACCAGACCCTTCAGGTCTGGTATGGATTTTAAGGGGAACCCCACGCCAAAAAAAAAAAAAAACGGCGTGGGGTCCCCCCAAAAATCCATACCAGACCCTTATCCGAGCACGCAACCTGGCAGGCCGCAGGAAAAGAGGGGGGGACGAGAGTGCGGCCCCCCCCCTCCTGAACCGTACCAGGCCACATGCCCTCAACATTGGGAGGGTGCTTTGGGGTAGCCCCCCAAAACACCTTGTCCCCATGTTGATGAAGACAAGGGCCTCATCCCCACAACCCTGGCCGGTGGTTGCGGGGGTCTGCGGGCGGGGGGCTTATCAGAATCTGGAAGCCCCCTTTAACAAGGGGACCCCCAGATCCCGGCCCCCCCCCTGTGTGAAATGGTAAGGGGGTACTTACCCCTACCATTTCACTAAAAAACTGTCAAAAATGTTAAAAATGACAAGAGACAGTTTTTGACAATTCCTTTATTTAAATGCTTCTTCTTTCTCCTTCATCTTCTTCTGGTTCTTCTGGCTCTTTTGGTTCTTCCTCCGGCGTTCTCGTCCAGCATCTCCTCCGCGGCGTCTTCTATCTTCTTCTCCTCGGGCCGCTCCGCACCCATGGCATGGGGGGGGAGGCTCCCGCTCTTCTCTTCATCTTCTTCTCTTCTTCATCTTCTTCTTCATCTTCTTCTTCTTCTTCTCTTCTTCCTTCTTCTCTTCTTCATTTCTTCTCCGGGCCGCTCCGCAGCCATGCTGGCATGGAGGGAGGCTCCCGCTGTGTGACGGCGTCTCTTCGTCTGACGGTTCTTAAATAACGGGGGGCGGGGCCATCCAGTGACCCCGCCCCCCTCTGACGCACGGTGACTTGACGGGACTTCCCTGTGACGTCACGGGGAATGCCACAGGGAAGTCCCGTCATGTCACCGTGCGTCAGAGGGGGGCGGGGTCACCGGGTGGCCCCGCCCCCCGTTATTTAAGAACCATCAGACGAAGAGACGCCGTCACACAGCGGGAGCCTCCCTCCATGCCACAGCATGGCTGCGGAGCGGCCCGGAGAAGAAATGAAGAAGAGAAGAAGGAAGAAGAGAAGAAGAAGATGAAGAAGAAGATGAAGATGAAGAAGAGAAGAAGATGAAGAGAAGAGCGGGAGCCTCCCCCCCATGCCATGGGTGCGGAGCGGCCCGAGGAGAAGAAAATAGAAGACGCCGCGGAGAAGATGCTGGACGAGAACGCCGGAGGAAGAACCAGAAGAGCCAGAAGAACCAGAAGAAGAAGAAGATGAAGGAAGAAAGAAGAAGCATTTAAATAAAGGAATTGTCAAAAACTGTCTCTTGTCGTTTTTAACATTTTTGACAGTTTTTTAGTGAAATGGTAGGAGTAAGTACCCCCTTACCATTTCACACAGGGGGGGGCCGGGATCTGGGGGTCCCCTTGTTAAAGGGGGCTTCCAGATTCCGATAAGCCCCCCGCCCGCAGACCCCCACAACCACCAGCCAGGGTTGTGGGGATGAGGCCCTTGTCTTCATCAACATGGGGACAAGGTGTTTTGGGGGGCTACCCCAAAGCACCCTCCCAATGTTGAGGGCATGTGGCCTGGTACGGTTCAGGAGGGGGGGGGCCGCACTCTCGTCCCCCCCTCTTTTCCTGTGGCCTGCCAGGTTGCGTGCTCGGATAAGGGTCTGGTATGGATTTTTGGGGGGACCCCACGCCGTTTTTTGTTTTTTTTTGGCGCGGGGTTCCCCTTAAAATCCATACCAGACCTGAAGGGTCTGGTATGGAATTTAGGGGGAACCCCACGTCAATTTTTTTTTTAAATTTTGGCTGGGGTTCCCCTTAATATCCATACCAGACCTGAAGGGCCTTGTATGGAATTTAGGGGGACTCCCACATCATTTTTTTTTTTTATTTTGGTTCGGGGTTGCCCTGTGGGGAATTCCCATGCCGTTTTTATCAATGAACTTCTATGTGTATTGTCGGCAATGCAATAGCCGCGGTAGTTTTAAATGTGTTTTTTCCTTCAAAATGTCATTTTGCTGTCAGACTGTTCTAAACACTGGAAACATGCGCCCCTTTACAGGCATACTATAGACACCCCCCAGGTATGAAATTTAAAGGGATATTACACTTTTATTGTTTGACTTTAAGCATTATTAAAATCACTGCTCCTGAAAAAACGGCCGTTTTTAAAACTTTTTTTTGCATTGATTCATGTCCCCTGGGGGAGGACCCGGGTCCCCAAACACTTTTATTGACAATAACTTGCATATTAGCCTTAAAAATTAGCACTTTTGATTATTCATGTTCGTGTCCCATAGACTTTAACGGCGTTCGCGTGTTCGAACGAATTTTTTTCCTGTTCGCATGTTCTGGTGCGAACCGAACAGGGGGGTGTTCGGCTCATCCCTACTGGTGTTCTTCTGATCCTATTAGTAACACAGGCAGGCAGCTGCAGTATTGACAGTTAGTGTACTGTGTCCTCTGCACAGTGTACACCTAAAGCTACCTGAAGAAAATTGCTGGTGTTCTTCTGATTCTATTAGTATCACAGGCAGACAACTGCAGTATTTACAGTTAGTGTACTGTGTCCTCTGCACAGTGTGCACCTAAAGCTACCTGAAGAAAATGACTAGTGTTCTTCTGATCCTATTAATACCACAGGCAGGCAGCTGCAATATTTAAAGTTAGTGTATTTTGTCCTCTGCACAGTGTACACCTAAAGCTACCTGAAGACAATTGCTGGTGTTCTGATTCTATTAATACCACAGGCAGGCAGCAGCAGTATTTACAGTTAGTGTACTGTGTCCTCTGCTAATTGTGCACCTAAAGCTACCTGAAGACAATTGCTGTTGTTCTGATTCTATTAATACCACAGGCAGGCAGCTGCAGTATTTACAGTTAGTGTACTGTGTCCTCTGCACAGTGTGCACATCAAGCTACCTGAACAAAGTGACTGGTGTTCTTCTGATTTTATTAATACCACAGGCATGCAGCTACAGTATTTACATTTAGTATACTGTGTCCTCTGCACAGTGTGCACCTAAAGCTACCTGAATACAATTGCTGTTGTTCTGATCCTATTAATGCCACAGGCAGGCAGCTGCATTATTTACAGTTACTGTACTGTGCCCTCTGCACAGTGTGCACCTAAAGCTACCTGAAGACAATTGCTGGTGTTCTGATCCTATTAATACCACAGGCAGGAAGCTGCAGTATTTACAGTTAGTGTACTTTGTGTCCTCTGCACAGTGTGCACCTAAAGCTACCTGAAGAAAATGACTGATGTTCTTCTGATCCTATTAGTACCACAGGCAGGCAGATGCGGTATTTACAGTTCGTGTACTGTCCTCTGCACAGTGTGAACCTAAAGCTACCTGAAGACAACTGCTGTTGTTCTGATCCTATTAATACCACAGGCAGGAAGCTGCAGTATTTACAGTTAGTGTACTGTGTCCTCTGCACAGTGTGCACCTAAAGCTACCTGAAGAAATTGCTGGTGTTCTTTTAATCCTATTAGTACCACAGGCAAGCAGCTGCAGTATTTACAGTTAGTGTACTGTGTCCTCTGCACAATTTACACCTAAAGCTACCTGAAAACAATTGCTGGTGTTCTGATCCTATTAATACCACAGGCAGCTGCAGTATTTACAGTTAGTGTACTGTGCCCTCTGCACAGTTGCATCTAAAGCTACCTGAAGAAAATTGCTGGTGTTTATTTGATCCTATTAGTTCCACAGGCAGGCAGCTGCAGTATTTAAAGTTAGCGTACTGTGTCCTCTGTACAGTGTGCACCTGAAGCTACCTGAAGAAAGTTGCTGGTGTTCTTCTGATCCTATTAGTACCACAGGCAGGCCGCTGCAGTATTGACAGTTAGTGTACTGTGTCCTCTGCTTAGTGTGCACCTAAAGCTACCTGAAAACAATTGCTGGTGTTCTGATCCTAATAATACCACAGGCAGGCAGCTGCAGTAATTACAGTTAGTGTACTGCATCCTCTGCACAGTGTGCACCTAAAGCTACCTGAAGACAGTTGCTGGTGTTTTGATCCTATTAATACCACAGGCAGGAAGCTGTAGTATTTACAGTTAGTGTACGGTGTCCTCTGCACAGTGTACACCTAAAGCTACTTGAAGAAAATTCCTTGTGTTCTTCTGATCCTATTAGTACCAAAGGCAGGCAGCTGCAGTATTTACAATTATTGTACTGTGCCCTCTGCACAGTGTGCACCTAAAGCTACCTGAAGACAATTGCTGGTGTTCTGATTCTATTAATACCACAGGCAGGCAGCTGCAGTATTTACAGTTAGTGCACTGTGTTCTCTGCACAGTGTGCACCTAATGCTACCTGAAGACAATTGCTGTTGTTCTGATCCTATTAATACCACAGGCAGGCAGCTGCAGTATTTACAGTTAATGTACTGCATTCTCTTCACAGTGTGCACCTAAAGCTACCTGAAGACAATTGCTGGTGTTCTGATCCTATTAATACCACAGGCAGGCAGCTGCAGTATTTACAGTTAGTGTACTGTGTCCTCTGCACAGTGTGCAACTAAAGCTACCTGAAGAAAATTACTGGAGTTCTTCTGATCCTATTAGTACCACAGGCATGCAGCTGCAGTATTTACAGTTAGTATACTGTGTCCTCTGCACAGTGTGCACCTAAAGCTACCTGAAGACAATTGCTGTTGTTCTGATCCTATTAATGCCACAGGCAGGCAGCTGCAGTATTGACAGTTAGTGTACTGTGTCCTCTGCACAGTGTACACCTAAAGCTACCTGAAAAAAATTGCTGGTGTTCTTCTGATTCTATTAGTACCACAGGCAGACAACTGCAGTATTTACAGTTGGTGTACTGTGTCCTCTGCACAGTGTGCACCTAAAGCTACCTGAAGAAAATGACTAGTATTCTTCTGATCCTATTAATACCACAGGCAGGCAGCTGCAATATTTAAAGTTAGTGTATTTTGTCCTCTGCACAGTGTACACCTAAAGCTACCTGAAGACAATTGCTGGTGTTCTGATTCTATTAATACCACAGTCAGGCTGCTGCAGTATTCACAGTTAGTGTACTGTGTCCTCTGCTAATTGTGCACCTAAAGCTACCTGAAGACAATTGCTGTTGTTCTGATCCTATTAATACCACAGGCAGGAAGCTGCAGTATTTACAGTTAGTGTACTGTGTCCTCTGCACAGTGTGCACATCAAGCTACCTGAACAAAGTGACTGGTGTTCTTCTGATTTTATTAGTACCACAGGCATGCAGCTACAGTATTTACATTTAGTATACTGTGTCCTCTGCACAGTGTGCACCTAAAGCTACCTGAATACAATTGCTGTTGTTCTGATCCTATTAATGCCACAGGCAGGCAGCTGCATTATTTACAGTTACTGTACTGTGCCCTCTGCACAGTGTGCACCTAAAGCTACCTGAAGACAATTGCTGGTGTTCTGATCCTATTAATACCACAGGCAGGAAGCTGCAGTATTTACAGTTAGTGTACTGTGTCCTCTGCACAGTGTGCACCTAAAGCTACCTGAAGAAAATGACTGATGTTCTTCTGATCCTATTAGTACCACAGGCAGGCAGATGCAGTATTTACAGTTCGTGTACTGTCCTCTGCACAGTGTGAACCTAAAGCTACCTGAAGACAGTTGCTGTTGTTCTGATCCTATTAATACCACAGGCAGGAAGCTGCAGTATTTACAGTTAGTGTACTGTGTCCTCTGCACAGTGTGCACCTAAAGCTACCTGAAGAAATCGCTGGTGTTCTTTTAATCCTATTAGTACCACAGACAAGCAGCTGCAGTATTTACAGTTAGTGTACTGTGTCCTCTGCACAGTGTACACCTAAAGCTACCTGAAGACAATTGCTGGTGCTCTGATCTTATTAATACCACAGGCAGCTGCAGTATTTACAGTTAGTGTACTGTGCCCTCTGCACAGTTGCATCTAAAGCTACCTGAAGAAAATTGCTGGTGTTTATCTGATCCTATTAGTTCCACAGGCAGGCAGCTGCAGTATTTAAAGTTAGCGTACTGTGTCCTCTGTACAGTGTGCACCTGAAGCTACCTGAAGAAAATTACTGGTGTTCTTCTGATCCTATTAGTACCACAGGCAGGCCGCTGCAGTATTGACAGTTAGTGTACTGTGTCCTCTGCTTAGTGTGCACCTAAAGCTACCTGAAGACAATTGCTGGTGTTCTGATCCTAATAATACCACAGGCAGGCAGCTGCAGTAATTACAGTTAGTGTACTGCATCCTCTGCACAGTGTGCACCTAAAGCTACCTGAAGACAGTTGCTGGTGTTCTGATCCTATTAATACCACAGGCAGGAAGCTGTAGTATTTACAGTTAGTGTACTGTGTCCTCTGCACAGTGTACACCTAAAGCTACCTGAAGAAAATTCCTGGTGTTCTTCTGATCCTATTAGTACCAAAGGCAGGCAGCTGCAGTATTTACAATTATTGTACTGTGTCCTCTGCACAGTGTGCACCTAAAGCTACCTGAAGACAATTGCTGGTGTTCTGATTCTATTAATACCACAGGCAGGCAGCTGCAGTATTTACAGTTAGTGTACTGTGTCCTCTGCACAGTGTGCACCTAATGCTACCTGAAGACAATTGCTGTTTTTCTGATACTATTAATACCACAGGCAGGCAGCTGCAGTATTTACAGTTAGTGTACTGTGTCCTCTGCACAGTGTGCACCTAATGCTACCTGAAGACAATTGCTGGTGTTCTGATCCTATTAATACCATAGGCAGGCAGGCAGCTGCAGTATTTACAGTTAGTGTACTGTGTCCTCTGCACAGTGTGCACCTAAAGCTACCTAAAGAAAATTACTGGAGTTCTTCTGATCCTATTAGTACCACAGGCATGTAGCTGCAGTATTTACAGTTAGTATACTGTGTTCTCTGCACAGTGTGCACCTAAAGCTACCTGAAGACAATTGCTGTTGTTCTGATCCTATTAATGCCACAGGCAGGAAGCTGCAGTATTTACAGTTAGTGTACTGTGTCCTCTGCACAGTGTGCACCTAAAGCTACCTGAAGAAAATGACTGATGTACTTCTGATCCTATTAGTACCACAGGCAGGCAGATGCAGTATTTACAGTTCGTGTACTGTCCTCTGCACAGTGTGAACCTAAAGCTACCTGAAGACAACTGCTGTTGTTCTGATCCTATTAATACCACAGGCAGGAAGCTGCAGTATTTACAGTTAGTGTACTGTGTCCTCTGCACAGTGTGCACCTAAAGCTACCTGAAGAAATTGCTGGTGTTATTTTAATCCTATTAGTACCACAGGCAAGCAGCTGTAATATTTACAGTTAGTGTACTGTGTCCTCTGCACAGTGTACACCTAAAGCTACCTGAAGACAATTGCTGGTATTCTGATCCTATTAATACCACAGGCAGCTGCAGTATTTACAGTTAGTGTACTGTGCCCTCTGCACAGTTGCATCTAAAGCTACCTAAAGAAAATTGCTGGTGTTTATCTGATCCTATTAGTTCCACAGGCAGGCAGCTGTAGTATTTAAAGTTAGCGTACTGTGTCCTCTGTACAGTGTGCACCTGAAGCTACCTGAAGAAATTTACTGGTGTTCTTCTGATCCTATTAGTACCACAGGCAGGCCGCTGCAGTATTGACAGTTAGTGTACTGTGTCCTCTGCTTAGTGTGCACCTAAAGCTACCTGAAGACAATTGCAGGTGTTCTGATCCTAATAATACCACAGGCAGGCAGCTGCAGTAATTACAGTTAGTGTACTGCATCCTCTGCACAGTGTGCACCTAAAGCTACCTGAAGACAGTTGCTGGTGTTCTGATCCTATTAATACCACAGGCAGGAAGCTGTAGTATTTACAGTTAGTGTACTGTGTCCTCTGCACAGTGTACACCTAAAGCTACCTGAAGAAAATTCCTGGTGTTCTTCTGATCCTATTAGTACCAAAGGCAGGCAGCTGCAGTATTTACAGTTAGTGCACTGTGTCCTCTGCACAGTGTGCACCTAATGCTACCTGAAGACAATTGCTGTTGTTCTGATCCTATTAATACCACAGGCAGGCAGCTGCAGTATTTACAGTTAATGTACTGCATTCTCTTCACAGCGTGCACCTAAAGCTACCTGAAGACAATTGCTGGTGTTCTGATCCTATTAATACCACAGGCAGGCAGCTGCAGTATTTACAGTTAGTGTACTGTGTCCTCTGCACAGTGTGCAACTAAATCTACCTGAAGAAAATTACTGGAGTTCTGCTGATCCTATTAGTACCACAGGCATGCAGCTGCAGTATTTACAGTTAGTATACTGTGTCCTCTGCACAGTGTGCACCTAAAGCTACCTGAAGACAATTGCTGTTGTTCTGATCCTATTAATGCCACAGGCAGGCAGCTGCAGTAATGACAGTTAGTGTACTGTGTCCTCTGCACAGTGTACACCTAAAGCTACCTGAAGAAAATTGCTGGTGTTCTTCTGATTCTATTAGTACCACAGGCAGACAACTGCAGTATTTACAGTTAGTGTACTGTGTCCTCTGCACAGTGTGCACCTAAAGCTACCTGAAGAAAATGATTAGTGTTCTTCTGATCCTATTAATACCACAGGCAGGCAGCTGCAATATTTAAAGTTAGTGTATTTTGTCCTCTGCACAGTGTACACCAAAAGCTACCTGAAGACAATTGCTGGTGTTCTGATTTTATTAATACCACAGTCAGGCAGCTGCAGTATTCACAGTTAGTGTACTGTGTCCTCTGCTAATTGTGCACCTAAAGCTACCTGAAGACAATTGCTGGTGTTCTGATTCTATTAATACCACAGGCAGGCAGCTGCAGTATTTACAGTTAGTGTACTGTGTCCTCTGCACAGTGTGCACCTAATGCTACCTGAAGACAATTGCTGTTGTTCTGATACTATTAATACCACAGGCAGGCAGCTGCAGTATTTACAGTTAGTGTACTGTGTCCTCTGCACAGTGTGCACCTAATGCTACCTGAAGACAATTGCTGGTGTTCTGATCCTATTAATACCATAGGCAGGCAGGCAGCTGCAGTATTTACAGTTAGTGTACTGTGTCCTCTGCACAGTGTGCGCCTAAAGCTACCTAAAGAAAATTACTGGAGTTCTTCTGATCCTATTAGTACCACAGGCATGTAGCTGCAGTATTTACAGTTAGTATACTGTGTTCTCTGCACAGTGTGCACCTAAAGCTACCTGAAGACAATTGCTGTTGTTCTGATCCTATTAATGCCACAGGCAGGCAGCTGCAGTATTTACAGTTAGTGTACTGTGTCCTCTGCACAGTGTGCACCTAAAGCTACCTGAAGAAAATGACTGATGTACTTCTGATCCTATTAGTACCACAGGCAGGCAGATGCAGTATTTACAGTTCGTGTACTGTCCTCTGCACAGTGTGAACCTAAAGCTACCTGAAGACAACTGCTGTTGTTCTGATCCTATTAATACCACAGGCAGGAAGCTGCAGTATTTACAGTTAGTGTACTGTGTCCTCTGCACAGTGTGCACCTAAAGCTACCTGAAGAAATTGCTGGTGTTATTTTAATCCTATTAGTACCACAGGCAAGCAGCTGTAATATTTACAGTTAGTGTACTGTGTCCTCTGCACAGTGTACACCTAAAGCTACCTGAAGACAATTGCTGGTATTCTGATCCTATTAATACCACAGGCAGCTGCAGTATTTACAGTTAGTGTACTGTGCCCTCTGCACAGTTGCATCTAAAGCTACCTAAAGAAAATTGCTGGTGTTTATCTGATCCTATTAGTTCCACAGGCAGGCAGCTGCAGTATTTAAAGTTAGCGTACTGTGTCCTCTGTACAGTGTGCACCTGAAGCTACCTGAAGAAAGTTACTGGTGTTCTTCTGATCCTATTAGTACCACAGGCAGGCCGCTGCAGTATTGACAGTTAGTGTACTGTGTCCTCTGCTTAGTGTGCACCTAAAGCTACCTGAAGACAATTGCTGGTGTTCTGATCCTAATAATACCACAGGCAGGCAGCTGCAGTAATTACAGTTAGTGTACTGCATCCTCTGCACAGTGTGCACCTAAAGCTACCTGAAGACAGTTGCTGGTGTTCTGATCCTATTAATACCACAGGCAGGAAGCTGTAGTATTTACAGTTAGTGTACTGTGTCCTTTGCACAGTGTACACCTAAAGCTACCTGAAGAAAATTCCTGGTGTTCTTCTGATCCTATTAGTACCAAAGGCAGGCAGCTGCAGTATTTACAGTTAGTGCACTGTGTCCTCTGCACAGTGTGCACCTAATGCTACCTGAAGACAATTGCTGTTGTTCTGATCCTATTAATACCACAGGCAGGCAGCTGCAGTATTTACAGTTAATGTACTGCATTCTCTTCACAGTGTGCACCTAAAGCTACCTGAAGACAATTGCTGGTGTTCTGATCCTATTAATACCACAGGCAGGCAGCTGCAGTATTTACAGTTAGTGTACTGTGTCCTCTGCACAGTGTGCAACTAAATCTACCTGAAGAAAATTACTGGAGTTCTGCTGATCCTATTAGTACCACAGGCATGCAGCTGCAGTATTTACAGTTAGTATACTGTGTCCTCTGCACAGTGTGCACCTAAAGCTACCTGAAGACAATTGCTGTTGTTCTGATCCTATTAATGCCACAGGCAGGCAGCTGCAGTAATGACAGTTAGTGTACTGTGTCCTCTGCACAGTGTACACCTAAAGCTACCTGAAGAAAATTGCTGGTGTTCTTCTGATTCTATTAGTACCACAGGCAGACAACTGCAGTATTTACAGTTAGTGTACTGTGTCCTCTGCACAGTGTGCACCTAAAGCTACCTGAAGAAAATGATTAGTGTTCTTCTGATCCTATTAATACCACAGGCAGGCAGCTGCAATATTTAAAGTTAGTGTATTTTGTCCTCTGCACAGTGTACACCTAAAGCTACCTGAAGACAATTGCTGGTGTTCTGATTTTATTAATACCACAGTCAGGCAGCTGCAGTATTCACAGTTAGTGTACTGTGTCCTCTGCTAATTGTGCACCTAAAGCTACCTGAAGACAATTGCTGTTGTTCTGATCCTATTAATACCACAGGCAGGCAGCTGCAGTATTTACAGTTAGTGTACTGTGTCCTCTGCTTAGTGTGCACCTAAAGCTACCAGAAGAAAATTGCTGGTGTTCTGATCCTATTAATACCATAGGCAGGCATTTACAGTTAGTGTACTGTGTCCTCTGCACAGTGTGCACCTAAAGCTACCTGAAGAAAATTACTGGAGTTCTTCTGATCCTATTAGTACCACAGGCATGTAGCAGTATTTACAGTTAGTATACTGTGTTCTCTGCACAGTGTGCACCTAAAGCTACCTGAAGACAATTGCTGTTGTTCTGATTCTATTAATACCACAGTCAGGCAGCTGCAGTATTCACAGTTAGTGTACTGTGTCCTCTGCTAATTGTGCACCTAAAGCTACCTGAAGACAATTGCTGTTGTTCTGATCCTATTAATGCCACAGGCAGGCAGCTGCAGTATTTACAGTTAGTGTACTGTGTCCTTAGCACAGTGTGCACCTAAACCTACCTGAAGAAAATGACTGGTGTTCTTCTGATCCTATTAGTACCACAGGCAGGCTGCTGCAGTATTTACAGTTAGTGTACTGCATCCTCTTCACAGTGTGCACCTAAAGCTACCTGAAGACAATTACTGGAGTTGTTCTGATCCTATTAGTACCACAGGCAGGCAGCTGCAATATTTACAGTTAGTGTACTGTGTCCTCTACACAGTGTGCACCTAAAGCTACCTGAAGACAATTGCTATTGTTCTGATCTTATTAATACCACAGGCAGGCAGCTGCAGTATTCACAGTTAGTGTACTGTGTCCTCTGCTTAGTGTGCATCTAAAGCTACCTGAAGAAAATTGCTGGTGTTCTTCTGATCCTATTAGTACCACAGGCAGGCAGCTGCAATATTTACAGTTAGTGTACTGTGTCCTCTGCACAGTGTGCACCTAAAGCTACCTGAAGACAATTGCTGTTGTTCTGATCCTATTAATACCACAGGCAGGCAGCTGCAGTATTCACAGTTATAGGGCGTACACACGGTCGGACTTTGTTCGGACATTCCGACAACAAAATCCTAGGATTTTTTCCGACGGATGTTGGCTCAAACTTGTTTTGCCTACACACGGTCGCACAAAGTTGTCGGAATTTCCGATCGACAACCACGCGATCACGTACACCATGTACGACGAGACTAGAAAAGGCCGGTTCAGAACCAAGCGCGGCAACCTTTGGGCTCCTTTTGCTAATCTCGTGTTAGTAAAAGTTTGGTGAGAGACGATTCGCGCTTTTTCAGACTCGTGGCTTTCAGATCATTTTCTGACGTTCAGTTTGTGCTTGTGGGTTTGTATCTGCTCTTCAGTGCGCGCAGCAAGTTCCGCGTGACTTTAGGTAGTCATTGTATTCTTGTTCATTCGTTACTGGTTTTCAGGTCGCTCTTCACAGGCCTTGCTGTTCTTCAGTGCGTTCTGTTACTTCGTTCTGAGCAGTCGACCATTTTCTAGCCATGTTTCGTATGCGTACTCCTCGTACAGGTCGTGCTGTGCGGTGGCTTGGTGTTGGGGTCCTGACCTTGACACAAGTCCAGTCCATGAACAGGTTGGGGAGGAGTTCATGGACCAAGAATTGGTTGCTTCAGCGTGACCAGTTCTCTCATATGCCTTTGCTCCGTGAGATCCGTGAGAATAATCCTGATGATTTCAGGAACTTTCTCAGGATGACGGACCCCGTATTTCACCGTTTGTTGGCTTCGCTGACCCCCTATATCAGCAGGCAGGATACCTGCATGAGGCAAACCATCACTCCGGAGCAGAGGTTGGTCGCTACCTTGCGGTATTTGGCCACTGGGAGAAGCCTGCAGGACCTCAAGTTCTCAACAGGCATCTCCCCCCAGGCTCTTCTTTGTGGACATTTACTGCTTGTGTTTGTTTGGGCTGACCCTGACAGAAATGTGTGGAGTCCAGAAAATGTTGTGATTGTGTAACCTTACAAAGCACTGTTGGCTGTTATTTACTAAATGCAAAGACACTTTTCACTACAAGTGCACTTGCAACTGCACTGAAACTGCACTTGTAGTGCAAAGTGGATTTGCCCTTAGGAAATTACCCCCATTTTCTCATAAAACAACAATTACATCACCCCAAAAGTGTTGTAGCGTTGAGGCAATAATCCACACATTCTTGATGAACAATCTTTTTAATACCTGCACAATCACATGTGCATTTACCAAAGGTTTTTCTGACAAACCAACATGTTTGTTGTATACCAATTTTTGTGGTGTCATTATCCAAAATCAAAATGTGCATTTTATAGAAAACAGGCCTGTGTAAAACCAACAAGAAAGACACAAATCTTGATCTTACAAAGTTCACATTTGGTAGAACTTGAAGGCAATATCAGACATGAGTATTTAGGAACTGTGTTTGATATTGCGTTCAGATGGGGGGAAATCGCCCCAGGAAAAGCCAAATTTGGAAGATGCACACAAATTTCACAATGTCAACATGTGCTATCTGCCATCACGGGGGATCAAGGGACGTGTTTTGGGGGAGAAAGCCCTTCCTCACCGCTACTTTATTATTGAGGAAGGGGTTGCACCCCCAAAACGCGTCCATTGATCTCCCGTGATGGCAGATAGCACATGTTGACACACTGTGTGCATCCTCCAAATTTGGCTTTGGGAAAAATCACAAAAACATTTCGCACATTGTAGCACACAAAAGAAGAAAGTGATTTGGAGGGGTTTTAAACTCGCCCCAAAACATCAATGATGTTTTTATATTTTGGAATAACATCATTGATGTTTTGCTTGATGATTTCCAATTGTAAATTACACCCCATGATCTCCCCGATCAGGATCTGGGCACTTTCGGATGTGAAAGGATCTTCATCCACAACCTCACGATCACCTAAAAAGAGAGGAACCCCAAAATAAATTAGGTTTAAAAAAAATACCGCCATCCATCTCTTATCTGAGCCTGTGGTCGCAGACACTCACCTGTTGTGGTGACTAGTTCCACCACGTCTTCTTCCTCCTACTCAGCTTGTGTTGGTGGGATTTCCCCTTCTTCCAGAGGGGGGGGGGCTCTGGTCTCCTCAGATGAGGGGTGTCCTCCGAGTCTTTTCTCCCCTATGTAAAACAAAAATGGTATAATTAGCACACAGATATTTAATGTCAGAACTATAAAGATGAAACATTGCTTGGAAGTGGGGTACAATTATCTATTTTAGCCGAGTTCCAAGATGTAGCTTTTTTAATGCCCTTTGTCAAGCTTCAATACTTTACCTGTTTTGTCCAAGCTTCACAGATGTAGCCCCCCCTATAGTATACACTGGAGCACCTGTGTGCCCCCCCCTAATAAAAATGGTGTTCTTTTGTCCCACACTAGTGCTCCAGCGTCCAGATGTGAAAACAGCTGCTCAGTGTCCTCTCCTTACACACAATCTAGTTTGCATTTCATTCTAGTAACAAAGCCATCTACACAACCCAATTCTTTGAAGCCAAGTATAGGGCATCAAAATGGTGGCCAAATGCATATGGGCTAAACAATGGTATTTTATAGTCAGAAATAAAAATGTGTGATCTGAACGAATAATGTGCCCATGAACATGAAAGTTGCCATTTTAAACTGTACAACAGTTCCTAAAAGCACATGGAGCAGCACGAACGTAATAAACACAAAAAGAATAGGAACACAGCACAAATACTTACTTTTTTGCAGCACTCTCCAGATCTTTCTGTACTGCTCATGTTCTCGTAATTTCAGGTCTGACCACCGCTTCCTGAGCTGATCTTTCGATCATTGTACCCCGAATTTCTGGTGCAGACTCCTGACCACTTTCGCCATGATCTTGGCCTTTCGGACATTGGGGTTGGGGTAAGGCCCATACTTTCCATCATAGTCGGCCCTCTTCAGGATGTCCACCATCTCCAACATCTCCCCAAAGGACATATTTGAGTCCTTTAATCTCCTTCTGGATCGGGACGTTTCAGGCTCCGGCCTTTCCTCCTCCTCCTCCTCCTCGTTTCTACAATTAGCATGATCCTGCTGTCTATCCACCATGTGCTCTTCCCCCACTGCGGCGAACGAAAAGGGGCGGGGAATAGACTAGAAAGAATGTCAGGGGCGGGCGGAGTTATACGAATGCGCAGTGTGTATAAATCGTAACACGCGCGCGTCTTACGTACGATCTGTGAGCGGAGGAAGGAGCATCGGAGACGCCGATCGTGCTAACGAAGGTAGGATCTAAACTTGGGCCTATACTGCTTCGAAATGGAAGCCTATATTTTAACAAGATTAGGGGAGTTTGGCCTGACATTAGGGTTTGTCTTGTGTTGTGTCTTGCAGAGAAAATGGATGGGTTCAACGACCACAATTTCCTGCCCTTGTTTATTGACAAGTACAGAGAGCTGCCCTGTCTGTGGCAGGTGAGACACCCCCACTATAATCACAAACAGAAGAGGCAGGCAGCGCTGGAGAAACTGTTGGAGTTGGTGAAGCCGGTGGTCCCCACAGCAACCATCCCTTATTTAAAAGCTAAAATTGGTGGCCTGAGGAGCACTTATCTTAGGGAGCGCAAGAAGGTCACAGATTCCCTGAGGTCCGGAGCTGCAGCAGATGACGTTTATGTCCCCAGGCTGTGGTACTACAAGAGTCTGCGATTTCTGTCAGACCACACTGAAGTCAGGGAATCCCTCTCTACTCTTCCTTCCACGCTTCCTTCCATACCAGCTGAGGCTTCCGATGTCCAACCTGGGCCTTCCAGCCAGGAAGAAGTGGAGGAGCCCAGCTGGAGTCAGGTATAGCATTCTTCTACAGATTTCTGTGCAATAAATAAATGATGTTTACTAGATGTTATTATTGATCATTAATTGCTGATTAAAAAAAGTGTTTTACATATCAATAGATAGTAGTGGGCACCCAAAATTGGGACAAGAATGCAAAATGCTGAGCTCAGAAGGATAGTCTGTTATATTTGTTAACATTCAATTTGCAGCAGTCAGGAGGTGAAAATTGTGTGTGATTGATGTAAAAAATACTAAAACTATGTCCCTTTTTCATACACAGGAAGACCTCAGCCAGGAGGAGGCTGTGGAATGTGGCAGCCAGGAGGAGGCGGGGATTAGTGGCAGCTAGGAGGAGGCGGGGATTAGTGGCAGCCAGGAGGAGGCGGGGCTAAGTGTCAGCCAAGAGAAGCCTGGGACAAGTCGCAGCCTGACTGAGTCTCAGGTTCCTCCCCTCCGCCTGCCATATAAAAGGGCCCAGGAAGGCCACTCCCAGTCCTGTGCAGGATTCAGCATACAGGCTGATCCAGGAGGCTTCTGCGTCCCTCAGAGCCTTCCCCAGTCCTGCAGAGGCCTTTGCCTGCATGGCTGCCACCAAATTGCAGGGCATGCAGGAGGGCCAACGCAAGCTCTCTGAGGACCTGATTTATAAAGTCCTACGTAAGGGGGAGAGTGGGGAACTGACAAGACGGATGTCATTGAGATCGACGATCCTCCTCCTCCTCCTCCTCCTGCTGCCACAACTCCACCACCACAGCCAAAGCCTGTAAGGAAGCGTGGAAGGAAGACCAAAGAGTGATTGCCCTGGGTTCAGTCTGGTCTGACAGAAGATGCAGTCTCTCGTATGACCACAGCCTGGGGACATAGATGTCAACTGCTGCTTTCCGGATCTCTGGGACTTCTGGACCAGACTGCCCTCCCTTAGATATGGACTCCTCAGGCCACCAATTTTGCTTTTAAATAATTGATGTCTGCCCTGGGGGTCCAAGGCTTCGCCCACTTCTGCAGTTTCTCCAGCGTTGCCTCCCTCTTTGTTTTTTTATAGTTGTGACCCCTTAATAAAATTTTTTTAGGTAAATTCTACTCTCCTGTGTGTGTTTTCATCCAAAAAGGACAGTTTGTTGGTGACGATTCAGGTACATTTCTAAAGTACAATGTGAAATTAACAAGGGACAACAACACCCAACAATCTCCTAGAGATTAAATAGAACAACATATCAATGGTGTTGTGGGAACTTGTCACCAAAAACACACAAACATTTTCGGGAGTACAAATCAAAATCACCAAAAAAAAAAACGAGAAACACAAAAAAGATTCTACATTAAAGGCAAAAAAAAAAATATAAAATATACAAAAATATGTTGTCAGATGTGAGAAATCAAAATATATTGAGGGAATCCCGATAAATAGTAACGAAAGAAGTTTGTAAGAAGTGTGTGTGAATATGAGCAGCAAAACTACTTAATTCTTGTCACATTATAAAGAAGAAGAGAGTGCGCTGTATTAAACCATTTTTAACATTGCAGCGTGACGAAAGTGCTGTATCCATTGTGAACGCTAAGTTTACCAGAACGAGCTGTCCCGTCTCGGAATTTCTTCTGAGCATGCGTGGCACTTTGTGCGTCGGAACAGGCCACACACGGTCGGAATTGACGTGATCGGATTTTGTTGTCAGAAAATGTTATCTCCTGCTGTCCAACTTTGTGTGTCGGAAAATCCGATGGAAAATGTCCGATGGCGCCCACACATGGTCGGAATTTCCGACAACATGCTCCGATGCTCGGACATTGTCCATCGGAAAATCCGACCGTGTGCACGGGGCATTAGTGCACTGTGTCCTCTGCACAGTGTGTGCCTACAGCTACCTGAAGACAATTGCTTTTGTTCTAAATCTATTAATACCACAGGCAGGCAGCTGCAGTATTTACAGTTAGTGTACTGTGCCCTCTGCACAGTGTGCATCTAAAGCTACCTGAAGAAAATTGCTGGTGTTTATCTGATCCTATTAGTACCACAGGCAGGTAGCTGCAGTATTTACAGAAAATTTTTTATTGAACAAATCAGCAGTACAATATAAAAGTTCAATACAGACATTGTAGTGAGAAAAAAAAACAGTAAAATTGACACTTAAACAATAGCCATTATTTATCAGGAATTCCAGGCGTGCAAACATCAGAAGTTTCACTCAACCAGACCTCTCAAAGTTCAAATCTTCATACATTTTTGATAGTATAAAATGAGTGGCCCAATAATCAACTAAACCTGGTAGGGACAGCGGGGGGGAGGGAAGCGGGGGGGGGGGGGGGCGGGATAGAGGAATCAAGGAAGAGAGAGAGGGGGAGGAGGGATGAGAAGGAGCAGGATGAAAGAAAACAGGCATAAAGAGAAGAGACGTGAGGTATAGGATAGCTTCCATTACTTTTCCCATCCTGCTTATGGGGTAGGGGGATCATGGTCTCCGGAGGCGTCGACCCAGGATGACCAGATTTTGTCAAACTTCCCCGGGCATTGCCTACTTTCATACGTTAATTTATACAGAGGGAGTACCTTATTCACAGACCTTATCCACGAGGCCAGGGTAGGAGGCTCTACCATTTTCCACCGCAATAGAATTTCCCGCCTAGCATAGTACAATGCGAAGGTTAGACACAATTTGCTATACCTATCACCCACAACATCCTCCAAGTGACTGAGCAGTAGTATCTGTGGATCCGCCTGCAAGTCTGATCCTATGACATTGCTCAGTGTGGATGCCACCTCTGACCAAAAGAGTCGGAGACAGGGACATGACCAGACCATATGCCAGAAAGTACCCACTTCCTGTCTGCATCTCTGACAATTGGGGTCTCTCTGAGGGTAAATGCGCGCCAACCTCTGTGGAGTAAAGTACGCCCTGTGTAGGAACTTGAATTGTATGAACCTATCTTTTGCAGCGATCATGGAAGGAATGTAGGATATTAAACACTCCTTCCATTCCTCCTCATCCAACGAGGGAATATCAACCCTCCACTTTTCCCAAGTTTTAGTTAGTTTAGCATCATACTCCACTGTCAGGTATAGGTATAGTGTGGAAAGGGGCTTCCCCATCACGCTGGAAGTCAAGAGCCTTTCAATAGAGTCTGGTTCCAGAGTGAGGGGGGCAGGGAACTGAGCCTCAAAGGCGTGCTTCAGCTGCCAGTATCTAAACTGGAAGGAGGCAGGAATAGCAAATGATTGTCTAAGAGCTTGAAAAGTCATAAGCCTGCCATCCTTGACTATATGCTTTAGTGTAAGAATTCCCTTTTTTGCCCAAAGAGAGGGGTCCGGTAACGTATAAAAATGGGGTAGCATAGGATTGCCCCACAGGGGCATGTGGGGTGAAATGCAATTTGGTTTCCCATATATTTTCCTAGCCTCCTGCCAAACCTTTACAGTGGTACGCATCAGGGTCGTCATGGACAAACTGGCCCTGAGACCCCGAAACGGGAGGTTACTCAAGGCAGCAAAGGAACCAAGAATGGCTGCCTCCAGAGTGACCACGGGATTTTGCGTGGGCTGGGAGAACCCAGTAGTAGATTTGGAAATTCGGTAGCGCCAGTCCCCCTCCCGAGAGAGGGAGATATAAGATCTGCTTGGCCACCCTGGGTGGCCTCCCAGCCCAGACAAAGTGTATTAACAGGCTCTCCAGCCTCCGGAAAAAGGACCTAGGGATGGGTATGGGTGTATTGCGAAAGAAATATAGATATTTGGGAAGGTAAATCATTTTGAGCAAGTTGACTCTGCCAACCGGAGTCAATGGAAGGGAACGCCAAGCAGAGCATTTAGCCGTAAGCTGTGTCATGAGTGGACGTAAATTGTTGTCAATATAATCTTGGACTTTACCGCTAATTTTTATCCCTAGATATTTGAAATCATCTACCCATTTAAGCTGTGGGTGTGGTAGCCTTGGGGTCGAGGGATGGAGCGGGAATAGGATCGATTTGTCCCAATTAATGCGAATCCCCGAATACCCGCCGAATCGATCAATCAGATTGAGTGCAGTCTGCAAAGAGGACGACGCATCCGCTAAATAAAGCAGAGCATCGTCCACGTAAAGTGATAACTTCTCCTCAATGGGTCCCACCTGAAGACCCCTTACCCCTGGGTCGGCCCTCAACAGTATAGCCAGGGGCTCCACTGCCAGAGCAAATAGACCCGGGGAAAGTGGACACCCCTGTCGTGTGCTTTGAGACAATTGGAACTTCCCTGAGAGGCATCCATTGGTACGTACTCTAGCTGAGGGGCCGTGGTATAGCATGCGGAGCCATTTCGTGAAACCCGCACCAAACCCGAACCTTTTGCCAGTATTTTTGCATCAACGTTCAGAAGGGATATAGGGCGGTACGAGGAGCACAACGTGGGGTCTTTCCCTGGTTTGGGGATCACTACAATGATTGCTTCACTCATTGTGTCAGGAAGTTTCCCAAGACGCGATGACTCAGAGAAGAGGACCTGTAATTTGTCAGCTAGTTCTGTGGCATATTGTTTATAAAACTCTACAGGGATGCCGTCAGGTCCCGGAGTTTTCCCAGCCTGCATTGATTTAAGTGCCCTTAGTATCTCCAAGGATGTAATTGGGGCGTCAAGCTTGTCGCGATACGTTACTGTAAGGGTTGGGATATCTATGTCGTCTAAATATGCCCCCAGATCCTCCCCTCTATAGTCTACCCTGGAACCATAAAGAGATTCATAAAACTCTGCGAAGCAACAGTTGATCCCCACCGGTGTGTGGATCAGTTGTCCCGTGGAGTCTCTAATATGTGAAATGCTCATCCCACCCGCCTGTTCCCTAGAGAGCCAGGCCAACAAACGGCCTGATCGCTCTCCCTGTTCAAAAATCCGTTGGGATTGAGCCAACATTTTCTTCTGCGTGAGAGAAGTACGGAGACGGACCACCTCCTTCGTCAACAGTTGTAGACGCGAGTAGTGCGCAGGGTCCCGGGTACAAACAAAGAGAGCCTCCGCACTACACGCCTCCCACTCTGCCTTCACTAAGTCTGCTCTACGCTCACGTCAGACCCTGGCAATGATGGTCTGGTAGTGCCCCCTCGTCGTGGCTTTGAAGGCATGCCACTCTACCGTGGAGTCAGCAGAGCCCACATTTGTGGCCCAAAAATCAAGCAATTCCGTTCTAAATTGGGAGTCTACTGCAGTGTCTGAAATCCAAAATCTGGAGAGCCTCCATACCCTCTCTACTGAGCCTAGGGAGAGATCCAAAGACAACAACAAGGGTGCATGGTCGGAAATTCCCCTAGGCAGTATTCGTATGTCTGTAACCCGTGGGAGAACCCGAGACCCCGCGAAGACCAAGTCTATGCGGGAAAACGTTCTGTGGGAGGCCGAGTGGCATGTGTATGCCCTAGATTGGGGGTGACGCCACCTCTAGACATCAGTCAGGCCATGGGTATCCGCCCACTCAGCCAACCCAGAGCAATGACCTCCCGCAGGAGTTAGCCTGTCTAAATCCGGGTCAGGGACCAGATTAAAATCCCCCAATATGACATTGTTGTCAGAGGCAAAGTCGGCCAGCTTACCGGTGATCTGATTGAGCACCAGCAAGGAGGCCGGGGGGGGCAAATATAAGCCCACAATAGTCCACGTTAAAGAATAAATTTTTGCGTGAATAATAACATACCGTCCGTCAGGGTCCAGGGCCAAATCCAAGAGCCGAAAGGGAAGTGACTTCAGCACCAGTATAGTTACACCCCTAGAAAATGTGGAGTGCGTGGAATGGTAGTGGTGTCCCACCCATGGTTTTTTAAGGGCCAATACCCTGCGACCTGTTAGGTGCATTTCCTGGAGCACACATATGTGTGGATTATAAGACTTAATGAATTGGAACACCAGAGAGCGTTTAACCGGGAAATTCAGTCCCCTGGTGTTCCAGGAGATGATGTTAAGTGAGGACATGGCCATTGATATTGTTAAGAGTATTAGGATCAATGGAAATCGCGCCTCTCGGATCGGACCCCGGGACCCGAACCGGACACATTTGTAAACAGTGCAATGCTGATAAGTCAATTATTTTCTTAAGAAAAACAAACAAAAACAAAACCAAACCAAAAACAGATAGAGGATCCCAAAAATCGAAGCAGATGAAAATAAAAATGGCCCCAATAGGGGAACTTACCCCACCCCCCTCCCCACCCAGCCCCCCAAAACTGAGGCGGGTTTCAATCCTGAACTTATTCAGCTCGCCGGCTGCAACAGAGGGTCCGTGGAAGAGGCGAGCTCACACCCCGAAACTTCACACGGGGGGGGGGAACAGCATTTCAAGCGGCTTATACAGTTAAGAGCTCTGTTTGTAATACAACAGGCTGTGGAGATTCAGAAAGTCAGATGACGGGGAAATATCCGATAGTACGACCCCACAGTAAAGTCTGTCCATCGTTGGGTGAAGATATCGAACAAAAATGTTCCCAGCATCCCTCAAGAGAACAAGCAGTTGTAAAGGAACTTCATGTTTCAACGGTCTCCTGACCAAATTGTTTGGCAGGGGCATTATCTTAGAATTTCCCTGGGAGGGGTAATAAACTTCTCCTCCCAAGGCTGTCCACACCATGGATTGAACTGAGCAAAACTTATGCAACGAAGAAAGTCATCCATGTGGGAATACGTATATTACCTCAGACCTGAGCCAAGACTATGGTGAACAAACAATGAAGGATCTCACCTTGCATGCCAGGTACACCATCAACGAATCCGTGGTAGCGAGTCCAGCCAGGTGGAGGCCTCCCTTGGAGAGGTAAAGAAGCGAGTTGTCTCGCCATCCTGGACTCTCAGGTGAGCAGGGAAAAGTACACTGTAACGAATGTTGCGTGATCGTAGAGCCGCCTTAACTTGGTCAAAAGATTTTCTAAGTTACTGGGTCTCTACCGTATAATCGGGGAAGATCATCAACTTCATGTTCTGGAATCTGAGGTCCCCAACATTTCTAGAGGCACGGAGAACTTCGTCTCTGTCTCTAAAATTAAGTAGACGTAGAATGAAGGTGCGAGGGGGGGATCCAGGAGGTCCCGGCTCAGGCGGGATGCGGTGCGCCCTCTCCACCGTATAGTAAGGTGACCAGCGGGCCTCAGGTAGAAGGTCACGGAGCAAGCCCTCTATAAAGGAGGTAGGGTTACTCCCCTCCACCCCCCCCGGTAGACCAACAATACGAAGGTTATTTCGCCGGTTCCTGTTCTCCACGTCCTCAGCTCTGTATTCGAGGGCCTTTACTTTAGTTTGAAGAGTACGGAGGGACCTCTCATGTTCCGCAATGGTGTCTTCAGTGGTGCTCAGTCTTTGCTCCGTCTCAGTGACTTGTGATCTGATTTTAACTATATCTTGACGGATTAGACCCATGTCCAACTGAACTGCTTCGATCTTTGTTGTTAGTGTTGATTGGCAAGTAGCAATGGCTGCCATGACGTCCGCCAACCAGGGGGGACGGGAGTCATCCGACTCCATAATGTTTGTCTGTGGGACTCTGTGGGTGCCGCGCGCTTTAGGGTCCTCCGGAGGGGGACCGGTGGGCGTCTGGGGGGAGTCCGGCTGGGGTGGGAAGGTCAACTTCTTACCCCTTTTACTGTATCTTGCGCTGGAATTCCGGCGCCTCATTCAGGTGGCGGGGGCCCAGGTCCAGGCAGTACTCAGCAATTGGTATAGGGAGCCTGTCTGCGAAGTCAGGGATATTCAGGCAGCAGGTAGGATAACATTTGTGTCCCTTTAACAGTCCTCCCTCCTCATCTGCAGGCAAATGGCACAGGAGCCGTTGACTTCAGGTCCGCACAGGCCCACAGGGATAGCCAACTCAGCCACCGCACTTCACCACAGGGGTAGGGTGGGATGTGGGCGCTCCAGGGTCTGCTCCTGTAGCTTGGCAGTGTCTCTGAGCGGTCACAGGGCCCCCTCCACTAGCTCAGCAGGACACAGCAGTACCCCCGTCTATCCGGCGGCCCCGGGGCTCCAGGAAAGGCCGCGGTTGCGGCCTAGTGAATCGCGGGGGGAATAAAAGGATTTCAGGCCCAGGACGCGGCCCAGACACAGTCCAGGACTCCCTCTCCCATCCTCACCTGAGGTCCGAGGCAGTCAGCAAGGCCCGATGTCTAGGCCGATCGCAGCAGGGGGTTCCCGGTCCGCTGCGCGGCTGTCAGGAAAGGCCGCGGCTTCGGCCTAGTCGCCCGCGGTAGGCCGGGTCCCCAATCTCGCTCCGGGAGTCAAAATTTTCCCCAGACCTCAGCAGGGATAGGATCCCCTATCCCCTGCTTGGCAACAGGAGTGGAATTGGTGCTTTTTTAGGGCTGATGGATCCGGATTTTTGTTCAGATCAGCGGAGCTCTCTGAAAAGGCAGCCGCTTACAGCGCCATCTTGGCCACGCCCCCCAGCTGCAGTATTTACAGTTGGCGTACTGTGTCCTCTGCACAGTGTGCACCTAAAGCTACCTGAAGACAATTGCTGGTGTTCTGATCTTATTAGTACCACAGGCAGGCAGCTGCAGTATTTACAGTTAGTGTACTGTGTCCTCTGCACAGTGTGCACCTAAAGCTTTCTGAAGAAAATTACTGGAGTTCTTCTGATCCTATTAGTACCAAAGGCAGGCAGCTGCAGTGTTTACAGTTAGTGTACTGTGTCCTCTGCACAGTGTGCACCTAAAGCTACCTGAAGACAATTGCTGTTGTTCTGATCCTATTAATACCACAGGCAGGCAGCTGCAGTATTCAGTTAGTGTACTGTGTCCTCTGCTTAGTGTGCACCTAAAGCTACCTGAAGAAAATTGCTGGTGTTCTTTTTGATTCTATTAGTACCACAGGCAGGCAGCTGCAGTATTTACAGTTAGTGTACTGTGTCCTCTGCACAGTGTGAACCTAAAGCTACCTGAAGTCAATTGCTGTTGTTCTGATCCTATTAATATCACAGGCAGGCAGCTGCAGTATTCACAGTTAGTGCACTGTGTCCTCTGCACAGTGTGCTCCTAAAGCTACCTGAAGACAATTACTGCTGTTCTGATTCTATTAATACCACAGGCAGGCAGCTGCAGTATTTACAGTTAGTGTACTGTGCCCTCTGCACAGTGTGCATCTAAAGCTACCTGAAGAAAATTGCTGGTGTTTATCTGATCCTAGTGTCATCTGCACCGTGTGCACCTAAAGCTACCTGAAGACAATTGCTGGTGTTCTGATCCTATTAATTCCACAGGCAGTCAGCTGCAGTATTTACAGTTAGTGTACTGTGTCCTCTGCACAGTGTGCACCTAATGCTACCTGAAGACAATTGCTGTTCTGATCCTATTAATACCACAGGGAGGCAGCTGCAGTATTTACAGTTAGTGTACTGCATTCTCTTTACAGTGTGCACCTAAAGCTACCTGAAGAGAATTGCTGGTGTTCTGATCCTATTAATACCACAGGCAGGCAGCTGCAGTATTCACAGTTAGTGTACTGGGTCCTCTGCTTGGTGTGCACCTAAAGCTACCTGAAGAAAATTGCTGGAGTTCTTCTGATCCTATTAGTACCATAGGCAGGCAGCTGCAGTATTTACAGTTAGTGTACTGTGTCCTCTGCACAGTTTACACCTAAAGCTACCTGAAGACAATTGCTGTTGTTCTGATCCTATTAATACCACAGGCAGGCAGCTGCAGTATTCACAGTTAGTGTACTGTGTCCTCTGCTTAGTGTGCACCTAAAGCTACCTGAAGAAAATTGCTGGTGTTCTTCTGATCCTATTAGTACCACAGGCAGGCAGCTGCAGTATTTACAGTTAGTGTACTGCATTCTCTTTACAGTGTGCACCTAAAGCTACCTGAAGACAATTGCTGTTGTTCTGATCCTATTAATATCACAGGCAGGCAGATGCAGTATTCACAGTTTAGTGCACTGTGTCCTCTGCACAGTGTGCTCCTAAAGCTACCTGAAGACAATTGCTGCTGTTCTGATTCTATTAATACCACAGGCAGGCAGCTGCAGTATTTACAGTTAGTGTACTGTGCCCTCTGCACAGTGTGCATCTAAAGCTACCTGAAGAAAATTGCTGGTGTTTATCTGATCCTATTAGTACCAAAGGCAGGTAGCTGCAGTATTTACAGTTAGCATACTGTGTCCTCTGTACAGTGTGCACCTGAAGCTACCTGAAGAAAATTACTAGTGTTCTTCTGATCCTATTAGTACCACAGGCAGGCAGCTGCACTATTGACAGTTGGTGTACTGTGTCCTCTGCACAGTGTGCACCTAAAGCTACCTGTAGAAAATGACTGGTGTTCTTCTGATCCTATTAGTACCACAGGCAGGCAGCTGCAGGTTTTACAGTTAGTGTACTGCATCCTCTTAACAGTGTGCACCTAAAGCTACCTGAAGACAATTGCTGTTGTTCTGATCCTATTAACATAGTTGCCAACTGTCCCGGATTTCCCGGGACATTCCCGGGACTTGGACGCCATTCCCAAATTTGTGGTGTCCCGGTAGATGTCCTGAGAAATCCAGTTCTTCATGATTTTCGGGGACATCTGATGTGAGGGGGAGCTCCACCGGGGACTCCTGATGTGCGGGGAGCTCCACCGGGGACACCTGATGTGAGGGGGGCTCTTCCGGGGACACCTGATGTGAGGGGGGCTCCGCTGGGGACTCCTGATGTGAGGGGGGCTCCGCTGGGGACTCCTGATGTGAGGGGGGCTCCGCTGGGGACTCTTGATGTGAGGGGGGCTCCGCTGGGGACTCCTGATGTGAGGGGGGACTCTGCTGGGGACACCTGATGTGAGCTGGGGCTCCACTGGGGACACCTGATGTGAGGGGGGCTCTGCCGGGGACACCTGATGTGAGGGGGAGCTCCACCAGGGACTCCTGATGTAAGGGGGAGCTCCGCTGGGGACACCTGATGTGGGGGGGCTCTGCCGGGGACACCTGATGTGAGGGGGGCTCTGCCGGGGACACCTGATGTGAGGGGGGCTCTGCCGGGGACACCTGATGTGATGGGGGCTCCGCTAGGGACTCCTGATGTGAGGGGGGACTCTCCTGGGGACACCTGATGTGAGGGGGGCTCCACTGGGGACACCTGATGTGAGGGGGGCTCTGCCGGGGACACCTGATGTGAGAGGGGGCTCCGCCGGGGACTCCTGGTGTGAGGGAAGGCTTCGCCGGGGACTCCTGGTGTGAGGGGGGCTCCGCAGGGGACATCTAATGTAAGGGGGGCTCCGCTGGGGGCACCTGATGCAAGGACGGACTCTGCTGGGACATCTGACGCAAGGACAGACGGCTAGTGGCAGGCGACATGGCTAGTGACACGCTCAGGGATCCCACTGATTCTGCATTATGGTGAGTTGAATGATTTAATTTTATATTACAATGTGATAATAGAAATAAAGCACTTCAATCATCCCGACACCATAACAACCATGGTGCCAGGATGATTGAAGTGCTAACACCAGGTGTTTGGAGAATCTTTGTCTGCTAGTTGTTAAACTTTATAGAATACACATACTTTTATTGTGTAGGATCTGGGGCTGCTGTCCCGTCATTTCCCTCTCCCCCTCTCCCCCTCTCCATCCCTCATTCATCTCAGACTCTAACCACACCCTCTTTGGCCATGCCCATTTAAGCCATGCCCACTATGTCGCGTAAACCACGCCCATTTTTCGCCGCAACGCTCTACGCGTGCCGCATTTGTATATTTTCCTAAGCCACGGCTACAAATGAATGCCCGCCCCCTAATTATTATATGGCTCCGCTGGCAGCCACAAAAGTGTCCCACATTTTTTTTACAATGTTGGCAACTATGTATTAATACCACAGGCAGGCAGCTGCAGTATTCACAGTTAGTGTACTGCAGCCTCTTCACAGTGTGCACCTAAAGCTACCTGAAGACAATTGCTAGTGTTCTGATCCTATTAATACCACAGGCAGGCACCTGCATTATTTATAGTTAGTGTACTGTGTCCTCTGCACAGTGTGCAACTAAAGCTACCTGAAGACAATTGCTGGTGTTCTGATCCTATTAATACCACAGGCAGGAAGCTGCAGTATTTACAGTTAGTGTACTGTGTCCTCTGCACAGTGTGCACCTAAAGCTGCCTGAAGAAATATACTGGAGTTCTTCTGATCCTATTAGTACCACAGGCAGGCAGCTGCAGTATTTACAGTTAGTTTACTGTGTCCTCTGCACAGTGTGCACCTAAAGCTACCTGAAGACAATTGCTGTTGTTCTGATCCTATTAACATAGTTGCCAACTGTCCCGGATTTCCCGGGACATTCCCGGGACTTGGACGCCATTCCCGAATTTGTGGTGTCCCGGTAAATATCCTGAGAAATCCAGTTCTTCACGATTTTCGGGGACACCTGATGTGAGGGGGAGCTCCACCATGGACACCTGATGTGTGGGGGGGCTCTGCCAGGGACACCTGATGTGAGAGGGAGCTCCGCTGGGGACACCTGATGTGAGGGGGGCACCACTGGGGACACCTGATGTGAGGGGGGCTCTGCCGGGGACTCCTGATGTGAGGGGGGGCTCCGCTGGGGACTCCTGATGTGAGGGGGGCTCTGCCGGGGACACCTGATGTGAGGTGGGGCTCCACTAGGGACACCTGATGTGAGGGGGGCTCTGCCGGGGACTCCTGATGTGAGAGGGGGCTCAGCCGGGGACTCCTGGTGTGAGGGAAGGCTTCGCCGGGGACTCCTGGTGTGAGGGGGGCTCCGCCGGGGACTCCTGGTGTGAGGGGGGGCTCTGCCGGGGACTCCTGGTGTAAGGGGGGCTCCGCCGGGGACTCCTGGTGTGAGGGGGGGCTCCATCGAGGACTCCTGGTGTGAGGGGGGCTCTGCCAGGGACACCTGATGTGAGAGGGAGCTCCGCTGTGGACACCTGATGTGAGGGGGGCACCACTGAGGACACCTGATGTGAGGGGGGCTCTGCCGGGGACACCTGATGTGAGGGGGGGCTCCGCTGGGGACTCCTGATGTGAGGTGGGGCTCTGCCGGGGACACCTGATGTGAGGTGGGGCTCCACTGGGGACACCTGATGTGAGGGGGAGCTCCACCGGGGACACCTGATGTGAGGGGGAGCTCCGCCGGGGACTCCTGATGTGAGAGGGGGCTCAGCTGGGGACTCCTGGTGTGAGGGAAGGCTTCGCCGGGGACTCCTGGTGTGAGAGGGGCTCCACTAGGGGACTCCTGGTGTGAGGGGGGCTCCGCTGGGGACTCCTGGTGTGAGGGGGGCTCCGCCGGGGACTCCTGGTGTAAGGGGGGGCTCTGCCGGAGACTCCTGGTGTGAGGGGGGGCTCCGCCGGGGACTCCTGGTGTGAGGGGGGGCTCCGCAGGGGACATCTGATGTAAGGGGGGCTCCGCTGGGGGCACCTGATGCAAAGACGGACTCTGCTGGGACATCTGACGCAAGGACGGACGGCTAGTGGCAGGCGACGTTGCTAGTGACACGCTCAGGGATCCCACTGATTCTGCATTATGGTGAGTTGAATGATTTAATTTTATATTACAATGTGATAATAGAAATAATGCACTTCAATCATCCTGACACCATAACAACCATGGTGCCAGGATGATTGAAGTGCTAACACCAGGTGTTTGGAGAATCTTTATCTGCTAATTGTTAAACTTTATAGAATACACATATTTTTATTGTGTAGGATCTGGGGCTGCTGTCCCGTCATTTCCCTCTCCCCCTCTCCCCCTCTCCCCCTCTCCCCTTCTCCCCCTCTCCATCCCTCATTCATCTCAGACTGTAACCACGCCCTCTTGAGCCACGCCCATTTAAGCCACGCCCACTATGCCGCGTAAACCACACCCATTTTTTGGCGCAACGCTCTACGCGTGCCACATTTGTATATTTTCCTAAGCCACGCCTACAAATGAATGCCCGCCCCGTAATTATTGTACGGCTCCGCCTACAGCCACAAGGGTGTCCCACATTTTTTTTTTACAATGTTGGCAACTATGTATTAATACCACAGGCAGGCAGCTGCAGTATTCACAGTTAGTGCACTGTGTCCTCTGCTTAGTGTGCACCTAAAGCTACCTGAAGACAATTGCTGTTGTTCTGATCCTATTAACATAGTTGCCAACTGTCCCGGATTTCCCGGGACATTCCCGGGACTTGGACGCCATTTCCAAATTTGTGGTGTCCCGGTAGATGTCCCAAGAAATCTGGTTCGTCACCATTTTCGGGGACATCTGATGTGAGGGGGAGCTCCACCGGGGACTCCTGATGTGCGGTGGGCTCCACCGGGGACACTTGATGTGAGGGGGCTCTGCCAGGGACACCTGATGTGAGGGGGGCTCCGCTGGGGACTCCTGATGTGAGGGGGCTCCGCTGGGGACTCCTGATGTGAGGGGGGACTCTGCCGGGGACACCTGATGTGAGCTGGGGCTCCACTGGGGACACCTGATGTGAGCTGGGGCTCTGCCGGGGACACCTGATGTGAGGGGGAGCTCCACCGGGGACTCCTGATGTAAGGGGGAGCTCCGCTGGGGATACCTGATGTGGGGGGGCTCTGCCGGGGACACCTGATGTGAGGGGGGGCTCTGCCGGGGACACCTGATGTGAGGGGGGCTCCGCTAGGGACTCCTGATGTGAGGGGGGACTCTGCCGGGGACACCTGATGTGAGCTGGGGCTCCACTGGGGACACCTGATGTGAGCTGGGGCTCTGCCGGGGACACCTGATGTGAGGGGGAGCTCCACCGGGGACTCCTGATGTAAGGGGGAGCTCCGCTGGGGACACCTGATGTGGGGGGGCTCTGCCGGGGACACCTGATGTGAGGGGGGGCTCTGCCGGGGACACCTGATGTGAGGGGGGCTCCGCTAGGGACTCCTGATGTGAGGGGGGACTCTGCCGGGGACACCTGATGTGAGGGGGGGCTCCACTGGGGACACCTGATGTGAGGGGGGCTCTGCCGGGGACACCTGATGTGAGAGGGGGCTCCGCCGGGGACTCCTGGTGTGAGGGAAGGTTTCGCCGGGGACTCCTGGTGTGAGGGGGGCTCCGCAGGGGATATCTAATGTAAGGGGGGCTCCGCTGGGGGCACCTGATGCAAGGACGGACTCTGCTGGGACATCTGACGCAAGGACGGACGGCTAGTGGCAGGTGACATGGCTAGTGACACACTCAGGGATCCCACTGATTCTGCATTATGGTGAGTTGAATGATTTAATTTTATATTACAATGTGATAATAGAAATAAAGCACTTCAATCATCCTGACACCATAACAACCATGGTGCCAGGATGATTGAAGTGCTAACACCAGATATTTGGAGAATCTTTATCTGCTAGTTGTTAAACTTTATAGAATACACGTATTTTTATTGTGTAGGATTTGGGGCTGCTGTCCCGTCATTTCCCTCTCCCCCTCTCCCCCTCTCCATCCCTCATTCATCTCAGACTCTAACCACACCCTCTTTGGCCATGCCCATTTAAGCCATGCCCACTATGTCGCGTAAACCACGCCCATTTTTCGCCGCAACGCTCTACGCGTGCCGCATTTGTATATTTTCCTAAGCCACGCCTACAAATGAATGCCCGCCCCCTAATTATTATACGGCTCCGCTGGCAGCCACAAAAGTGTCCCACATTTTTTTTACAATGTTGGCAACTATGTATTAATACCACAGGCAGGCAGCTGCAGTATTCACAGTTAGTGTACTGCAGCCTCTTCACAGTGTGCACCTAAAGCTACCTGAAGACAATTGCTAGTGTTCTGATCCTATTAATACCACAGGCAGGCACCTGCATTATTTATAGTTAGTGTACTGTGTCCTCTGCACAGTGTGCAACTAAAGCTACCTGAAGACAATTGCTGGTGTTCTGATCCTATTAATACCACAGGCAGGAAGCTGCAGTATTTACAGTTAGTGTACTGTGTCCTCTGCACAGTGTGCACCTAATGCTACCTGAAGACAATTGCTGTTCTGATCCTATTAATACCACAGGGAGGCAGCTGCAGTATTTACAGTTAGTGTACTGCATTCTCTTTACAGTGTGCACCTAAAGCTACCTGAAGACAACTGCTGGTGTTCTGATCCTATTAATACCACAGGCAGGCAGCTGCAGCATTTACAGTTAGTGTACTGTGTCCTCTGCACAGTGTGCACCTAAAGCTACCTAAAGACAATTACTGGAGTTCTTCTGATCCTATTAGTACCACAGGCAGGCAGCTGCAGTATTTACAGTTAGTGTACTGTGTCCTCTGCACAGTGTGCACCTAAAGCTACCTGAAGACAATTGCTGTTGTTCTGATCCTATTAACATAGTTGCCAACTGTCCCGGATTTCCCAGGACATTCCCGGGACTTGGACGCCATTCCCGACTTTGTGGTGTCCCGGTAAATATCCTGAGAAATCCAGTTCTTCACGATTTTCGGGGACACCTGATGTGAGGGGGAGCTCCACCATGGACACCTGATGTGTGGGGGGGCTCTGCCAGGGACACCTGATGTGAGAGGGAGCTCCGCTGGGGACACCTGATGTGAGGGGGCACCACTGGGGACACCTGATGTGAGGGGGGCTCTGCCGGGGACTCCTGATGTGAGGGGGGCTCCGCCGGGGACTCCTGATGTGAGGGGGGCTCCGCTGGGGACTCCTGATGTGAGGGGGGGCTCTGCCGGGGACACCTGATGTGAGGTGGGGCTCCACTGGGGACACCTGATGTGAGGGGGCTCTGCCGGGGACACCTGATGTGAGGTGGGGCTCTACTGGGGACACCTGATGTGAGGGGGGCTCCACTGGGGACACCTGATGTGAGGGGGAGCTCCGCCAGGGACTCCTGATGTGAGAGGGGGCTCAGCCGGGGACTCCTGGTGTGAAGGAAGGCTTCGCCGGGGACTCCTGGTGTGAGGGGGGGCTCCGCCGGGGACTCCTGGTGTGAGGGGGGGCTCCATCGGGGACTCCTGGTGTGAGGGGGGGCTCTGCCGGGGACACCTGATGTGAGAGGGAGCTCCGCTGTGGACACCAGATGTGAGGGGGGCACCACTGGGGACACCTGATGTGAGGGGGGCTCTGCCGGGGACACCTGATGTGAGGGGGGGCTCCGCTGGGGACTCCTGATGTGAGGGGGGGCTCTGCCGGGGACACCTGATGTGAGGTGGGGCTCCACTGGGGACACCTGATGTGAGGGGGGCTCTGCCGGGGACACCTGATGTGAGGGGGAGCTCCGCCGGGGACTCCTGATGTGAGAGGGGGCTCAGCCGGGGACTCCGGGTGTGAGGGAAGGCTTCGCCGGGGACTCCTGGTGTGAGGGGGGCTCCGCCAGGGACTCCTGGTGTGAGGGGGGCTCCGCCGGGGACTCCTGGTGTAAGGGGGGCTCCGCCGGGGACTCCTGGTGTAAGGGGGGCTCCGTCGGGGACTCCTGGTGTGAGGGGGGGCTCCGTTGGGGACTCCTGGTGTGAGGGGGGGCTCTGCTGGGGACATCTGATGTAAGGGGGGCTCTGCTGGGAGCACCTGATGCAAGGACGGACTCTGCTGGGACATCTGACGCAAGGACGGACGGCTAGTGGCAGGCGACGTTGCTAGTGACACGCTCAGGGATCCCACTGATTCTGCATTATGGTGAGTTGAATGATTTAATTTTATATTACAATGTGATAATAGAAATAATGCACTTCAATCATCCTGACACCATAACAACCATGGTGCCAGGATGATTGAAGTGCTAACACCAGGTGTTTGGAGAATCTTTGTCTGCTAATTGTTAAACTTTATAGAATATACATATTTTTATTGTGTAGGATCTGGGGCTGCTGTCCCGTCATTTCCCTCTCCCCCTCTCCCCCTCTCTCCCTCTCCATCCCTCATTCATCTCAGACTCTAACCACACCCTCTTGAGCCACGCCCATTTAAGCCACGCCCACTATGTCGCGTAAACCACGCCCATTTTTTGGCGCAACGCTCTACGCGTGCCGCATTTGTATATTTTCCTAAGCCACGCCTACAAATGAATGCCCGCCCCCTAATTATTGTACGGCTCCGCCTACAGCCACAAAAGTGTCCCACATTTTTTTTTTACAATGTTGGCAACTATGTATTAATACCACAGGCAGGCAGCTGCAGTATTCACAGTTAGTGCACTGTGTCCTCTGCTTAGTGTGCACCTAAAGCTACCTGAAGAAAATTGCTGGTGTTCTTCTGATTCTATTAGTACCACAGGCAGGCAGCTGCAGTATTCACAGTTAGTGCACTGTGTCCTCTGCACAGTGTGCGCCTAAAGCTACCTGAAGACAATTGCTGTTGTTCTGATTCTATTAATACCACAGGCAGGCAGCTGCAGTATTTACAGTTAGTGTACTGTGCCCTCTGCACAGTGTGCATCTAAAGCTACCTGAAGCAAATTGCTGGTGTTTATCTGATCCTATTAGTACCGCAGGCAGCTGCAGTATTTACAGTTTGCGTACTGTGTCCTCTGTACAGTGTGCACTTGAAGCTACCTGAAGCCAATTACTGTTGTTCTTCTGATCCTAGTAGTACCACAGGCAGGCAGCTGCAGTATTTACAGTTAGTGTACTGTGTCCTCTGCACAGTGTGCACCTAAAGCTACCTGAAGACAATTGCTGGTGTTCTTCTGATTCTATTAGTACCTCAGGCAGGCAGCTGCAGTATTTACAGTTAGTGTACTGTGCCCTCTGCACAGTGTGCACTTGAAGCTACCTAAAGCAAATTACTGGAGTTCTTTTAATCCTATTAGTACCACAGGCAAGCAGTTGCAGTATTTACAGTTAGTGTACTGTGTCCTCTGCACAGTGTGCACCTAAAGGTACCTGAAGAAAATTGCTGGTGTTCTTCTGATACTATTATTACCACAGGCAGGCAGCTGCAGTATCTACAGTTATTGTACTGTGTCCTCTGTACAGTGTGCACCTAAAGCTACCTGAATACAATTGCTGGTGTTCTGATCCTATTAGTACCACAGGCATGCAGCTGCAGTATTTACAGTTAGTGTACTGTGTCCTCAGCACAGTGTGCACCTAAAGCTACCTGAAGACAATTGCTTCTGTTCTGATCCTATTAATACTGCAGACAGGCAGCTGCAGTATTTACAGTTAGTGTACTGTGTCCTCTGCACAGTGTTCACCTAAAGCTACCTGAAGACAATTGCTGGTGTTCTTTTTTTCTTTTTTTTTTTCTCCCACTTCAGTGTTTACTTTTGAGACACTTAGTTCAACTTTACGTTCAAAACCTGTCCCTTCTCGAGTTCACATCATTGTGGTAACGTTATACTAAGAAAAAAAAAAAAAAGGGAATTGAAAAAAAAAAATTCCTTTCTTTTATTTATACAAAAGACTTTTTTCTAAGCCACTCCCCTACGACCCTCCCACTCTACTTTCTACCTCCCCCCGCCTCACCATTGAACTTTTTCTTCCTTTCCCAGATGTTATTTCTCCTTAAGGTCTTATACCTTCCAGCATCTTCTGCCAATAGCTGTCCAAGGATTTATATCTTTCCCACCCATTCCAGATGGAGATACATTTATCTAGTTGCCCTTTATCTTTACAACAAAATAATTCAATTTTATGATAGTGCTCCACTTGATTGAACCATTCTCTTAAATCTGGGCTTTCACTCTTTAACCAATTTTTTGGCATCATTCCCTTTGCAGCATTTAGTAGTTTTGATGTTACTTTTTTCATGTATTGCTTTTGGGGAAGTTTGGCATCATGGAACAGACAAGTCAGTCTATTGTTTTCTATCTTCTCTCCCGTAATCTCCTTTACACATGTAATTACTTCCTGCCAGAATACGCTCATTTTCGGGCAATCCCACCATATGTGTATCATTGTGGGTTTTTTCCACAATTTCTCCAACATAATGGTGATTTTTCTTGGTTAATTCTATGGAGTCTCTCCGGGGTCATATACCACCTAGCCAGGAATTTGTAGTTCATCTCAATGGTGTTTACATCCCATGCTTGGTTGTATCCTCCTGCAATCATTTTCTCAATTTGTTGCTCTTCCAAATTTGTTTCCAGTTCTTTTTCCCACTTTTCTATGAAGGAGGGCCTTTTTTGACTTTCAAGATCCGATAGGAACTCATAAACTTTCGAGATCCCTCCCTTCAATGGCGTTGATGTCATACAGAGCTTTTCCAACCGGTTTAAATCTTCTCCATCTCTAAACGGGTGCGGTGATGTAGTAACTAAGTGATTTAATTGAAAATATTCCCATTCACGCAGTTTCCCACCAAATGTTATTTCCAATACCTGTGCATATTCCATCTTCCCTTTCCTAGTGATATCTTTGATTTGTGGATTCTTTATTCTAAGTCTTCGGAATATATCCTCACCCGGTTTAAAAAAATGTGTTCCCGTAGGCGCATTCGCGGAGCGAAACTGGCAGGTAGCTAAAAACCGGAGCTCCAAGGGCGATCGAGACCCGATATCACTCCCCAAGGCTATTGTAGCAACTATTTTTTCACCGAACAGACCCAGCTCCCCTGCAGGACCCGTGGTGCATGCCTACGGCTAAGAAAAGCAAACCGAAATCCGCTCAGCGGTCCCTGACAAACTATTTTCTCCGGGTAAGGGAACAGACCATGACGTCCCAAGATGGCGCCCGATCGAGGCCTGCTTCGCCTGCTATCCCTGTATCCCACGGCGGCTTCGGAGCAGAGTGAGTACATGCCCCATCTCACCAAGGCAGACCTAGAGGATAGCCTGTCCACTATGTATGATAGGCTGGCACGCAAGTGTCAGGCGGAACTACACAAATCGACAAATACCCTGACACAAGAGATCGCCACACTAGGAGGGAGAACTGACATGCTTGAAATTAAACATGATGAGCTACACCTGGCCTATGCTGACCTCCGCAAAGATCACGAATCGTTATCTGACACGGTCATACAGCTACAAAATCACCTTGAGGACCTTCATAACCGCAATAGGAGGAATAACATTAGGGTGCGTGGGGTGCCGGAATCAGTCACAGATCTGGCGGATGCCACTAAGAGGCTGTTTAGCTCCTTGCTCCCAGATCAGCCTGAGGCCTCATTCTTATGCGACAGACTGCACAGGGCCCTGCGACCCAAGCCACCACCCGAAAAACCTCATAGAGACATAGCGCTGTGCTTAAAAGATTTTCTAATAAAAGAAGAGTTCCTCAGCGCATCCCGCAATACCCCTCGTATACAGCTGGACGGGATTACCATACAGTTATACCCAGATGTCTCCCCAGCAACCCTGGAGAAAAGGAGAAGAATGAAGGAGATTACCTCTGTCCTACAAATGGCGAGAATCCGTTATAGATGGGGTTTTCCGTTCACGCTTTTGGTTCCACACAACGGCACGACATACACCGCCACCTCTGTTGTGGAAGGCAAATTCTGGTTAAACTGGGCCTCCTGGATCCTCACCCTTCCCCGAGGCACCCACCGACACCGCGCCCGTTGCCAGTGTGGGCTACTCCATCCCCTCAATGAGACAGGAGGAACTGCCAACGATCCAGAGATCCTATCATCTGATTCCTGCTAGATGGCATCGCTCCAGCTAATCCTCATCAGAGGAGAATGGTTTGCAGCTTTTATTGTTGAAAGTTTACGGTTTGCACTTTTTACAGCCAGACACTGGGGAAAATGAAAAATGTTTCTTTTTTTTCTCCATACAGGCATTTTTACAAACAACTGGGTCTCACACCCTCAGGCAGATGCCACTTTGTACACGCTTGAATAGCCCCCCCCCCTCCACACCCGCTCTCACTCACATCCCCCTGTTTTTGAGGTAACATATCCTCTACCCCAACATATTTTTGCAGAGAGAAGAACTTTGACTCTCCGGTTTCACACTGAATACCCCTCTCCCACCCTTCTCTCCTTTCCCATCCCCTTTCCCTTGCTCCCCGCCGCTTTGAGGTGACCCCGAGCACCTGTGGTAGTTTGGACAACATTAGTCCACAATTGTTAAATATATAGGCTGGGATGCTGTTTTCATCCTGGCCCCTTAGAGCTTATTTTTACTATTATTGGTTATGTTTTGGTTTACTCTGTACTCTACAACCCGAAATCTGTGCACTGATGATGACTTCAACCTATACTAACAGAAAACCTGGGTATTCAGGTTATTCTAGGTATCTGGTACTGAAATCACTAGTGCCCCCTTTGGTATTGGACTCGAATGACGCTAAAAGAATTTCTGACTTCCTATTTCTAAACACATCCTTATATTTTCAACCCCATCAGTTTAAATATCTGCAATGGGTCTACACATAATATCCCATAATGTGAGGGGATTTAACTCCCCTCAAAAAAGGAGAAAGGCGTTTAGATATTACAAACAACTGGGAGCAGATATTATACTACTGCAGGAGACTCCTTTCTCCACTACTTCCCACCCTCAATTTTTTGAGAAAGCCTATAAACTCCATCGCTTCACGATGTTTGTGTCCAAGGCCAGGGGGGTAGCTATCTTTATTAAAAACACAGTACCATTTGAGGTTAAACATATATACAAAGATCCGTCCAGCAGATTCCTGATAATCCAAGGGGAATTACAGGGCCGTACCCTGACAGTGGCCAATGTATACGCTCCTAATAATTCCCAAGGAGCATTCTTTAGATCATATTTCCAAGTACTGGATAGATATTCTTCTCCTCATATGTTACTAGGGGGCAATTTTAACCTCGTGGCTCACTCTGCCTTAGATAGAAGTAAGACCTCTAGTGTGGCTAATGCCTTTCCCAAATCACTAGTCAGATCCTTGAATACATTTCAATTAATTGACACGTGGAGAGCTCTTAACATTGGAGCAAAGGAGTTTACCCACTACTCAGTCCCCCATGATAGTTATGCCAGATTGGATTATGTCTTTAGTTCCCCAATCCTACTTGCAAACTCCTACTCTGCTGACATACACTCCTGCCCCTGGTCTGATCACCACCTGGTCTCATTTCACACTTCCCACATTGGACTATCTCCAATGACAGCCTCCTGGAGATTAAATGACTCACTATTAACGGACCCCGAACTGAATGCACAAATAGCAGAACACTTAACCGAATACTTCGGATTGAACGATGTTGACAACATTTCCCCATCTATAATTTGGGCTGCTCATAAAGCAGTACTGAGAGGTCGCTTTATAGAACTTGCCACACGTAAAAAACGTCAGAAAGTAGCCAACACTAAGTCCCTCACCTTGCAATTAGACAAACATTATCATGAGCATGCCCTGACTCACTCCCCTGCGTCCCTTAGCCAAATCAAACAAAAGAGGGTAGAATTAGATACTATACTTTCAGAACACACCGAAAAAGCCATGAGATGGTCCAAGGCTAGGTTCCTCTTGTATAGCAATTCGGCCTCTGCCAAGTTCACTTGTAAACTTCATCAATCCATCCAACCAACTCATGTCTATAAACTAAAAAACAGCTCAGGTCAATTGATTTCCCACCCTAAGGAGACATTGCAGATATTTACATCCTATTATAGGTCCTCCTGACTTCCCCTGATACACCTTCCCCAATAGAGATGGACTCATGGTTAGACTCTATAGCCCTTCCTTCACTTTTGGAAGAACAGCTACAAAACCTGAATACCCCTTGTACTGAGCAAGAAATACTAACTATTATAAAATCCCTAAAATCATCGACAGCCCTGGGCCCGGACGGATATACCACATCTTACTACAAAAAATTTGCGGACCAATTGGCACCTAAACTTACCAGAGTAATCAACCATATATTACAGGGCCATAAACTCCCAGAAGAGATGCTCTCGGCCAATATGACTCTGTTACCCAAGCCTAATAAAGACCATTCCCTACCACAAATATACAGACCAATTTCTGTCCTGAATAATGACACTAAAATATTAGCCCGAGTGTTATCTGATAGACTAGCGCCCATCATATCCACATTAATAGACCCAGAGCAGACCGGATTTATCCCATCGAGGCAGATCACCGATAATATTAGCTTAGCGGCTAACATAATTCAGGATGCTGATAACTGTTCTCGCAAAGTTCTGATTCTGGGCCTCGATATACATAAGGCATTCGACAGCGTCCTCTGGCCCTATATAGATGCTGTTTTATCTAAATTTGGATTCCTGGGGGAATTTGTTAATGGGTTTAAAGCATTATACCATAACCCACACACCCGAATTAAACTCCCAGGATGCTCCTCGGAGTACTTCCCGCTTAGCAGGGGAACTAGGCAGGGCTGTCCCTTGTCACCATTGATCTTTGCCCTGGCTATAGAGCCGTTGGCCAGGGCAATTGTCAATAACCCGAATATTAAGGGAAACACAAAAGGAGAAGAGGAATTTAAACTAAGTCTCTATGCGGATGATGTCCTCATGTTCCTGCCAGATCCATTGGTTTCCCTCCCCAATTTAATGTCCACCCTACAGGAATTTCATTCCATCTCTGGGCTAGGTGTAAATTTAGCAAAATGTTCTGCTCTCCCCATCAATATCCCACCTCATATCTCTGCTAGCCTTAGGAGCTCATTCGGGATCACTCTCACTGATAAATCCCTGCAATATTTGGGAGTACGATTATCACTCTCCCTCCGTGCTTTATATAATGCTAACTATCCTAAGGCCTTCCTTCAAACTAAACAATAGTTGCAACTCTGGTCTACGTTTTCCATCCCTCTTCTAGGCCGGGTCACGGCCATAAAGATGTCCATCCTACCAAAGCTATTATATTTTTTAGAGCACTTTCCCTGTATGTATCTCGCCAAACAATCAATATGATCCAGATAGCCATTAATAAATTTATCTGGAAAGGCAAACCCCCAGATTTGGAAAAATTCTCATGCACAGACCGCTTTCACAAGGGGGCTTAGGGCTGCCAAATATATGGCTGTACTATTTAGTGGCTAGACTAGCACAAGCGGCCCAGTGGCATGCTTTCCCAGATGTGATTCCATGGCTGAGGTTTGAGCTGATTTCAGCTCGCCCATTTTATTTACCAGGTCTTCTTTGGCAATCTGGTGTAAAATCTAGAGAAGTCGGCACACTGAATAGTATAGTAGGTCAAACCATACACCTATGGAATCTATAGCAACGGAAATTTAAACTTCAATCTGATAGGCCCCCCTGTCCTCGTTTCTAGGAGACAGGAGATTTTCCACTGCATACGACCTACCCAAAGATTTCCAATGGTGGGAGCTCCGGTCCCTCATCACTTTAAATACATTAACCAAAGGATCAAATTTTTACTCATTTACACAGCTACAAGAACTATTCGATATCCCTAGAAATGAGTTCCATAGATATCTCCAAGTAAGACACTTTTTTGAATGATTATACAAGCTGCAAGGCAACCCTATATTCTCACTGTATGAAAATTTGTGTCTTAATTTGTCCAGGGACAGAGGGACCATCTCTGTGCTATACAGTCACTTTAATGGTTTTGACCTTTCCGGAGAAATCGTCGGCCATGATCAGTTGGGAAACAGATGTGAACTAGGTATTCTCTACAGAAGACTGGTCGATCATGCTGAGTAACATGCATAAATGGTCCCGTTCCATGGCCATTAAGGAGACAGTGGTCAAGTTGCACACGAGGTGGCACTTCGGCCCAGATAGAGTTCATAAATGTTACCCTGGAGTACCAGACACCTGCTTTAGGGGTGTCAGGAACCGGGCTCCTTACTTTATACCTTTTGGAGCTGCCCACAACTCCAACAGACATGGTCCCAGGCGGCCAGCAGGGTGGCACAGATAACAGGTACCATGGTTACTTTAACAGCCTCCATCTGTTTGCTTTTCACACCTATACCAGATGTACCTCCTTCTACTCAGAAACTGGTGAACACATTATTCTGTGCTATCCTGTGGGCTATAGCCTTGAATTGGTGCTCCCCAATGGTTCTCTGGCTCCAAGTGCTTCAGAGAATGGAATCAAATAAAATAATGGAATGGATTCATCACACTATTATGGACACAATGCATATCTTCAACAATAAGTGGTCATGTTGGACCACTTATGGATCGTTGTCTTAACTATACTACTTGAAACCAATTTTTCACCAAGGGCCCCCCCAGCATACCTGGGCACAAAACAGATTTGACCCCTGAAGCTCAGAATCATTATCAATCCAGAATACAAAGTGTTTACTGTTTTTCTTTAATTCTGTCCTTTTCTTTTTTTCTTTCTTCCTTCTTTTTCTTTTTCCCTTCTTAACCACTTCAGCCCCGGGAAGGTTTTACCCCCTTCCTGACCAGAGCACTTTTTACAATTCGGCACTGCGTTGCTTTAACTGCTAATTGCGCGGTCATGCAATGCTGTACCCAAACGAAATTTGCGTCCTTTTCTTCCCACAAATAGAGCTTTCTTTTGATGGTATTTGATCACCTCTGCCGTTTTTATTTTTTGCGCTATACACGGAAAAAGACCGAAAATTTTGAAAAAAAATGATATTTTCTACTTTTTGTTCTAAAAAAAATCCAATAAACTCAATTTTAGTCATACATTTAGGCCAAAATGTATTCGGCCACATGTCTTTGGTAAAAAAAATGTCAATAAGTGTATATTTATTGGTTTGCGCAAAAGTTATAGCGTCTACAAACTAGGGTACATTTTCTGGAATTTACACAGCCTTTAATTTATGACTGCCTATGTCGTTTCTTGAGGTGCTAAAATGGCAGGGCAGTACAAAACCCCCACAAATGATCCCATTTTGGAAAGTAGACACCCCAAGGAATTTGCTGAGAGGCATGTTGAGCCCATTGAATATTCATTTTTTTTGTCCCAAGTGATTGAATAATGACAAAAAAAAAAAAAAAATTACAAAAAGTTGTCACTAAATGATATATTGCTCACACAGGCCAGATGACATAAACCCCCCCCCCAAATGACCCGATATTGGAAAGTAGACACCCCAAGCTATTTGCTTTGAGGCATGTTGAGTCCATGGAATGTTTTATATTTTGACACAAGTTGCGGGAAAGTGACAAATTTTTTTTTTTTTTTTTGCACAAAGTTGTCACTAAATGATATATTGCTCACACAGGCCATGGGCATATGTGGAATTGCACCCCAAAATACATTTAGCTGCTTCTCCTGAGTATGGGGATACCACATGTGTGGGACTTTTTGGGAGCCTAGCCGCGTACGGGACCCCGAAAACCAATCACTGCCTTCAGGATTTCTAAGGGCGTACATTTTTGATTTTACTCCTCACTGCCTATCACAATTTCGGAGGCCATGGAATGCCCAGGTGGCACAAACCCCCCCCAAATGACCCCATTTTGGAAAGTAGACACCCCAAGCTATTTGCTGAGAGGCATGGTGAGTATTTTGCAGCTCTCATTTGTTTTTGAAAATAAAGAAAGACGAGAAAAAAAATTTTTTTTTTCTTTTTTCAATTTTCAAAACTTTGTGACAAAAAGTGAGGTCTGCAAAATACTCACTATACCTCTCATCAAATAGCTTGGGGTGTCTACTTTCCAAAATGGGGTCATTTGGGGGTTTTTTTTGCCACCTGGGCATTCCATGGCCTCCGAAACTGTGATAGGCAGTGAAGAGTGAAATCAAAAATTTACGGCCTTAGAAAGCCTGAAGGCGGTGCTTGGTTTTTGGGGTCCCGTACGCGGCTAGGCTCCCAAAAAGTCTCACACATGTGGTATCCCCGTACTCAGGAGAAGCAACAGAATGTATTTTGGGGTGTAATTTCACATATTCCCATGGCATGTTTGAGCAATATATCATTTAGTGACAACTTTGCGCAAAAAGAAATAAAAAAAATAAAAAATTGTCTCTTTCCCGCAACTTGTGTCACAATATAAATTATTCCATGGACTCAACATGACTCTCAGCAAATAGCTTGGGGTGTCTACTTTCCAAAATGGGGTCATTTGGGGGGGTTTTGAACTGTCCTGGCATTTTATGCACAACATCTAGAAGCTTATGTCACACATCACCCACTCTTCTAACCACTTGAAGACAAAGCCCTTTCTGACACTTATTGTTTACATAAAAAAATAATTTTTTTTTGCAAGAAAATTACTTTGAACCCCCAAACATTATATTTTTTTTTAAAGCAAATGCCCTACAGATTAAAATGGTGGGTGTTTCATTTTTTTTTTTCACACAGTATTTGCGCAGCGATTTTTCAAATGCATTTTTTTGGGAAAAAACACACTTTTTTACATTTTAATGCACTAAAACACACTATATTGCCCAAATGTTTGATGAAATAAAAAAGATGATCTTAGGCCGAGTACATGGATACCAAACATGACATGCTTTAAAATTGCGCACAAACGTGCAGTGGCGACAAACTAAATACATTTTTAAAAGCCTTTAAAAGCCTTTACAGGTTACCACTTTAGATTTACAGAGGAGGTCTACTGCTAAACTTACTGCCCTCGATCTGACCTTCGCGGCGATACCTCACATGCATGGTGCAATTGCTGTTTACATTTGACGCCAGACCGACGCTTGCGTTCGCCTTAGCGCGAGAGCAGGGGGGACAGGGGTGCTTTTTTTTTTTTTTTTTTTTTTTTTTTTTTTTCTTTATTATTATTATTTTTTTATCTTATTTTTAAACTGTTCCTTTTATTTATTTTTTTTAAATCATTTTTATTGTTATCTCAGGGAATGTAAATATCCCCTATCATAGCAATAGGTAGTGACAGGTACTCTTTTTTGCAAAAATTGGGGTCTATTAGACCCTAGATTTCTCCTCTGCCCTCAAAGCATCTGACCACACCAAGATCGGTGTGATAAAATGCTTTCCCAATGGCGCTGTTTACATCCGGCGAAATCTAAGTCATAAAATGCTCGTAGCTTCCGGTTTCTTAGGCCATAGAGATGTTTGGAGCCACTCTGGTCTCTGATCAGCTCTATGGTCAGCTGGCTGAATCACCGGCTGCATTTTCAGGTTCCCTGTTGAGACAGGAGAGCCAGAGAAAAACACGGAAGACGTTGGGGGGGGGCATTCCCTCCCACTGCTTGTAAAAGCAGTCTAGAGGCTAATTAGCCCCTAGGATTGCTTTTACATGAAAGCCGACCGCTGGCTGAAAAGAATGATACCAAGATGATACCTAAACCTGCAGGCATCATTCTGGTATAACCACTCAAAGTCGTGAATGCCGTACCTGAAGACAAAAAAATGGTTAACAATAAAGCACAGTAAACGGTAAGGTATAAAAAATTGCATACCTGAAAAGCAAACATGATAAAACATAATAACAATAAAACATTGCAGAATAGAATACAGTAAAAAAGAGCAGAACAATAGAGAGAGAGAATAGAGAGAGAAAGAACAATAAAACGACAACTATTTTTTTTTTTTTTATATTTTTGTATGTGTTTTTTTTTTTTTTTTTACATTTTTTTTTGTAACTAACTTTTATAACTGTAACCGGTTCCAGGTTCGGGTCTCTCAAAATGCAATGGCATCTTGGGAGACCCTATGAAAGTGTGCCTAGTATGTGCAATGCTGTACCCTACGCTAATAGTCAACTAGTGCATGGTAGCGTTCAAAATATTCACCAATGCAAAGACCAGGATTGTCAGGACAGGAGGGACAATAATAGCGGGTGTCACGCCTATATCCGCGCTTGCTGCAGACACGACATCTTTTTTGGGGGGGTTCGCTGGGTAGGGGTACTCGGGAGGACATAAAGAAAATGCCTCTCATGCAGCCGACTGCATTTGGTTGGGGATGTGAATGGGGGAAGTACGGGCGCTGCAGAAGCGGTGGGTTCCCAATTAGGATTGGCGAATGCAGCAGGAAGGGCACTATGGGCACGACGGGCCTGTGTTTGTCTTTTTGGTGGCAGCGGGACACTACTTGTGCTTGCCACCTCACCAGCTTGAACTGCACTTATGGGACTCGCCACGTCACCAAGTGTTACTGCAGTGCTGGTTTGACTACGACCGGGGTGTACTAGGCCGCTGGTGCTTGCCAGTTCACCAAAACACTACCAAAAAAACTGTTAGCGATCGCAGGGATCAGGCCTGACTCTGCGAACGCTGCAGTTATGCGTTTAGTGTTTTGTAAGTGACAGTGATCGATCGATACTGCACTTGGGTGGGCTGGGCTGGGCCGGGCGGAGGGGCAAAACGCAGGTGCTAGCAGGTATCTGGGCTGATCCCGCTAACACTGCGTTTGTGGGAACCCTAAACTGCTGGGGACGCTAGTAAAGATCTGATCAGATCAGATATTGATCCGATCAGATACTATACCACTAAGGGAGGCGTATGCTGCGTGCGTGGGTGTTAGCGGTACTGGCGCTAATCTGACGCTGCCTGGGGCTGGTGCTTGCCAGTTCACCAAAACGCTACCAAAAAAACTGTTAGCGATCGCAGGGATCAGGCCTGACTCTGCGAACGCTGCAGTTATGCGGTTAGTGTTTTGTAAGTGACAGTGATCGATTGATACTGCACTTGGGTGGGCTGGGCCAGGCGGACGGGAAAAACGCAGGTGCTAGCAGGTATCTGGGCTGATCCCGCTAACACTGCGTGTTTGGGAACCCTAAACTGCTGGGGACGCTAGTATAGATCTGATCAGATCAGATATTGATCCGTTCAGATACTATACCACTAAGGGAGGTGTACGGTGCGTGCGTGGGTGTTAGCGGTACTGGCGCTAACCTGACGCTGCCTGGGGCTGGTGCTTGCCAGTTCACCAAAACGCTACCAAAAAAACTGTTAGCGATCGCAGGGATCAGGCCTGACTATGCAAACGCTGCAGTTATGCGTTTAGTGTTTTGTAAGTGACAGTGATCGATCGATACTGCACTTGGGTGGGCTGGGCTGGGCCGGGCGGAGGGGCAAAACGCAGGTGCTAGCGGGTATCTGGGCTGATCCCGCTAACACTGCGTTTTCGGGAACCCTAAACTGCTGGGGACGCTAGTATAGATCTGATTGGATCAGATATTGATCCGTACAGATACTATACCACTAAGGGAGGCGTATGCTGCGTGCGTGGGTGTTAGCAGTACTGGCGCTAATCTGACGCTGCCTGGGGCGACGCATATCACCGCCGGGCGATGAGGGGGCTAAACCTTTATTCGGTAATAAACGGCGGGTGCCCTGACACTATAAAAAATAAACGAACTAACCAGCGTCACCCGTAACGGTTATACGGTTATCAGTGGTGAAAGGGTTAACTAGGGGGCAAGCAAGGGGTTAAAACATTTATTAGATAGTATATGGGGGTCCCTGTCGCTATAAAACGCTGACGGCGAACCTAAATATTTACGTCCCTAACTAGCGTCACCAGCGACACTAATACAGCGATCAGAAAAATGATCGCTTAGCAACACTGGTGACGGGGGGTGATCAAGGGGTTAAAACTTCATTAGGGGGGTTAGGGGGGTATCCTAGACCTAAAGGGGGCCTAACACTCACTGCCCTAACACACTAACTGTCACAAACTGACACCAATACAGTAATCAGAAAAAAAAAAAAAAAAAAACCTGCTTGGTGTCAGTTTGTGACGGGGGGGTGATCGGGGAGGGATCGGGGGGCGATCGGGGGGGGATCGGGGTGTAATGTGTGCCTGGCATGTTCTACTGTGTGTGTGTGTTGGTGCACTCACATTACAGTCTTCTCTCCTCGGCCCGGAACGGAAAATACCGAGCCGAGGAGAGATGACATCATTTCCTCTGCCTCTGTGTACAATACAGAGGCAGGGAAATGATCCCATTGGCTGGGAGCGATCGCGAGGGGGGGGCCACGAATAGATGGCCTCCCCCTCACCACCGATCGCCGGGGGACATTTGCCGACCGCCGCAGGCACCAGGGGGGGTCCGATTGGACCCCCCACCCGCGGGCAGGCAGGGACGTACAGGTAAGCCCTTTTGCCTGCCCGTGCCGCTCTGTCGACGTACATCGTCGTGCGGCGGTCGGCAAGTGGTTAAAAGTAGTTATTACCTTTCCGTCAATGAACAAGGGTTATTCCCATTGTGACCTCAAACTGACAGTTATATCCTATATGTGAGATTGTTATGTCACTTGGGTTGCATCCCAAATTGTTATAGTGACCTTTTACATAACAGAACTGCTTTGTATTTTTTTTTATGTTCATCCCTTAAACAAATAAAAAACGTTTGTATAAGAAAAAATATGTTACCGTAAGGGCAATTAATGGTGAATTGTGTACCCATTTTTGCTTCCGATATATTGCATTCCAAATTCTGAATACATTTTTTGTCAAATCATGTGAGTTAGAATCTAATGTTCTATACTTATTTAAAATCCAAACATTTTTGTGAAGTATGGTTTTTCTTAAAGTGTTTTCTATCTCTATCCATTTTTTTCTTTGTTTTCTTTCGTACACTCAATCATACGTGCTAGGATTACTGCTTTGTAATACCTAAAAATATCAGGTGCTGCTAAACCCCCGTGCTGTCTTTTCCTGGCAATTAATGCAAATTTTAATCTTGGTTTTTTATTTTGCCAGATACATTTTGTCAATATTTTTTGTATGGTTTTGAAGAAGCTCTGTGGGATCCCTATTGGTAACATTTGGAATTTGTACAATATTTTTGGTAATATTACCATTTTAAGCGTGTCGACTCTTCCAATCCAAGATATTGATTGTATGTTTATCTTCTTAACTTCTGCCCTGATCTCATTTAATAATGGAATGTAATTTGCAAGGTAAATTTTCTCAAGTGATGGTGTTAATTTAATCCCAAGATAGGATAGCTCCCCCTTAACCCACGTAAATGGGAATTCTTTTTGAAGGGCCAGAATATCTTTTTTTCCTACTCCGAGGTTCAATATTTCTGTTTTTATAGGGTTTATTTTGAAATGTGAAAGTTCACCATACTTATCCACTTCCGTCAGAATATTTAACAGAGTTTCTCTAGGCTTAGTCACATACACCAGGATATCGTCGGCGTAAGCCACGATTTTATGTTCTTTTTCCTCTACTCTCACCCCCTCTATCCCAGGGTTGTTTCGCAGGGTCACCAGGAAAGGCTCCAATGACAATACATATAGAAGAGGCGAGAGCGGGCATCCCTGCCGCGTCCTGTTGAACATTTCGAACACTGGCGACATCTTACCATTTACCCTTACTTTTGCCGTAGGTCCATTATAGAGATTGTTTATCCACTTTATTATTTTAGGCCCCAATCCAAAATGTTGTAACGTAGTCATCATAAATCCTAAGTCTACCCTGTCAAACGCTTTTTCTGCATCAATTGACAGGAGTAGATCTGGGGAAATGTTGATGTTCTTTCTTCTCAGCATCAAGATTGTTTTTATGCTGTTGTCCCTTCCTTCTCTACCCGGAACAAACCCAGTCTGGTCCGGGTTTATCCAGAGTGGCATCAGACTTTTTATTCTGGTGGCTAATATTTTGGCATAGAGCTTCGTATCCATGTTCAATAAAGCGATGGGCCTGTAGCTTGAGCAGTTGACTTTATCTTTTCCTTCTTTAGGTATTATGGTAATATGTGCCAAAATTGACAGTTACTTACCGATAACTGTTTTTCTAGGATATCTTCCAGGACGGCATAACCTGAGAGATGACTGGTCCACCTGACAGGAAACACAATCAACATACAAGGTTAAAAGGCCCCTCCCTTCCCCCCGCACCCCAGTTCTCCCAAAGTAATAGGTTATCCGGGTGACAGAGAGAAACTCTTCCCGTAGTACTTATATTAAAACATGGGTGGGAAGTAGGCTTGCCGTCCTGGAAGATATCCTAGAAAAACAGTTATCGGTAAGTAACTGTCAATTTTCTCTAGTCATCTTCCAGGACGGCATAACCTGAGAGGATGGACAAGGAGTTCAAGGCCTACCTCAGGGCGGGACCACCGCTTGTAGCACCTTCCTTCCAAATGTCAGATCCTGGGGCGACAGCAGTTCCACTCTATAGTGTTTCAAAAAGGTATCGTGCTTCGCCCAAGTGGCTGTGCGACAGACCTGTTCTATCGAGGCCCCAGCTCTCTCTGCCCAAGAGGCCGCCAAGGATCTTGTTGAGTGGGCCTTAAGGTTCCCTGGTACTGGGGAACCGGTCTGCTCATAGGCCAATGTTATTGTCTGCCTAATCCACCTAGCCACAGTAGATTTAGACGCCTGCCCTCCCTTTCTAGGGCTGCTAAATAAAACTAAAAGATGATTTGACTTTCTGTAGTCCTTTACTCTATCTAGATATGTCAATAAACATTTCCTGACATCTAATAAATTAAATTTCCTCTCCTTCTCATTTTTAGGATTATCACAGAAGGAGGGTAAAGTGATCTCCTGAGATCTATTAAACTTAGATGCGACCTTGGGAAGATATAGTGGGTCCTGTCTAAGAACCACTCTATCCTCCAGAATCAACAGAAAAGGCTCCTTAACTGACAGGGCCTGTAGGTCGCTCACCCTTCTGGCCGTGGTTATGGCCAACAGAAACGCTAACTTAAGAGTCAAAAACTTAACTGAAATCTCTTGCGCTGGTTCGAAGGGTGCTTTCGTCAGCGCCTCCAAAACCAGAGATAAATTCCATGGAGGAAATACATTCATTCTGACAGGGGTTACCCTCTCCCTTGCCAGAAGAAATCTCTTAATCAGAGGTTCTAGTGCGAGCCTCTGATCCAAAAATACAGATAACGCTGCTATCTGTATTCTCAAGGTGTTCGGGGAAATCCCCTGATCCACCCCTGCTTGCAAAAATTCCAGTACCACTGGTACTGAAGGGTAAGACACCTCCTTATCACGGCACCACTGTGAGAAGCAATTCCACACTTTGGAGTAGATCCTCCTGGTGACCAGCTTCCTGCTGCCCAAGAGGGTCTCAATTACCCTATCAGAGCACCCCTTACCCCTAAGGATCTCCTCCTCAAGAACCATGCTGTCAGTTTGAGGAATCCCGGGTCAGGGTGGAGGACTGGCCCCTGTAGGAGAAGATCTCGTCTGATTGGAAGACGGAGCGGAGGAGAAATTGACCACTTTTTCAGAGTTGCAAACCAGGTCCTTTTTGGCCACCATGGGGCTATAAAGATCAGTCCGCAATCTGAGCGGGCCAATTTTTGTAAGACCCGTGGTATTAAGACTAGTGGGGGAAAAGGGTATGCTAGATGGAAGTCCCAGTCCTGAGACAGAGCGTCCACTCCCTGGGATCCCCCTTCTCTGTTGAGAGAGAAAAAACGATCCACTTTTTTGTTCCCTCTGTGGGCAAAAAGATCTATATCCGGAGTCCCGAACATCTGACTTATCTGGAGAAAGACCTCCTGATTTAACTCCCATTCTCCTTGAAGGATGGGTTGCCGGCTTAAGAAGTCTGCTACCACATTGGCGGTTCCTCTTATGTGAACCGCCGATATGGACTGAAGATTCTCTTCGGCCCAGTTTAGGATGTTCAGGACTAGACTCAGTAGTTTCCTGGATCTGGTGCCCCCCTGACGATTCAGGTAAGAGACCGTTGTCACATTGTCTGACAGGACTTGGATCTCCAAGCCCTGAATCCTGTCTCCAAAGGATACTAACGCCTGGCCCACCGCCAAGAGTTCTCTGTGGTTGGAGGATGCCCCTGCCTGAGAAGGCGTCCAGGCCCCCTGTGCCTGGATGTCCCCCAGGTGAGCGCCCCAACCCCAAGCGCTTGCATCGGTAGTGATTCTTGTGGGATTCCACTGGTCCCAGGGTAAGCCCACCCTGAGCTTGTCCTGATCCAGCCACCAATCTAGGGAGGTCCTTACTCTTGTTGGAATAGACACCCTTGCATCCAATGACTCTCTCCTTTTGTCCCAGGAGGACAAAAGGAAGAACTGCAGCTCCCTGGAGTGGAGCTGAGCCCAAGGAACCGCTGGAATACACGAGGTCATTAGACCTAGGACCCTCATGATATGCCTGCGAGAGCACTCCCTGGTTTCTTTTAAAGAGGATACTGCTGTAACCACCTTTAATTGTTTTTCCTCTGGAAGAAACAGTTTCTGAACCTCTGTATCCCAGGAACACTTTTATTTGGGACGGTGCCAGAGAAGATTTCTCTCTGTTTACTATCCAGCCCAAGGACTCCAGAGTGAAAATCACTCTGCCTACGTCTATCTCCATCTGCTCTAGGGATTGCCCGTATACCAAAAGGTCATCTAGGTAGGGTATAAGGGACACCCCCTGTAGGTGTAGGTAAGCTACAACCTCTGCCAGGACCTTTGTGAAGATCCTTGGGCTTGCAGCTAATCCAAAGGGAAGAGCTCGGAATTGCCAATGCTGAATCCCTTCGCTCGTAAGGACTGCGAATCTCAGCAGGGACTGGTGTTCCCTGGTGATCGGGATATGAAGGTAAGCATCCCTTAGATCTATCGTGGCTAAGAACGCACCTCTTAATAGGTGCCTGCGCACCGTGTATATACTCTCCATCCGGAAGCTCTTTTGTCGCAAAAACCTGTTCAACTTCCTGAGATTTAATATCAGGCGAAATTTCCCTGACGGTTTTTGAACGACAAATACATGGGAATAAAACCCTTGGTAAAGCTCTTCCGGTGGAACGGGGATGATCACCTCCTGGAACACCAATCCCTGCAAGCTGTCCAACAGCCCTGCAGCTTTTGAAGTTTCCTTGGGGAGACGGGTCAGAAAAAAGTTTTGAGGGGGAGGGGACAGAAACTCCAAACGATATCCCTCTGTTACAATCTGCAAGATATAGGGGCTTTCGGAGATTCTCTTCCACTGAGGGACAAAGTGGGACAATCTCCCCCCTACCCTGATGCTGGCGTCACTTAGACTGCTTGGTGGCGTCTTTAGGTCCAGAAAAGAGCAGACTACCTTTTTGTACGCTCTTTCCCTTTCCCCACCTCCTATTCGCATCCTTTTTTCCTTTGAATTGACCCTGGTTAATGGAGGGACGAAAAAACTTCCTGCCCCTTGCTCCTTTAGCTTTGACCGGGAACTTTTTTCCCTTTTCTGCTGACCTTGACAGCACCTGATCCAGGCCAGGTCCAAAGAGTTGTGAACCTTCAAAGGGCAAACCACATAGCCTTGATCTAGACATATGGTCCCCTTCCCATGATTTGACCCAGACTGCCCTTCTTGCGGAGTTAAGGAGGGCCGCAGATTTGGCTGTGTTCCTGACAGGCTCCACAGCCGCATCTGCCAAATATGCCACAGCCTTACCTATTATTTCTAAGGAGTCTGTGATTTCTTTGGAATCACTGCCTTTAGAAACATGGTTAGAAAGTCTGCCTAACCATGCGTCCACGTTTCTTGCCACGCATGCTGATGCCAAAGCAGGAGCCATGGCAGCCGCATTGGAATCCCATGCTCTGCGCAAAAGCTCCTCCGCCCTTCTGTCCATTTGGTCTTTTAGGTTCCCTGAATCCTCAAAAGACAAGTCAGATTTTTTAGAAACCTGCGACAGGGCTGCGTCCAACTTAGGGGTTTTAAAGAATTTCTGCTCTTCTTCCTCCCCAAAAGGAAACCTTCTCTTCCAAGTTTTGAGTCTAAGAACCTTTCTTTCCGGGTCTTTCCACTCTCTCAAAATCACCTCCTTTAGAGCCTGATGAACTGGGAACACCCTGGACTGAGCCTTTCCCAAACCCCTGTACATCTTGTCCCGGGCCGACGCCTGAACCAGAGGTTCTGGGATATCCTCAGAGGCATAGATCGCCCTAAGTAACTGCCCCATGTCTTCCACGGGAAAGAGGTGGCTACTAGCTCTAGGACTGTCACTATCCTGGCTGTCAGCGTCTGTGTCTACACCTTCCTCTAATGAGTCCTCCCCTGACTCCTCTGGGTCCTCAAACTCCTCAACTCCTGAAGTGACAGAGGAAGGGGGTCCTTGCAAGGTTTTCTGACCCCTGTCTGAAAAACCTCCCTGAGAGGAAGTGCCTTCTCTAGAGGACAGGATTTCTCTATCCTCCGCTTTAGGTGCTATAGCAGTCTTAATAGACTGGAGGGTAGAAAGCATCTCCGACTGTACCGCAAGGAAGTCCCTCATAACCTGTGAGGTTTCCTTACTAGACAGTTTTTGTATGCACCTATAGCAAAAAGGTTTCCCATGGTCCTGTGGGAGCTTATCATTACAATTCCCACATCTTTTTGACCTGGGAGGGGGGGATTTTTGCCCTTCATCTTGTGAGCCCCTTGAGCAGAGCTGCCAGGATCTAGGGAGACAAAAAAGACAAAGTCCAAACTTTAACCAGTTTCCTAAGACTTTCTGTCTGTGTCTCTCTCTCTCACTCCCCCCTATGGTGTAGGTAAGACCCCTCTTACTTCACCACAAAAAAACGGAAGAGGACTCACCACCACTGGCCTCTTCCTGGGCTAAGGTTGCAGCTGTTACCTCCTCTCCATCCATATCTGCTGCTTTGTGAGGTTTTCCGACCTCAAGAGAGGAGTACCGTGAGGCCTCCTGCTTTTCCCTGGAGCGCTGAGTGTCTTCTCCTATACACCGATGATCGGTGCCATTTTGTTGGAGAGCCACTGTCTGAGGGAGGATTTTGGCCTCTAGTGTCTGAATCCGCCATTTTGGCATAGACCGGAAGTCGGAAGTTACAGCGCCCGGAACCGGAAATGCCGCCATCTTACTCCACCCTGGGAAGCCTGCTCCAAACACAGGAGCTTCAGCATTCCCTATGAAGTCCAGGACCTCCACCAGCCCTACAAGGCACCAAGGTACCGACCTGGCTGGCGTCCTCTACCCCCTCTGTGGCCTAGACACCAGCCTGAGCTCCAGTTCCTTCATCACCTCCGTACCTGACTGGGTGGAAGGAAAAAGCATGAGGTATGTGCTCACAGGAGTTCCGGGCTACCCCTCTGTACCCGGGAGACTCCTTGCCGGGGAAGACTCTCTCCCCCGGCCATTGGGGGGACCCCCTGAGAAGGACAGGGCCATGGCTGGACCCGCCACCCCCACTGGCTTTGGCGTCCAGCCCTCAGGGGGGGGACCATCCGCTCCTAGCTTCAGGTCTGAGAAAAAACAACAAACGTTTCGCTGCCGGGAAACACAATCAAGAACTGAGGTGCAGGGGGAAGGGAGGGGCCTTTTAACCTTGTATGTTGATTGTGTTTCCTGTCAGGTGGACCAGTCATCTCTCAGGTTATGCCGTCCTGGAAGATGACTAGAGAAAAGTGACTCTTTTCTGATGTCTTCCTCTTCTCCTATTTTGTTTAGATATTCCCACAGCTTTGGAATCAATTAATCTTGAAATTTTTTATAGTATCTAATCGTAAATCCGTCTGGCCCGGGACTTTTACCAGTACAGGTTTCTTTTAGTGCCATCTTAATCTCTTCTTGTGTTATCTCCTTTTCTAGGTCCGTTAAACTCGGGTTTAATTTTTGGTAGATTAGCTTTTTCTAAATATATTTGGATCATCTTCTTCTTTCTTTCTGCTTGTTGGCTTGTTTCTTGCTTTTTTATTGCGTACAAAGAGCTGTAATATTGTGCAAAAGCTTGTGCTGAATACACGCAAAGTTCAGCTCATGAAAAGAGGTAAAATTTCTAGGAATTTTGATTGGTCCAGGGAAGAAGCAGCCTTTACAGGAATGTATAGAGGCTATTGCATCTTTACCTGTACCAACAACATTCAAAACATTGAGACAATTTTTGGGTTTGGTAAATTTTTGCAGCGATTTTATCGAGTCATTGGCAAAGAAGGCGAAACCGCTATATGACTTGTTAAAACATACAGAGGAGAATAAATTTGGTCCCTGGACAGAAGTCCAGCAAAAAGCTTTTGAAATGTTGAAAAATGATTTGCAGTCAGCCCCTGCATTGGCGTGCTTCAGAAATTGCCATCTCAGCTGTTTTGCTTCAGAAACAGGGAGACGATTGGAGAATTCTTGGGTATTTTTTGCATCTGATTACACCAGTAGAAAAGGGATTTGACGAATGTGTACAACAATTAATGGGTGTACATTATGCGGTAAAAGCAACAGAGCACATTGTAGAATTTAACTAAATCATTTTACAAACCCCACATAGTACCTTGAAGTTCGTTTTTGAGAAAAATGTTCCTGGAGTCTCCAATCAAAGATTTTCTCAATGGTTGTGGGGCTCTGTCACCTAAACAAATACAGGTTGAACACAATGCCAAGTATATCCTTCCTCAGTTGATGGAATACAATGGGCTAGAACATGAATGTTTGTGTGAAGTCCACAAAACACACTCTCCTCTTTTTCGTAGAGAGGCAGAGAAAATGATGAATCTGTATTTGTTGATGGTTTGAGATATTGTATGTCAAGTAATTATTACAGTGGGTATTCAATTTGGTATCCAGAGCGTTATCTTGCCATACAACACAAGTTGCTAGGACATTTTTCAGCTCAACGAGCAGAACTTGAAACAGTAAAAACAGTACTGACAATTGACAAGGAAGAGAATAGAAGTCCACTAGTGATTTATAGTGATAGCTCATATGTTGTTAGTTCTCTTACTGAATACTTACCTATTTGGAAATGTAGATGTTTTGTAGATTCATCCAACAAGGCTCTTGTGCAGAAAGAGACACTAGAATCAGTTTTTGAACTTGCAGAGAGTAATACTCTTGCATATGCTATTGTAAAAATTCCATCACATAAAAAGGATAATAGTGAGTTATCTGTAGGCAATAGAACAGCAGACACATTAGCAAAGGAAGCAGCTTTGCATGGAGAATTAGTGATTCAACCTGAAACGGTTTCAATTAACGTTGTGAAAAAAACAGACACACAGATTCCCTCATTTGCAGAGGAACAGAATAGGAACGTGTCTCTTTTTTATTCTTCTCCGGGTGACATAAGATCTTTCTTTGTTTGTGAAAATTGGATCTTGTGTTATGACTTAGATGGGTTTCTGCATCCTGTTATACCACAACACCTACAGGTGGAATTCACTAAGTTCAATCATGACAGTTTAGGTCACATTGGTAAGCAAAAATTACTTGAAATTCTTAAAGAGAAATTTTATTGGAACAAAATGGAAGAGACTGTAGACAGTGTAATTAAATCTTGTCTAATTTGTGCACAAGTGAATCCTAGACCAAAGGGTCAGAAACCTCCTTTACAAAGAATTCCTCCAGCAGATGGACCTTGGTCTTCTATACAAATAGATTATATAGGGCCATTACCATCAGGGAAAAATGGATTCAGATTTGCATTAGTTATGGTTGACATTTTTTCAAAGTGGATCGAGATTCTCCCAGTTCGCAAAGATGATGCTTTAACAACTGCTAGGATGTTGATTAATCATGTTTTTCCAGTTTGGGGTATACCAGCAAACCTCAGTAATGACAGAGGAACCCATTTTACAGGTAAAATCATGCAGGCAATGTGTAAAATCTTGGGAATAGAACAGAGATTTCATGTACCATATCATCCACAGTCTGCAGGTATTGTGGAAAGAATGAATAGGACTATCAAATCCAGAATTGCAAAAATGTTGTTAGACAGAGGAAATACTTGGGTTGATGTTGTCTTATTTATTTTAATGTGTAAGAAGTACAGTTTCTTCAGCTACAACGTATTCTCCTTTTGAATTAATGACAGGAAGGAAAATGCTTGTGTTTCCCAATGAACCTTTTTTGTCTACGCCGCAAAGAGAGGCAATAGAGAAAACAAAATGGTTGCAGATGTTACAGGACAATCTGAACAATATTTTGCCACATGCAGCTAATTGTATGCAAAAAATGGTCCCTCCACATATTTCTAAGTTTGAGAAAGGAGGTCGACTTATGATGAAAAGCTTCAGGAAAAGTGGACTGTGGCAAAGTAATTGGGAAGGTCCATTAGGCATCTTGGATGTTCAAGGTGTAATGGTACAAGTCCAAAGACCTCCCAATTCAGTGAAAAATGCACGTAGACAATAAAAAATGTGGGTACACACTGATCAATGCAAATTGTATATGCCGAGATAATGATGCTGCATTCCTTTTTTCAGGAATTACCGTATTTATCGGCATATAACACGCACAGGCGTATAACACGCACATTCATTTTAAGAGGGAAGTTTAGGAAAAAAAACTTAAATTTTAAATAAGGAACTTTGAAGCAAAATAAGGGTCAGTGCCCATCTGCAGCCTCACCATTGCCATCAATGCAGCCTGATCAATGCCCATCTGCAGCCTCACAAGTGCCATCAATGCAGCCTCACCAGTCCACATCAATGCAGCAGCCTCACCATTGCCATCAGTGCAGCCTGATCGATGCCCATCTGCAGCCTAGAGGGGACAGGGAGGGGGGTGGTACGAGCGCCGACAGATTACATACAATGAGAATCTCCTATGATAGACAGAACAGTGGTCCAATGGCGGCCCAGGAGACGGGACTTCCTATTACAGAGGCCACCAAGTAAACAGGAGTTTCTCACTGTATGTAATCTGACGGCGCTCGTCCCTCCCCCTCCTTGTCCCCTCCAAGGCAGCTAAATTTGAAGTATTGACGTATAACACACACACGCTATTTGCACCCAATAGGAAATTATCCGGTGAAATGTGCTAAGACAAGTGTTGCAATGTCTCCAAGGAAAACTCCATGTATTAATAAGAAAAGCGTTCCTGCTATTCCTTTTCAGATTAACCGTTTCCAATCCAGAACTCTCTTGAGAGAGGGAAAGTTTGTCATTATATTGGGGAACTTTAATGTTTCAGAATGGAGAATTTGTACAAGGTTTCCACAATGTCAAGGACATTTGGTTAATATGGAATTGGGTATTGAAAGATGGTTTGGAATAATTAGTAGCAATCATAACAGAAATAAGTGTGGTATTGTTGAAGGTATTTTAGGAGGAATTGGCACAATTGGTATAACAAATAGTATGGATATTAACACTTTAAAGTCTGATCTTGAAACAGTTGGTTTAGTGGGAAGTAAATGTATTAAGGTACAAAGAAATTTAAATGAGATATTAGAAGATATGGTTATTAAGACGGCTAATATAATGGGTCCATCTATATTACATCTTCAAAATATTACTCTTAATTTAATGACAAGTGAACAGCATTCTCATATAGCCAGAGCATGTTTAGAGATCTAGACTGAATATTCCACTAATTTTAAAATAATTGCGCAAGTATTTCAGAGTGGAATAACTCCTCTTGGCATTTTACAGAATTTACCCAGAGAATATGTATATGCTATAAATCATACAGATTTATAGGTAAATAAATGGATAGGATGCAATCAGGATGTATGTTACAGTTCTTCTATTATTCCAATAGCAGGGAAAGAACAAATATTGGTTCCAATTACTGTCTTGGGATTACCAGTCAGCAATACACAATTATTATATTATGAATGACAGTATACAGATTTTGCATTTAACAATGAAAATTCTGAATTAGAACAATTAGATCTGTCATCATGTTTACAATTCCAGTCTAAAGTTATCTGTTTACCTAATCAAGACAAAAGTATATTTCATTCTTGTTATCATAATCATACATTATGTTCAGCAAGAATAGAAAAAGTTGAAACTATTTCTAACTTAATTACTCTTGTAGATAAAAAGAAGGTTTGTTTTCAGATCATGACAGACACAGAAAGGGTTAAAACTTTTTTATCTTCTTGTACAAATACAGAAAACCTAAATCAATGCTTGTATTGTATAGAAGGAGACATTGTAGCAATAAGTGTTAAAGGGTTAAGAACAAATTTAACAAATATTCTTATGAAAAATATAAGTGCTCTTCCCACACAATACAATATATCTCAGATAGATGAATTTCCTTGGGGAAAATGGGCAAATGTAATTCAAAAGGATAAAGCTTTATTAATGGCTTTAGCTAAGGAACTTCAGAATGCAGAAATATTGTTTAAACATGAACAAGGAAATTTACAAGAAATAGCTCATCAATGGTCAGAGTTTTCAGGAAATAATTGGTGGAAAAAATTCAGTAAGAGTTTATCAATTTGGAGAAAAATTTCAATAACTTCAGCAACAGGAAATATTTTATCGCATCCTATAGTTATTATTTTTATTATTATTATTATGTTAATCATTATATTTCAGTTATGTTTAATGTTTAGAATGAAAAAATTATATTATCTCATTAGAAATGAAATCAGGAGAGGAGATTATTTGTTGCAAAATAAGCTTAAAAGAAGAATGGGTTTTTGGAGTTGCAAACTCAGTTACAAGTGAAAATACATCTGGAAATATTAGATCAAAGACAGAGTATTTGTGACATGAATGAAGTATGAATGATTGGAATATGAAATATGATTACTATTCATATTTCAGAGGGGAATGTTATATTCTTTATATTCAAATTTTAATTCGGTTTTAAAAAATATATAACTGAGGATATCCCCTGTAAAATAAGTGTGTATGTGAAGTCTTTTGAGTTAATAACCTACAGATGGTGACATTTGAACTGAGTTCTCAATTCCAAGAAGCTCTCAAGTTATTTTTGATTGATATAACTGATTATATTTTCATAAAGGAATTTCTATGTTATTGATACCTTGTTTTAAAAACATATGACATAGTCAATTAGTCTGGCAGACAATCCCTCTCCTTCCTGGTCTGTGTTCAATTAGAGATGGTGTTCATGTTACTACTCGTATCTCCCACCCTTGGAAGGGAGGAGAAGGGAGAGAAAAGGGAGTAATATAGGAGTGTGTATTTTTAGGCACGCTTTCAAACAAAGAATTTTAGTTGATTTAAAAGGAAGTTCAGGCTTAGATGGGCTCTCACACATTTCTTGCTCTACACTGCTAATTACTACAGAACTCAGCATACAGACAACTGCTCTCAGAACAAAGGAAACAGCAGCCATTTTTTAAGCACATGGTTTGAACTTATATTTTGAAACAAACAACTTTATCTCATATTTGAAGCTGCATTTATTTTGTATTTGAATGTACAACTTTTGTAAGTATTTTGTAGCTTTTGTTTGTAAATAAATCACACGGTTTGATTCAAGCTGACTCAGTCATACACTTCAGAAATTTGTCACACAATCATCATTTCAAGGCAGAACAGCCTTTCACATCTGTAAAAGCAAGAATTTTACAGGTAACTGCACAATGAAATCCATAGACAGGTGGGTCCAGGGCCTCTCTCCATTGGGTATGGGTTGTAGGAGGCCCACTGGAAGGTGTCGTGGAGTCTTACTCTGAACACACACGGACCAGGCAGTTACATCAGCACGTAGACTAGGCCACCAGAATTGTTGGGAAATGGCACAAAAGAGTTGATTCTTCCCAGGGTGGCCAGCAGCCTTGGGAGAATGGTAAGTCTGGAGCACTGCAGTACGGAGACTCTCTGGGACAAAGCAGCGGTCACAAGGTTTCTCAGGAGGAGCATGGACCCGAGCAGCAAAAATGTTGTCACCCAAAGGAGAACAGATGTGAACCGTAGCCAGAATACGATCAGGAGGAATCACAGGAATCGGAACCGACTCCAACTTGGAAGTGGAGGAAAATTGTCATGACAAGGCATTAGCCCTTACATTCTTTATCCCAATTAAGAATGAGACAATGTAATTGAAACTTGACAAGAAAAGAGCCCATCGCACCCTAATGGGAGAGAGTCATTTAGCCTCAGACAAGAATGTGAGATTCTTATGGTCAGTAAGAATGAGAACCGGCACAGTGGTACCTTTTGAGGAGATGTCTCCATTCTTTCAGGGCTAAAATGATGGCCAACAGCTCTCTGTCACCAATCTCATAATTGCACTCCACAGGTGACAATTTCTTGGAAAAGTAGCCACAAGGATGTATAGCGCTCTCAGAGGTAGGACGTTGAGAAAGAAGGGCGCCAACACCAGTCTCGGAAGCATCAACCTCAAGGATAAAAGGTAACGTAGGATCAGGATGTGCCAACACAGGAGCAGAAGGCAGCCTTGAGACTCTTAATGGACACCGGAGACCAACTCTGTGGGTTACCGTCCTTTCTGGTCATATCAGTCAGGGGCTTGACCAGAGATGAGAAGTTATGAATAAACTTCCGATAATAGTTGGCAAAGCCCAGGAAACGCTGCAGTGGACGTAAATCCATGGGTCAGGGCCACTGTAGAACTGCCGAAAGTTTCTCTGGGTACATCGAAAAACCAGCAGTGGAAATGACGTAACCCAGGAATTTAACGTGTTCACGATGGAACTTGCACTTCTCCAGTTTACAATAGAGATTGTTCTCTCTTAGTTTCTGAAGCACACCACAGACATCTGTGTGGTGGCTCTCCAGGGACTTGGAAAATATGAGGATATCATCGAGATAAATCACCACACATAACTGCAACAAATCTCGGAGGAGATCCTTAATAAATTCATTTGAGGCGGTCAAATAATTCCGTAATGAATGGAATCAGATAGGCATTCTTAATCATGAAACGATTTAGACCCCTATAATCAATACAAGGTCTCAGTTCACCACTCTTCTATTCCACAAAGATGAAACCAGCATCAGCAGGAGGCGAGGATTTGCGGATGAAACCTTGAGAAAGTGCATCTGCAACATACTCCTCCATGGCCTTATGTTCCAAGACCAACAAAGGGTAGACCCGGCCATGAGAGGGTATGGCACCAGGTTGAAGGTCAATTGCACAATCATACAGCCGGCGTGGAGGCAAACTACCGGCTTGAACTTTGTCAAAGACATCGCTAAAATCGTGGTACACCTCCGGCAGGGAGGAGAGTGAAGAGGTGCATAGGACCTTGGCTACCTTCTGGAAGCATATCTCGCTGCATTGTGGTGACCAGGAGAGAACCTCAGCATGGAGCCAATCAAGAGGGGTTGTGCCTCTGTAACCAAGGATAACCAATAAACAGCGGAAACTTAGGTGAGGAAATAACTTGGAATTGGATTATCTCATGGTGAAGAGCCCCTACGGCCATGGACAATGGAACCGTTTCGTGAGTCACATGGCCAGGCTGCAGAGGTCTCCCATCAAGAGCCTCAATGGCAAGTGGAGTGTCACGCAGCTGCAGCTTTGATACAAAGGCAGTATCAATGAACAGGCCTGCAGCCCCAGAGTCGATAAGAGCCTGTATCTCGACAGACGACTCAGCTGAAGAAAGGGGCATATCCTTCTGGATAACTGGGGATGAAACATCGCCACCTAAGGTCCCGTCCATGACAGGACCTCAAGGTTCGGGCGTTCCCTGGACGGGTAGGACAAGACTTCAAAAAGTGACCTGCCTGGCCACATTAAAGGCACAATCTCTCTCTATTCCTTAAGGCTCTCTCATCCGCAGAGAGACGCATGAAACCCATGTGCAAGGGTTCACCTTCACTGACTGACTCGGTAGTAGGAGTCATGGGAGGTGAGGGAGGCACGGGTGGGACTGCAAAGCTCGGAGACAAACGTACAGGAGGCTTCCGCAAGCGCTCCTTAAAAGAGAGTCTTTCTCTGTGTCTGGAGTCCATGAGGATGGCAAACGTAATCCACTTCTCCAGCTCAGTGGTTATATCTCGGGCTGCTATCTCATCCTTGCTGGTATCCAAGAGACCATGAGAAAAAGCAGCCATGAGGGCCTCATTGTTCCACGCAACCTCTGCTGCCAGAGTACGGAATTCAATGGCGTAGTCGGCAACAGTTCTCATACTCTGTTCGATGGACATGAGGCACTTGGCAGCAGAAGCGGAGCATGTGGGAAAGTCAAATATCCTTTTAAATGAAGTCACAAACTCAGGGTAGCTCAAGACAACAGGTTTTTGCATCTACCATAGAGGGTTTGCCCAGGCCAAGAATCTCTCAGAAAGCAAAGATATCACAAAACCTACTTTGCTTCTGTCCGTGGGAAATGCCTGGGACAGCATCTCAAAGTATATCTCAACCTGGTTGAGAAACTCTCTGCATTGGACTGCATCGCCCCCAAATCGCCAGGAAGCAGAGTGGAACCAGACATACCTCCTTTAGAGGCAATACTCGAGGCGGGTGCCTGCACAGAGACTGGAGCAGCAGCAGGGTCGGCCTGCAACATAGGTTGTACCAGGGCAGCCAAAGTGGAGGTTCCAGGTAAGCCGTGCGACTCAGGAGCGTTTGTAATGCCATGGCAAACTGATCCATGCGGTGATCCAGTTCATCCAGTGTGGAAAAAACATTACCAACAAGTGAATTGACTGCATCTTCTGAATTCATGGCCTTCGTCTACTGTCAGAAACCATGAACTCAGGCTGAGACAGAAGTACAGTTAAATCACACTTGTTTAATACCGTGTTTCCCCGAAAATAAGACGGGGTCTTATATTAATTTTGGCTACAAAAAACACACTAGGGCTTATTTTCAGGTGATGTCTTATTTATTTATGGTATGTACAAAAAAGTTTCTCCCCCTGTCAGCTCAGGAGTCAGCATTGTGAAATTCTGTAATCCCAAAAATAAACCTTAGTTAAATACCTTGTAAAATCATTTAATCAATTCTGTAAAAAGATTATATAATGTGCAGTGTGTCTCCTTGTGTAATTTTATTGTGGAAAATACCTTATTTACAGCACCGCTGGGTCCTCACGTGACCCGTCGAAGCTCTTCTTCCCCGCTCCGAATACGAATAAGGGAGGGGCCAAGATCCCTGCTGACGTCAGCCCCGCTCTGAGCGCTGCAGAGGGAGGGGCTGCTGACATCAGTAAGGAGGAGAGGAGAAGATCTACAGCGGGTCACGTGAGCACCCAGAGGCGCTCTAAATAAGGTACTTTCCACAATAAAGTTATACAAGGTCACACACTGCACATTATATAATCTTTTTACAGAACGGATTACGTGATTTTACGAGGACTTTAACTAGGGTTTATTTTCGGGGTAGGGCTTATATTGCAGCCATCCCAGAAATTCATGCTAAGTCTTATTTTTGGGGTAGGGCTTATTCTCTGGGAAACAGGGTAGTAAAAGTAAAAAGAACAAATGTAGTCAAATCATAGCCAAAGTTCAGTAACCGGAACAGATAATCAGCCAAGCCAGAAGTCAGGGATCAATGTAGTGGAACAGCAAGTAGGATCTGGAGCCAGAAGGGATGTCAGCAAAGCAAGTCTTGAACAGGATCGCAGTTTCTGTTATGTGACCAAGGTGAAGGCAGAGCTCCTCTGGACTGGACGGTTTAAGTAGGCAGGACTGACGAGCAGGATATCATCAACAGTTGAGTAACTGTGGAGAGATGACAGCTGAGTGGCCAGCTCAGAGAAGGAAGGGCTGAGCCCAGCGCTGACAGAGGGGTTGTGTACTGATCTGGAATGGTCCTCCGTTTCAAGGTTCGGTAGTCAATACACACCTGGAGAGACCCATTCTTCTTTCTCACTACCACTATTGGGGAAGCATAAAGGCTCCTGGAATCCTTGATGACCCCTGACCTCTTCAGTTCAACCAACTGCTCTCAAAGATCTTCCAGGTCACATAAAAGGGATTCGCCTAGCTCTTTCATGAAAAGGCTTATCTTTAGTTACTCTAATTCGATGTTGAGCACTCTGGGAACAGCCCACATCAAAGTAATTCCTGGAGTCTCTCTTCCATCTCCCTTTTTGACTAGCTCATCTCCCATCACGGGGGTGGCAGCACTCACTTTCCCAATCACCATCCTGGGCTTTAGGCTGCAAAGAACAAAGAGAAGCACACCGCTCCAGGCAAAATCAGGTGCAGGATGGATCACAGGTGCAGACCTTGGCTCACCAACGTGGAAGACAAGCAAAACAAGGAATTGATCGCACACTGGAACTCCAAATTATCTCCATGTCATTTTTGTTGTCAAAAGGGTCAGACAGATACAGGCAATGGTAGACGTTTCACAAGTGATAGCTTGCTTGTTCACAACCAATGTAACACTAAACAGGCAGGTCTTTTAAGGGAGTCCACCCAAATTGGGATACACCCAAAAACACACCTGACTCTAATGCCGCGTACACACGGTCGGACTTTCCGGCATACTTGGTCCGGCGGACCAGAGTATGCCGGACAATCCGCCCGTGTGTAGGCGCCGGCGGACTTTTCCCCAAAAGCCCGCCGGACCTAGATTTGAAACATGTTTTAAATCTTTCCATCGGACTCAGTTTCGGGCGGAAAGTCCGCTCGTCTGTGTGCTAGTCCGACGGAAAGCCCGCTCGTGTGTATGCTGGTCCAACGGACCAGATGCGACGCGAGGGCAGGGTATTGCATTTCGCGCTCGCTGCAATGGGAAAAACAAATTTGGCTCGCAAGGTGTCAATCTCGCCGATAAAAGCGGCAAGATTGACATCCTTTTCTAGTCCCGTCGCACCTGAGTCACGTTCAAAATGAATGCACTTGTCCGTGTGTGGGCAAGTCCGTTCATTCTGAAAGTCCGCCGTAACTCCGGCGAAAGTCCGCCGGAAAAACGGGCGGACTTAGCCTGCCGCAAAGTCGGTCGTGTGTGGGCAAGTCCGTCCGTTTTAAAGTCCGGCGCACCTGGAGGACAAAGTCCGTCAGAAAGTGTGCCGGACCAAGTAGGACAGAAAGTCCGACCGTGTGTACGCAGCATAATAGTGCCAAATATAAACAACATCTCAACCAACATTTCAACATTTTAAAAACATTGCAACGTTTAAAACGCATACATATGTCTAAAACGAATGCACACAAACAGTAAAAGTCATAATAAAAATATATATATGTAAGCTTGCTGTCATTTATCCAAAATTCAGTCAGAAGCAAATCATGAAAAAGCAGAAAAGTAAAGAAAAGGACAATAAGGCTTAGAAAAAAAAGACACAACAGTGTCCAAATCCAGGCTTAGGAATGCCCAAAAGGGATTAACCCAAAACACACCTGTTCATTGAATACATGAATACAAAACGTCTATTCACACATGATAAACATTCACAGGTGTGTATGTAAATAGATGTATAAAGCAAAATCTCATTGGGTATTAAAAGTTCAGAACCAAAACTTCGTTCAGCTAAACTGAACCTCAATGTAATTGGACTTTTGATGTGAAAAACGCTGACTGGTGATGAAAAAGTAGCCATTAAAAGTCAAATCTACGAAGTACATAAGGACAAAAAGGAGCATATTAACAAAAAGCAATGGATTGCGGTGTAAAATATAAACATCAGAATGTAGAAATTGCAACAGTGACAAAATAATGGGAAAAGATATGGAATTGATATATATGCATGTCTGAAATTATTTGCATGCGCTGCATGCATATATGTATGTAGACCTAATCTTTCTTTTTTTTTTTTTTTTTTTATCCAAGAGAAAGTTTTTATTGAAAAAACAGTTACATACAGTCCAAGAAATCTACAGTTAAATTATACATAATAGCATAATTGGGCACAATACCAGAAATGAACTCAAGATTATACACTAATATAATAATATAATTCCCACTATTAAACAATAAAGTTACTGCATCATTATCCTCTCTGATTCCATCCTTCTATACTCGTCCGGCAGGGGCATTGAACTCTATTCAAGTCTAATGTAGGGTGCAGAATACTCTCAACCACTATTAAGTCGCAGTAGTCTATCCATGACCAGGTCCTCCGGGGCTAGCCCAGGAGTGCCAAGCCATGGTTCCCAGAGTTTTTCAAATTTTCTTGAACAACCCCTGTGTTGGTATATAATCTTTTCCATTCTTAGAATATTGCCTAGTGCAGTAATCCATGCCTTAACTGAGGGGGGCGTTTCAGATTTCCAGTGCACCATGATTAACTTGCGGGCCAAAAAAAGGGCTATAGTTGGGGCCTCTCTGACATGGGGATCCCACTCCAGTTCATCTAGCACATTCAGTATACAGTGTCTAGGGTCCAGTGGAATCAAGACCCCAAACACTGTGCTCAGCGTGTCCACCACCCCCTTCCAATACCTATGTAATCTGGGACATCGCCATAGCATATGTATTAAATCACTGTGTTCTCTTTTACATCTAGTGCAGGTTGGGGTGGAAAGAAGTCCCATATTATGTAACCTATGAGGTGTATAATACGTTCCCAAAAGTGTATATAATTGCGTTAATCTTTGCGTTACATTCAGTGAGCATATGGAAACCGACTGCAAAGCCTCCTCCCATTGGTCCTCATCCAAAGGCCCAACATCCAGCTCCTATTTTCCTTTCACTGTTAAGGGGTGTTTTATAAGGTACTTGTGAAGTAAGGTGCTATAGCTCTGGGAAATGAATCCTTTAGAGTTCTCAGCCCCTTTAAGCAAAGCAACCAAAGGGGTCGAATCAGTATGCCATTCAGAGGTTTTTGACTGGGCTGTAAATGCGTGTCTAAGTTGCATATAATAAAAAAGCATGGAAGCCGGTAGTCTATACAGGTCACTCAAAGTGTCAAAAGATCGCAATTTTCCCTCGCTTATAATTTGCGTTAGGTAAAAAATACCAAATCTCTTCCACCTCTCCGCATGTTGCAATTTAGCTAGCTCTGGATAGGATTCATTTCCCCAGATAGGACTATACTCATTAATACCTGACGCCTCCTGCAGATATTTAGTTTTATTCCATATTCTTTGTATAAGGACATGAGTGGGGAAGCTTTTATGAGGCTTGCCAAAAGCTGAGGCCTCCAAAGCGGTGGGAACAGATTTACCCCCTATCATATGTAACATTATAAATTCTGAAGCGCTAGGGGTTCTGACTATAGACTCCCCCTCCATGACCATAGTACCTATCAGATGTTACATTTGCAATGCCAAGTAGTAAAGTCATGGATTCGGTAATGCAAGACCACCTTCATCTTTAGGGCGTTGTAGATGTTCTAGTTTTATCCTAGGCGGGTGGTTCTTCCATATCAATTCACAAAAAATGGCGTTGACTATCCTGAAAATCTTAAGTGGAATTACTACCGGTGAATTGTGCAGTATATATAACAATTGAGGCATTAGAATCATTTTAATTAGGTTCACCTTGTCTGCCACCGACAGATACAGAGCATTCCAGGTCTTGACTTGTAAACGAAATCGAGCCAGCAGTGGGGAAATATTTAACTGACTAAATTCCCTGATCTTAGGAGATTCCTGTATCCCCAGGTATCTAATGGAAGCAGTTATAGGTATTTCCCCCACCTTCTCTTCATTAAGTAGTCGTGCATCATCTATCGGCATTAGGGCTGATTTGGTCCAATTTATTTTAAGGCCTGAAAATTCCCCAAAGCGCGTCCGTATCTCCCAAAAGAATCATGGTATCATCTGCATAAAGCATCACCTTCTCCTGCCTATCTCCATAGCAGAAGCCGGTGATGTCCTCGCGATCTCTAATCCGTATTGCCAATGGTTCTATGGCCAGGGCCAACAGCAGGGGAGACAGAGGGCACCCCTGCTGCGCACCCCGCCCAAGAGAAAAGGGGAGCGACATTCTACCCGCTTCTCTAATTATCGCCTGAGGGGAGTGATATAACAAACGCACCCAGGAAATGTACATCTCACCAAAGCCGAATCTCCTCATTACCTCCCCTAAATAAGGCCATTCCACACTGTCAAAGGCTTTCATTGTGTCTAGGGACAGCAAAGCCCTCTTACCTTTGTTATCTGGTAGGGACTGCCTTAAGATATAGTCTTTTAAGGTTTATTGCTGTGGATTTATTGGGCATAAATCCCGCCTGATTGGGGTGTATAATTGAGGCAACAGCCTTATTCAACCTGAGAGCCAAAACTTTTGCTAGTATTTTGATGTCGGACTGCAGTAGGGATATCGGTCTATATGAGGCCGGGTCCACTGGGTCCTTGCCTGGTTTTAGAATTAACACAATGTGGACCTTTGACATGGAGGGCGGCAGGGTATTATGCTCCCTGGCAGTGATAAATACATTTAATAGCTTGGGGAGTAGTATCTAGGAATAAGTTTTATAAATTTCCATAGGGATGCCATCCCCCCCGGGAGCTTTACAGTTAGGGAATGCAGCCACCGTCTCCTGCAACTCATCCAGAGTCAAAGGGGCATCTAATTCTTTTCTCTGGGAGACCGAGAGTTGCGGAAAAACAATGCCATCTAGATATCTGGATAGTTCCTCAAGGCTGCTTCCTCGAAAAGGAACAGTATAACTTTTCATAAAATTCTGCTAACGTTTGGAGTATTTGATCTGGGGAGTGTACCAGCCGCCCATCAGCCATCTTTATGGAACCAATTGATGGGGATCTCTGTTCAGAGTTAGCTATTCTGGCTAAAAGACGGCTCGACATTTCCCCCTCTTCAAAAAAAGCGGTTTTAGAGAACCATGCCTCCCTAGCGGATTCAGTTGGGTCCTGAACATACTTTGCCTCCAGGGAGCCAGCATGGGAATCCAGTGTTTCCCGTAGCGCTTCAGAATGTTTCTTAATCTTGGTGACCTCATTACTAAGTATTTTTTGGAGATGAGTTTTAAAGCCCTCCCATTCTGCAAGGACAGACAATGAACCCGGTTGACGGGAAAAAAACTTCTTAATATTGCCCTCTAAGTTCTATGGGGAGGTAAAAAAGCTGAAGCCAAAAGGCATTAAATTTCCACGGTACCCTAGGAAGTGTGGATTGGTGGGATACAATAAGGTTTATCACCATATATGAGTGATCAGATACACATCGAGGTTTGTAAGAAACATCCAACACCGAGGAGAGCATAGCCGGGTTTCCCACTGCCAAATCTATTCTGGACAGAGAACCGTGTGTTTTCGAGAAACAGGAGAACTGTTTAGCAGTGGGATTCCGGTGCCTCCATAGATCCAACCAACCCACCTCCTGCAGCAATCTAGCCAAAGGGGTTAGCCTACAAGGAGCCGGAGTGCTCGGGCCCGGATGTTTGTCCAAGGCCGGAGCCAACCAGCTATTAAAATCGCCCACTGGTAGCAACGGGAGGTCCGTCTTGCCCTCCAGAAACCCCAGCAGTACCCGAGCATTAAACGGGGGAGGTATATAAACACAGGCAAGCACACATTTCAGAATACCAATGCGACAATGCAAAAATACAAATCTACACTCCTGGTCTATTTTTGACTCAAATTCCTGGTAGTCCAGGGAGCTGTGTATCACTACACTCACCCCCCCCCGAGAAAAAGAAGTGTGAGTGGAGTGGTACGACCACCCGATCCATCTATACTTCATACAACTTTTCGAATCGGACGTTAAATGTGTTTCCTGCAAGCAAATAACCGCTGGATAAAACTGTTTCAGACATGAGAAAATCATAGTGTGTTTAAGGGGGGAGTTCATGCCCCTGACATTCCAGGAGATCACCGGAGAGCCCGCCATGGCAAAAACACAGTTAGCTGTGTGGGTGATTCATGAAGCGGCTGCCTTGCAGCCAGACCTCCAAGATCCCGTTGGGAGAATTGGCAGTAGACTTGAGTGGGATCAAAGTTCCAAATAATTGGTGTAAGTAAGACTCCTGGACTGTAGCATAAATTATATTGTAAAAAATAACAGAGCACAATGGTGCCGATAAACAACAGTGCAACTGCACTAAGGTATTTCCATTTATGATTTGACGCTCTCACTCCGGTGAGAGACCAAGCAAAAATAAAAAATAGAAACAGCTTAACAAGCCTTGCCAACAGGGCATGCCCGTAGGGCCTAATGCGACCTATAAACAAACCAACCAATAAGTCACACATCTCAAGTTGAGTAAGGGGGGGTTTCACAGTTCAGTTCCTTTCACTGAAGAAATGTAGGTTAATCCCTGGCATTTAGGTAACTTGAAGAAGGTCAGGTATGTTGGCAGAATATGGCAGAGAGTAAGGAAACAAAATTAGAGATGTGGTAACAACATTGCAGGCCACAAAGGCAGTAAGGAAGAAAAAATATGGCCGTCAGGTGCTAAAGCAAACCTCATGTTATCTGGTATAATGTCCCGGTCAGTCTCCATCTGCATCCGCGCGATGACGGCGTAATGCCTGTTCATTGTGATCTAACCAGGCGGCTGCCTCTCTGCCAGAGTCAAAGAATTGTGCATGGCCCTCTGCAGTCACTCGCAGCTTCGCCGGATATAGCATGGCGTATGGCAATTGCAAGGCTCTGAGGCACCTCTTCACATCACTGAACTTAGCTCTATTTCTCTGCACCTCAGCCAAAAAGTCTGGATAGAATGACACTCGTACTCCATTAAACTTCACATTGGCCTGTTCTCTCGCGCATCTTAGCACTGCCTCTCTATCACAATAGTGTAATAATTTGGCCAGCATTAATCTGGGGGGAGCACCTTGTGGAGGAGGCCGCCCCGGCACTCTATGGGCCCTCTCCACAGTAAAAAATTGAGAGAAAGCTTCACGGCCAAATAACTCAACCAGCCAGCTTTCCACAAACGCTCACTCTGTTCTCAACTGCAGTTGCTCCTTCTCTAACCTTCTGAAGGTCTTGTCTAAATAGAGACACCTCTTCTCTCAGGCCCCCAAACTGCTCCTTCATATCAGTAACTGTAGCTGTGCACATATTAACAGCCTTTAAAATATCAGCCAGGGTGGGTTGCTCCAGGTTCTCTATTATTTCCTCTGATGGTGGGGGGGAGGGAGGATGATTCATGTCCTCATGCAGCTGCTCATGAGTACTGTCTGTATCATGGCCCCAGTCAGCTTGTGTGAAAAGATCTGCTTCCCCATTGCTTACCGTCCCCCCCCCCCCATCCTCCGGGCTTTGTAATTTCTGTGTATAATATGTCATGTCTCTGTACTGCTCCTTACCCGGTACTTTCAACTGCTTTTTGCTGGTATTATCCCTGGGCTTGTCTGTCGTTCGTGGCGTGCGCTGTGCCTTGGCTGCTGCAGCGGCGGCGCCATCTTGAGAGTCCGGTCCCGCAATCTCTAACGGGCCTCGGCGGGTCTTTGCTCTTGTGCAGAGAGCCGGTGGTGGGTCCGGATGGTAGGGGGTCCCGGTAGCCAGCTAGGGGGCCGAAAAAATCAGGATCAGGGATGCCGGGAAAGGATCAGACTAAGGATCAAGCAGGAGCTGTGAGAAGTGCCTCCTCTCACATGCCGATCTTGGCCACGCCCCCACAAAAACTAATCTAATTATAAAAATGTGTGATGTCCCATTCATGGTTCATTCCAAAAGGTTTTCTGGTATTAAAATAAAATATCCAAAAAACCTCCCTTTTGCAGAGAAGTTTGAAAACATCTCCTCCTCTAGTAGGTGTCAAGACTTTTTCTAGAATCTGTACACCTGCAAAGGTACTGCTGCCATTATGGTATTGGTTAAAGTGTCTTGCAACATTTGTGGATACATTTTTTTCAATGCTTTACAAATGTTCTTGAAATCTAACCCTGAGTCTCCTAGTGGTACGTCCGATGTATTGCACATTGCACGACTTGCATGTAACAACATAAATGACATACTGTGTGCTGCACTTAAAGAAGGATTTGATCTGATGCATTTTTTTCATTAGAGAAGGATCGTATTAAAGCTTGCAACACGAACATCCAGTCACACCGCAACCATAATTTCCTTTGAAGTACAACCAAGTGGTGGACCTCAAGGTGGCAGGATCAAACAAACTAGGGGACAAAGAGTTGCCCAAAGTAGGTGCACGTCTGGGAATGAAATTTATTCCATCCTTCAAGAGGTCTGTGCATACACTATCTTCAAAAAGTATAGGCAAATATCAATGTACAATGGTTCTCATTAAATTGCCTACTTAACCACTTTCCGACCGCCGTACGACGATGTACGTCCAAACTTTGGCGTCGGATACCGTTGTTATGGCAGCAGTTAGCTGCCATAACCCCGGTATCCCCGTTTTCGTGCGGCGGTCGGCTTTCTGATAAAAGTGGTCCCTGTGGCGGATTCGCCGCGACATCACTTTTATCAGTGGCGGGAGAGGGGCCCTCCCGCCGCGATCCGGTGCCCTCCGCCGCTTACCAGAGCCGTCGGTAGTGGCGGAGGCGATCGCATCCTGTCAGTGCTGTGTCTGGAGACGAGTGAGGCTAAGATGGCGCCCACTCGTCTCCATGACACTGCTGGGTGGAAGCAACGTCAAAACGTCACTTCCATCCACGCCTCTTAAAAGCATATTTTTTTCAATGGCTTTTTTTTTCTATTGCATTTTAGTGTAAATATGAGATCTGAGGTCTTTTTGACCCCAGATCTCATATTTAAGAGGTCCTGTCATACTTTTTTCTATTACAAGGGATGTTTACATTCCTTGTAATAGGAATAAAAGTGACAATTTTTTTTATTTTTTTTAAACAGTGTAAAAAAATAATGTAAAATAAATAAATAATAAAAATTTAAAAAACAGAAGCGAACGCATACGCGAATAGCGCCCGCAAATGAAAACGGTGGTCAAACCACACATGTGAGGTATAGCCGTGACCGGTAGAGCAAGAGCAATAATTCTAGCCCTAGACCTCCTCTGTAACGCAAAACATGTAACCTGTAGAATTTTTTAAACGTCGCCTATGGAGATTTTTGAGGGTAAAAGTTTGACACCATTCCACGAGCGGGCGCAATTTTGAAGCGTGACATGTTGGGTATCAATTTACTTGGCATAACATTATATTTCACAATATAAAAAAAATTAGGCTAACTTTACTGTTGTCTTATTTTTTTATTCAAAAAAGTAAATTTTTTTCCAAAAATAGTGCGCTTATAAGACCGCTGCGCAAATACGGTGCAAAAAAAAGTATTGCAACGACCACCATTTTATTCTCTAGGGTGTTAGAAAAAGGAGGTTCTAAGTAATTTTCTAGCAAAAAAACCTGTTTTAAACATGTAAACACCTAAAATCTAAAACTACGATAGTCCTTGATTTCCTTCCGGAATCAAATTGGCTGCCATTTTTTTATCCTATGCCCCGTACACACGATCGGACATTGATCAGACATTCCGACAACAAAATCCATGGATTTTTTACAACGGATGTTGACTCAAACTTGTCTTGCATTCACACGGTCACACAAAATTTCTGAACGTCAAGAACGCGGTGACGTACAACACGTACGATGGGACTAGAAAAGGGAAGTTCAATACCAAGTGCGCCACCCTTTGGGCTCCTTCTGCTAATCTCGTGTTTATCTTGCGTTAGTAGAAGTTTGGTGAGAGACAATTGGCGCTTTTCAGACTCATGCTTTTTAGTCCGTTACTGCTCTTCAGTTTGTGCTCGTGGATTCGTATTTCTATTACTTATTTGATTTTCAGTACGTTCTTGTCCGCTCATATCTGATTTTCAGCTCCGGCCTTTCTGTTTTTCAGTGCTTTCTGTTAGTTCGTTCTTACCAGCCGACCATTTTGAAGCCATGAGGACCCTCACCCCGGACCAGAGGGTTTATAACTACCGTCTGGCCAGAGCCAGAAGAGTGATGGAAAATGTTTTCGGGATAATGGCCAGCCGGTTCTGCCTATTCCTTACACCAATCAACATGGCGGAATATAAACTTAACCATATAATCTTTGCATGCTGCATTCTACACAACTATTTAAGGAGAAATTCAATGAACTATGTGGCCTCAGTTGGGCCTGAGGCCGGACTTCAAGAAGAAACCCTGACGGCGCTTGAAGCTGGCCATCCTGCTTTGCCCCCCCAAAGAGCCCACGAAGTAAGACAGAAGTATGTTGAGTACTTTGCGGGTAGGGGGGCCATTGATATGCCAGAAATGGTTTAAGAAACATTTCATCAACAATTTTTGAACTTAAACTGAAAGAAGATTTCCTTTGATTTACTGCCTGGGTTTCTTTTAGCTGTCTCCTAGGTTCTCCAATGGGCTTTTATTTTTGGACATTTTCTTCAATAGTGCAAATGGAATTTATTTGATACATGAGGTGACAATATCTTATTCAGCGAACTATTATTATGTTGTGGGTCTGCTACACACACACCTTGTTTTTGTTGTTGATGTATGTAATGCATTACTGACAAAAATATTCATCATTTTCAGCACCATGAATGAATTTTGTGGAGTCATGAAAATGGCATGATTGAGGCAAAGCACTGTGGGAGTTATTCACTAAAGGAAATTCCACTTTGCACTCCAAGTGCACTTAAAACTGCACTGAAACTGCACTTGTAGTGCATAGTGGATTTGCCCTTAGTAAATAACCCCCATTGTCACTGTAAACACCAACTTTTACTACAAAAACTGCTTTTGATCATTGAAATAAGAAGCCACACATTGTTGATTGGAAAACTTTTTACTCAAAGCACATTCACATGTGCGTTTTGAAAAGTGTTTTGGAACAAACCAACATCTTTGGTGTATAATATTATTTTTTGTCACATTAATTAGAAATAGCCTTTTTTTTGGTTAAACAGGCATGTTTCAAAACATAACATACAGAACTCAGGAACTTACAAAGTTCCATTTTGACAAAGTGAAGGCAATATCAGACATTAGTATGTCTAAACTGTGTTGATCTTGCCTTCATCAGATGGAGTGATTTCACCCCTTTAAAAGCAAAATTTTGATGATGCACACAAATTGGGATTCAAACTGTGGATTTCCCTCCTGATCCCATGCCTAATGTTAACATGTGCTAGCTCCCCTCATGGGGGATCAATGGATGTGTTTTGGGGGTGCAACCCCTTCCTCTCAGCTACTTTAGTTGGGAGGAAGGGGTTGCACTCACAAAACACGTACCTTGATATCGCCTTTATGTACCCAGGCTGTGGTACTATGACAGACTGCATTTTCTGGCAGGCCAGACTGAACCCAGGCCAGCCTGGAAGGAAGCATCTAAGGAAGACCAGAGATTGATGGCCTGGGTTCAGTCTGTTCTGGCAAAAGATGCAGGCTGTTGTATGACCACAGCCTGGGGACATAGATGTCATCTGCTGCTGTTCCTGATCTCTTGTGGTCCTGGACTGGATTGTGCTCACTATTATAAGGACTCCTTAGGCCACCAATTTTAACTGTAAAATTATTGATGTGTGCCCTGGAATACAAAGGCTTCACAAATTTCAGCAGTTTCTCCAGCATTGCCTTCCTCTTTATTTTGTTATGACCCAGAATAAATGGATATTTATTTTTCAGAAATACTTGCCTATGTGTTTTACTTCAAAAATGACAGTTTGTTTGTGAGTAGGCAGGTACATTTCCAAAATACAATGTCAAATAAACAAAGGAACACCAACCAACCACCTTGAGGTAAAAAAATACAAGATAATAATGGTGTTGTGGTAACTTGACACACAAAATGAGAAATATTATTATGGAGAGCACCAGAAAAATTAAAAAAAGGCAGATCTTGATTAAAAATTAAAAAAAACAAAAAAAAGTATTATGGAGATCTGACAAAAAAAATATTATTCATGGGATCACGAAAAATTATAAAGAAAGAAGTTTGTGAGAACTCTGTGTGAATATGAGCAGCAAAACAACTTTATTCTTCTAGCATTCTAAAGAAGAAGAGAATGTGCTGCATTAAAAGATTTCAAAATTTGCGGCGTGATGAATGTGCTATGTCCATTACGAACGCAAATTTTTCCAGATTGAGCGATTCCGTCTCGTAATTTATTCTGATTTTGTTGTCGGAAAATTTGAGAACCAGATCTCAAATTTTGTGCAACAGAAATTCCGATGGAAACTGTCCGATGGAGCCTACACACGGTCGGAATTTCTGACAACAAGCTCTGATCGCACATTTTACACCGGAATGTCCTACCATTTTACACCTGTATTGTTCAGTGTCCATAACTACAACCAAACCTCCTTTGTCTGAGTTTTTGATGGTAATACCTTTGTCCAGTTCTAAGATTTTAAGTGCCTTTCTCTCCTGATAGAGAGGTTGTCACGCCTCACTGAACTGTCCAAAGATGATTGCATGGACAGTACAGTCAGGTCTCTTTCAACAACCTTTTGGAATCCATCCATTTCTGGGCAACGTGCATTGACTGGATAAAAATCTGAGCGTTTGGTGACCGAAAGGGAAAGTGGACATATGGACCCACTGTCGCTGTGATTCCCAGGTGCCCCTCCCATGATAGCTTCTCCAAATCTCCCAGTGCACATTGCTCCCTAAAGGATGAGAAAACAACAACAGAAGCCCCCCCTTCTCTCATCACTGTCACACAGAGACCTGTCTAACACATCCTGATCATCAACACTACTACAAACTGACAAATCTACAAAATCTTCATGATCTGTCTGACACATGATTATTTTAATAGTGTTTCTTAAGTGCCAAAAATATTAAAATATCTCTCAGGACAAAAATTTAGACTTTTAGATAGAAGGGAGGTTTCCTCTGAAGAAAGAGTTCTGTTGGGGAGATTGAGAACATTATCAATGCTCATTAAGTCCTGCGAGGAGTCCGAAGCGGATAGCGATTTCCACCTGCAACTTCGACCTCTTTTTTGTCTCCTTCTTGTTTTTTGGTGCTTTTGTATTTTTTCTTTTGGGCTTTGCGTTTCTGTATCCTGTTTTTTGATGGATTGGGGGTATTACAGTTCCCACCTCGTCCAGCACCAAAACTCTGTGTAGTAGACCGATCCGAATCGGAAGTGACAATATCTGCTTTAATGTCAGAAAAACTTTTTCGTAGAGAAATGTGGTTCGTATACATATATTGTGACGGTATGCGAGGTGAGATACACGATAATAGATACATTTAACCTCGCATTTGTTCCATTGTAAGGGATTGAGCCGGAATCCGGCCCGGTTTTTCCAGCCTCTGTGGCAGATTGGGTTCCGGTCCGGATGTTCAGGTCCACTGGAGTACACATTTAGCTGGACTTTAAACATCCAGGAAGAGAGCACAGCTGGTCGCTCTGCTTTTGAGACTCAGGAAGGAAACTGAGTGAGACTAGCTCTGGGTGGACTAAAAGGTTTGCTTTTCCGCATGTTTTTGTTGGGGACGGGGACCAGCCCTGCACTGTATAGAGGGAAGACTATTTGTTTAGTTAGTGCCAGACGGCAAGGATTTAATTTACTGTTTGTTTTTATTTTGCAAACCTCCTGCAAATAAACCTGGCATCCGCCAGATTTTTAAGAAAGTGCCCGTTTGCTGACTGTCATTCAGAAAAGGTGATTCCCAAGAGCTAATTTCCCCACACGTGGTGGAGAAAGAATGCGGGAACTGAAGAAGGGGACCCCACCTCCTGTGCCAGTGGAACCAAAGATGGTACGTGCCTCCTACCACCTACAGAAAATGACACCTGCGGATGATGTTTAGGCATACATTGCGACTTTTGAGAGAGTCGCTGTCCGCGAGGGATGGCCAAAAGAGCAGTGGGCAGGTCTGTTGGGAGGCCTGTTGGCCCCATTTCTAACAGGAGAACCCCAAAAGTCCTATTTTGATCTAGAACCAGATAAGGCCCAGGACTATGAGACTCTTTTTTTTTTTTTTAACAAACAGATGTGCTTTATTGTCACAAAAGGTAAAAATACAAAATACCACTTGACATAGTACATAACACTTCATGGAAGTTATACATGACTTCACACAGATCGAGTTGGTGTGTACAGACTCGAGGGCAGCGCATAGAAAATATCAATACTATAGGTAGAAACAACTCTTCCCGCACCCGGAAACCTCTCCCACCCCACCAACAGACTATTCACATAACAACACTATATGACATTATCCACGGAGCCCAGACTTTTTCAAATTTCCATGGACAACCTCGGTTAATGTATGTCATTCTATACATGGGAATAGCTGCCTCAATCTGTGCTTCCCAGGCTGCAACGGTCGGGGAGGAGGAGTCAATCCACTTCATTAGGATCTCCTTTTTGGCGTAGAAGAGAAGATAGGAGATAAGTAATTTAAGATGATAGGATCGTTGCTCGTCATCATGAACCCCCAATAGAGCTAGCTCTGGCAAGGCTGGAATGGATATTTGTAACCTAGAATTAATTTCTCCAAATATCGCAGACCAAAATGTCACTATAATGGGGCACTCCCAGAACATGTGAAAGAAGGTTCCAATTTGAAACTTACATTTAGGACATAAGGGGTCTTTATCAGGGAAGATACGATGGAATCTCTGAGGAGTGTAATAAACCCTATGGATAAATTTGACCTGAATTAATTTGTCTTTAGATGCTATCACTAGCTTAGGGCCATAATCCAGACAATCCTCCCATCCCTCTTTATCCAACGATGGTATGTCTGCATGCCATCTTTCCCATACTTTCTCTATCTTGGGAGAGACCTTGCCTAGGAGTGCATCATATAGAGTAGATAGGGGTTTAGAAATATCCCCGGGAGAGAGAAGTTCTTAAATGGGATCAGCTTGAAGTAGGGGTGTTTGTGGAAATTAAGCCCTAGCTGTGTGTCTAAGCTGTAGATATCTGAACCTCATCCATTGTACAAGAGAGTAACTGGCTCTCCTAGGCTTGCAAGAGGGGGCCGTGCCACATCCATAAACATGCATTAACAAAAGAAAAAAGGGGGTTCCCCTGGGTGGATTTTTCCGGCACTTGCACAAGAATTATATATATAAGAGTATAAGAGTACAAACTCGTATAAAGAGTAAAAGCAATATTTTTATTTAAAGATTAACATAAGTTAAAAGCATTGTAAACATAATAAGCAACTAAGACATTATTAGTAAACACAGTTCGAAAGAATTTATAGTTGTGTTCTACTAAACGGTAATGTTTGAATGATGGGGACTCTTTTCAAGCCCAACGCATTTCGGGTTACGTTAAGTTTCAGTCCTTCTTCAGGGTTACTTACTTGAAAAGAGGTTCATCTAAATTAATTGAAAGAGTGTAATGGATGAGTTACCATACAAATCTACATATGGATATCCATCTATAGGTTAAATGATCCCTTGATCACCTACCTATAATGTTAGCGTTGCTTTCTTTGGAGCAAATAATTAAAAACCATAAGGAGAGGCGAGGGATGCTTGGGAGTAGAATGACAGATGGATATAGTTTACATGTGTAAAATGCTGCTCTCTGGGTACTCTACCAGTGTACAGTAGTTCCCCATATGGGGGTGTGTAGCATTACACCTACCCCGCCCGTCCCGGATGCGTGCCGGCCACAGCGGTATACTGGAGCAAAGAGGAGGTAATCCTATAAGTAAAGTAGAGATAATTCGTATAGATAGACTAGAATAGGTTCCTATTAGATGTTGGTAATCTGGATGACATTAGGTAAAGTAATAAGCCTCATTTGGGCGGTTTTATTGTCATATTGTAAAAGAGTGTCTATAAAATAGTTATTTCTTCTCTTTCTTTTCTTTTTTCTTTTCCTTTTTTCTCTTTCCCCTTTCCCTCCCTCCCCTTTTCTTCTTCCTCCCTTTTAAAAGGGAAAAAAAAAACGAAAGTGGGGTAGTGTAAGCCTCTATGGTGTTAATTGATATATATCTTTTACACATCCTGAGGGTGATAATACAATACTATAATTTGTTAAGTTTAAAGACAAAAGAGTATATAAATAAATGAGGTATAAATAGTATTGTATAATATGAGGGAGTATGTGTAGATGGAAAATCCTGCACATCCTGTCAGGGTGACTACAATGTCACATCCACAGGGTGCACCTAGATCCCAGCTACAGGCATAGGTATTAATGGGTTAAAAGGGGGTAACAGGTAATGGCAGGAGCAAAAGGCAAGACTTATGTAAATGATCATGGGATTTCCAAGAGCCTAGGTAGAAAGTTTCAAAACGAAAAAATAGATCAATACCTGTAGTTAGAAAATGTTTTGGATTGGCCAGCCACAGATCCCAGCATCCGGCAGACACCATGCCTGAGCTGGGAATGAGTGGAAGTGGTCTATAAATAGGATGAGTTTTTTTTTTTTTTCTTCCCTTTTAAAGGGAAAGAGAAAGGAAAGGAAGGAAAGGAAAGGAAGAAATAACTATTTTATAGACACTCTTTTACAATATGACAATAAAACCGCCCACCTGAGGCTTATTACTTTACCTAATGTCATCCAAATTACCAACATCTAATAGGAACCTATTCTAGTCTATTTATACGAATTATCTCTACTTTACTTATAGGATTGCCTCCTCTTTGCTCCAGTATACCGCTGTGGCCGGCACGCATCCGGGACGGACGGGGTAGGTGTAATGCTACACACCCCCATATGGGGAACTACTGTACACTGGTAGAGTACCCAGAGAGCAGCATTTTACACATGTAAACTATATCCATCTGTCATTCTACTCCCAAGTATCCCTCGCCTCTCCTTATGGTTTTTAATTATTTGCTCCAAAGAAAGCAACGCTAACATTATAGGTAGGTGATCAAGGGATCATTTAACCTATAGATGGATATCCATATGTATATTTGTATGGTAACTCATCCATTACACTCTTTCAATTAATTTAGATGAACCTCTTTTCAAGTAAGTAACCCTGAAGAAGGACTGAAACTTAACGTACCCCAAAACGCGTTGGGCTTGAAAAGAGTCCCCATCTTTCAAACATTACCGTTTAGTAGAACACAACTATAAATTCTTCCGAACTGTGTTTACTAATAATGTCTTAGTTGCTTATTATGTTTACAATGCTTTTAACTTATGTTAAACTTTAAATAAAAATATTGCTTTTACTCTTTATATGAGTTTGTACTCTTATACTCTAATTAATTCTTGTGCAAGTGCCGGAAAAATCCACCCAGGGGAACCCCCTTTTTTCTTTTGTGAACCTCATCCATTGGGGCAATTGAAATGTATCCATTATGTCTGGTAGGGAGAGCAACTCCCCTCTGGACATTATTTGCCCCAGGTTTGTAATGCCATATTTAGCCCAAATCTGTGGGTCCGGGATAGTACAAAAGTGCTTTAGCGCTGGGTTCCCCCATAAAGGATGCGCTGGTGATAATTGGCCCGGTTTAAGGTATCTACGTCTAGCAGCCACCTATACCTTCCACGTTGCCCGGGGACCTCCGAGTATGTCCCCGGTAGGGAAAGTTACAAAGGTCCATAAGGGAGCCCAAACAGTTCACCTCAAAGCAGACCGCAGCATTGGCTCTGGAGCCCTGAAGCCACCAGTGGACTGACACCAACATAGCCGCCCAAAAATAAATCTGGAAATTAGGGAGAGCCAAGCCCCCCAAACCGGCAGTCAACCACCGTGTGGAGCGTGCCAACCTAGGGTTCCCTCCACTCCAAATAAAAGAACCCACCAACCGATCAATCTCCTTAAAGAATGAAACAGGCACTCAAACCGGGCAATTTCTGAACAGATAGTTAGATTTAGGCAGTATCATCATCTTAAGGAGATTGATGCGCCCCAGAAGATTCAATGGTAAATTCGCCCATGCAGAGCATTTCGTACGTAGGGTATTCAAGACAGGGGTTAAGTTCTTTACAATAAAGTCGGATGGATTTTTTGTGATCACTATCCCGAGGTATTTAAACTCCTTCACCCATTGCAACGGGGAGGAGGGGTGTCCAGAGGCAGCACCATCATCCAGAGGGAACAATACTGATTTTGTCCAGTTGACTTTTATACCTGATAATCCCCCAAAGTTATCAAAAATTCGCAGGGCAGCTTGTAGTGAGGGGCCGGCATCCTTTAGATACAGAGGGACAGGCGCTCTTCCATCATACCCACCCGCAGGCCCAGGACGTCTGGAGCACTCCTGATCGAAATAGCCAGGGGCTCCAGCTCCAGGGCGAACAGGCTGGGGGAGAGCGGGCATCCCTGCCTCGTACCGCGAATCAAATTAAAAGAATCCGAGACCCAATTGTTAGTACGGACGCGTGCTCTGGGAGCGTGGTACAATAATTGAATACCGTGAACAAACTTGGGACCAAATCCAAATCTATGCAATACTTCCAATAAATAGTTCCATTGGACCGAATCAAATGCCTTTTCAGCATCTAGAGAGGCAATAACTCTGGACCCTGGGTTATCATGCAGGATAGTTAGGTTAAGGAATAGGCGTCTAATATTTATGTCGGTTCCCTTGCCTGGCATAAAACCGGTTTGATCTATGCCGATTAGGTCCTCTATGACATGAGATAAATGGGTGGCCAAGACCTTAGCAAAGATCTTGGCGTCCACATTAATTAAAGAAATGGGCCTGTAGGATGCACAATCATGTGGATCCTTACCAGGTTTAGGAACCAACACAATTACCGCCTCATTCATTGAATCAGGCAAGGTCTCCAATGTCACAAATTTAGAAAGTAGTGAGGTTAATTTAGGAGCTAGCAGTTCGGAAAAATTAGAGTAAAATTCTGACGATAGACCATGCGCCCCAGGTGCCTTACCCCCCCCCCCCCGGAGATGTCCCATGGCAATTTGAATCTCTTCAAGCATAATATCCGCCTCTAGACCCTCCCTGGCTTCTTCAGTCAGGACTGGAATGGACAGGGAATCAAGAAATAAGGACAGGGCGGAGTCAGAAGCAGCAGCCCAAGAGGAGTACACTTCCTGGAAGTACTCTCTAAAATGGTCATTAATGTTATTAAGTGTCTGGCCAGAACCATCCCTGATGGAACCTATGGGGGTAGAGGGTATGTTACCTTTAGCCAGCCATGCAAGAAGTTTCCCATTCTTTCCACCATGTTCAAATACTCATTGGGCCAAATATAGTAGGGCTTTGTCCGTTTGGGTCATTCTAGCTGTGGCTAGTCCGCGCAGAGCGTGTTTCCACGCCCTATACCGGTCATCTCCAGGAGCAGAGACAAAGTCAGCCTCCAGGGCAGCAGCCTGTGTCTCAAGCTCTTCCAGGGTATGAGCGGATTCACGTTTAAGATGAGCAATACTAGTCCCAAATTCCCCTCTAACCCAGGCCTTAAAGGAGTCCCATAGCACTAGGTGGGGCTGCAGAGTCAGCATTGTCCATCCAAAAGTTGCAGATGGAGGCTGTAAGAGGTTCCTGCAGCCTCTCATCAATAGCCCAAAATCTGGAGAGCCGCCAAAGGCGGGTTCCGGGGGGGTAGTCAAAGTCAGCGTAAGGCATAATGGTGCGTGGTCGGAAATCCCCGTGTGAAGCACAGACAGGTCCTGAACATATTGAAGTGCAGGGCCAGAGGCATATACTAGGTCTATTCTAGACAGGGTTTTGTGAGAGGCAGAATGACAAGTATAGACCCTCAACGTCGGATGCATGTGCCTCCACACGTCAGTGAGGGCGAAAGTTTCAGCCCACTGCCTGAGATCTGGACTGTCATGAGTCAACCAGTGTAGCCTATCAAGTTCCACCAAGGGAACCATATTGAAATCCCCCAGGAGAAAGACCAGGGCTGTGTCAAATTGCACCACAATTTGCATGAACTTGTGAAGGATTCTGCCAGTGGCTGGTGGGGGATATAGATTCCAACTAATACCACATCCTTATCATATATATTAGCATGCACAATAATAAATCTTCCCTCTCTGTCAGTTTTGACCTCAAGAAGCCTAAACGGTAGTGTCTTGTGAACTAAGATGCTGACCCCACGGGCATACGTGGAAAAGGTGGAATGATAATTTAGGCCAACCCAGGCTTTTTTAAGGCAAACAGTTTTGCTACCCTGCAGATGTGTCTCCTGGAGGATACAGATCTGTGGGTTATGTTTATGTAGGAAGCGGAACACCAGGGAGCGCTTCACGGCAGTGCTGAGGCCCCGCACGATCCTTGAGATCACTTTAAACTCAGCCATTAGATGTGAGATATGGGGGAAATGTATTTAGTAACCAGCCCGAGGGGGGAGCATCTGATCCCAGTATTACATACAGCATCGTGCATAGCTCTATGTCAAAAATTTTGAATATAGACAAACTAAAGCACCTGTAGAAAACAAAACATTTAACAAAAATAACCCCATCAAGCTCCCCCACCCCGCATCCCCCACCCCAACCTAGGAATGCTTTGTTCCCCAAACATCAAACACCCAATGTCAGGGAGCGTGAACCAGTGGGTGCAGTCACTTAGTGGAGTTAAATCGTCCACATAAAGTGATGAAAGGGCTCCGCCACCAATAGGAAGTAGGGGAAAAAATTCCAACAATAAAAAGTTATCAGGCTGTTCCAATTCTTATCTTCATGAATAAAGAAAGAAAAACGAAAAAGGATGAAAAATGAAGAAGAGTAAGATGTCTTCTGGTTATAACCAGGTTGCCATAACATACAAGGAAAGTTATGCCGCGTACACACGGTCGGACTTTTCGTCTACAAAAGTCCGACGGACGCCGACGGACTAAAGCTGGCTGACAATCCGATCGTGTGTGGGCTTCCCCGGACTTTCAGCGGACTTTTCCAGCCTCAAATCTGACAGACTTTAGATTTGAAACATGCTTCAAATCTTTACGTCGTAACTACGCCGGACCCAGAAATCCGCTCGTCTGTGTGCTAGTCCGACGGACAAAAACCCACGCTAGGGCACCTATTGGCTACTGGCTATCAACTTCCTTATTTTAGTCCGGTGTACGTCATCACGTACGAATCTGTCGGACTTTTGTGTGATCGTGTGTAGGCAAGTCCGTTCGTTAGAAAGTCTGCCGCAAGTCCGCCGCAAGTCCGCCAAAAGTCCACCGAAAGTCTGTCGGACAGGCTGTCGGACTTTTGTAGACGAAAAATCCGACCGTGTGTACACGGCATTAGTTCACCAGTGTGTGATCGCTCACAGTTGTTAGAGGCACTTGTCTTCCCGGGACAGATCTAGGATCATCAAACCTCACCAGAGATTGTTGTCTAGGAGAGGCAGGCATGGCAGCCGGTATGCATGACCGAATAATCATAAGGAAAATTAAATTTGAGCTTGTAGTACAGTAAATTAGCACTAGAGTCCACCAGTTACCAGCTTTAACAAATCAGGTATTACAGTAATAGGGACACTCATCTTTTAGGAGGAAAGCGTGCACTTTCATTGCTGCAGCAAACAAACTACCAATCTCCCACCATCCCTGCCCAGGTTTCCATAAGTATGCTGGCACCAGTAAATTAATGCAGATTTCGTCTTAATGCATAAATTGGCAGCCTTAGCGCTGGTTCACACAGGGGCAACACGACTTACAGCGCGACTTAGCAAGGCGACTTCAGCGGACTTCAGCGCGACTTCAGCGCGACTTTGAGCGACTTACAACGCGACTTAAAGTCGCCTTCATGACAGGCGACTTTGCCTGTGGCCAACCATGATCTAGCATCTCCTGTGACATCATTCTAGTTCCTGTTCCTGGTTCCCTGTGTTCTGTCTGTTACCTTATATTTACCTAGTGTTCTGTCTGTTCTGTGACCACAATGTACACTGTGCGCTATTTACTGAGAGCTGTCGTAACAGCTGGTGTGGCAGTAATGATGGAGGAAGAAGAGGAAGAGAGGAAGCGAAGGATGAGGATGAGAAGAAGGCGGCGCTATTGGATCCATCCTATTATTGCAAATCGAGAAAACAGAGGCCAGTTCTGGGCCATGTATGAGAATTTGCGTGTGTTTGAGGACAAGTTCTTCAACTATACCCGGATGTCGATCACAAGGCAAGTACCGTTTATTGATTTTTGGGTGACAAAGTTATAATGTTTAAAACCTAGATAGTTTTATTGCATTTTTAAAAATAATTGTTTAACTAATAATGGCGGCGATCGTCAGTTTATATTGTGACTGCGACATTATGGCGGACCCATCGGCCAATTTTGACACTTTTTCTTTGCATTGTCATTTATACAACAATCAGTGCTATACAAATGCACTGATTCATATGTAAATAGAACTGACAGCGAAGGGGTTAACCACTAGGTGTCAGTGTAGGGGTTAAAAGTGTGTCCTGGGGCCGTGTTTCTAATTGTGTTGGGGATGACGTGGTTGTGTGTGACACGTCACTGATCTCAGCTCCGATCACAGCAGAGATCAGTGACAATTTCACAAAGCAGAACAGGGAGATGCTAGTTTACATCTCACCGTTCTTCTTCCACTTGAGACTATCACTTGTATGATGTTAATGTGCGTGTGTAGCTCCAAATGGCTGATATGTCTTATTTTCCATATATTAAATTAGCTTTTCTCTTTATTTTACAGTTTCGATGAATTGCTTAGTCTGGTTTACATCCATCTGGAGCGACAAAATACTTCATATAGGAGGAGTATCTCACCAACGGAAAGACTAATTATTACACTAAGGTAAACTATCTATTATTTGAAGAACATTACTATTCTATTTGCAACATTATAGTAAGGTCCATCCTGAGCTCATTTGTCTGGGCTTCTTCAACGGGTCACGTGAGTGCAATTCTTTTGCACTCCTGCACCCCATTTTCAGTGTAGAGTGATCAGAAGTCCACTTTGTGCAGACCTCACCAAGATCACTTGAGGCAGCGCATCAACCTCACTTACAAAGTTCTTTATCCACCAGCTGCCTGAACTGCTGGCAGTGTCAGCCACTCAGCAAGCTGCTCTTCGCTCATCCTCATCTCACTACTCCAATGAGCTTGGAGGAGCAGAGCAGGAGAGGAGCTGACTGACAGTCAGAAGCTCTCAGCTCGGGCAGAGAACAAAGCCATCGACGATGTTTGTTGACTCAGTTCTGTGTGAAGAAGCAGCAGTGAACAATTGCAGCATTGGTGCGAAGCTACCTTCACCTAGGTAAGTATGATTATTCCATCAAACAAAAATCTGTTAAATAAATTTTTTAAAATTTAGCACACAAACACCCATTAATTTTTAGAATAACAAACAACTTTTTATTACAATAGTGTATATATATATATATATATATCTAAAGGAATAATATATAACACACATCTGTAAAAAATAAACTTTTCTCTCTTTATTTTTTATAATTCCTCATAAACTGGGTCGTAGCCAGAGGTTCCAGAGCTGGTGGAAGGCATGGGGGATGGTGTTGGTGGGAAATCATTTTCATTACGCCTATATTGTTGGTACCCTGGTGCACCAATAGCAGATGGAATTGGGGATGGAGATGGATAGGGGATTGGTGGATGGGCAGGATTCAGTGCATGACCATACTCATCGGAGTATGGACGGAAACGAGGGGGATAGTAGGGGTGGGTTCTGGGCGGTGGAGGGTTGGGGTATGGATAATATGGGCCAGATGGTGGTGGTGGTACAAACATGTGTGAGGTGGGAATGGGATCATTATGGATACTTCCTTCAAGGAGGTCCATCACTGCCTTCTTCACTGCATGCTTGCGCTCCAGGGGAATTCGCTGCATCATTCCTGCAACCATCAGACCAAAGCCATGGTCTTCCGAGTTTAGCTCGTCTAATTTTTGGTTCATACTTTCCACAAGTTGGGAAAATCTCTCCATATTTTCGGTGATCCTTCCCCTTGTTGTTGGTCTGCTCCTACGTTGGTTTGGGAGCCGGATAGGCTGAGCCTGCTGCTGCGTGCTTGCTGAAGCCTCTTCCTGGTTGCTCTGCTGTGCAGCTTGTGCTTCATTCAAAATTGAATGATCCAGCGACCCTCCTGCTTCCTGGGATGCTGCTTCGCCACTTGCAGCGGGTTCTGATTCCGCCTGCCCTTCACGAGGTACTTCCCAACTGGATTGGGTTCTGCATTAAACATAGAATACAGTTAAGGCACACCCTTATTTATATAATTGTATAGTATCACTTTACAAATATGAAAGATGTTATCTCACTCTCTCAGATCCATCCAAGGCCTCAGAAACTCGAGTTCCTCCGCATGTATATAGGGTACCACCCTTCTAGTTGCAGATCCACTCCGTCCAGCCTTGATTTTGCGGAGATACCTCATATAGCAGTCACGCAGCCCTTTCCATCTTGTTTGTAAGATCGATACTGCAAAACAGAAATTGGAACATAATGATTATGTGTTTTGTCTTTTAGATACCTGGCAACCGGTCATTCCATAATCAGCCTACATTATGAGTTCATGGTGGGCAGGTCAACTATCAGCGGCATCATCAAAGAAACTTGCCAAATCTTATGGGATGTTCTTAACACTATAGTCATGAAGAAGCCTACACCAGAGAATTGGCGGGACATTGCGAACCTATTTTGGAGTCGGTGCAATTTCCCCAATTGCATTGGTGCTATAGATGGCAAGCATGTGCGTGTTATAAAGCCAGTTGGTAGTGGAAGCATGTACTTCAACTATAAAAAATTTTGTTCTTTTGTACTGCTGGCCGTAGCCGATGCTAACTATTGTTTCACTTATATAGACATAGGATCGTACGGTAGTAGCTGCGATTCGCGCATTTTTGTTAATTCATCTTTTGGTGAAAGGCTACGGGATAATCGTTTGGATATTCCAGAGAACTGTCCTCTTCCAGGCACGACTGAACCCCTAATGCCCTATGTGTTCATCGCAGATGAGGCATTTGCATTGGGGGAAAACTTAATGAGGCCTTATTCGAATAGGAACCTGACTACCCCTAAGAAAGTGTTCAACTATCGCCTAACAAGGGCAAGAAGGGTGGTAGAATGCAGCTTTGGTATTCTGGCAAACAAATGGCGTTTGTTACATACGCCAATTGCATTAAACATCGAAAATGCTATTAATGCTGTTAAAGCAGCTTGCGTGCTGCACAATTTTGTACGGATACGTGATGGGTACCGCTTTGAGGATTCCCTAATGCACGATATGGAAAGTGCACACCTCAGTGCTACAAGGGGATCCAGCGATGGTGCCACTGTTAGAGAGCAATTTGCTTCTTTCTTTCTTTCACCGGCTGGTGAATTAGAATGGCAAATGGATGCCATTTCATAACTGCATATGATATTTTTTGCCGCTGTTACCTTTTATTTGAATTTTTAAAGCCTGCAGTTTCTTGAGTTTTAAATTTTGTCAGGCTATGTTACTGTCGTTAATGTTTTAAATACTATTTTTGTTTAAATTTTGACATATACTGTGATAATAAAACAATCCTTATTTTGGCTGATATTCATTATTCATTGTCTACATTAATTACCAATACACTTCCAATCATGCCTAGTCAAGTATGTCAGTGCCTTGCATAAACACATAGATAACATAGATAACATAACATAAGATAACATAGATAACACATAGATAACAGACATGAATTTAAAAAAAGGTAAACTTACATTTGTCACTTCGTTCAATCCTCGTCAATGTGTCCCAATCATCAATGGTACGTTGACAGATGTCCAGCCAGGCACTATCCCTCTTACTTTGATCCTTGTAGTTAGGATCAGTCCGGACATAGATACAGGGATGCTGCCTCACGAGTCTTATTAAGGACTCATTGTCAACTGCCTCTCTATGATGGACATCCCTGTTTGCTCTGGTGGACATTGTACACACAGATCACACTGGTAGTATACACAGAGATCACAGCATCCAGGAAGTACTCTGTGGGAGGGACGGGGCTGCCTGCAGTGGGGAGTGCTGGGAAAATCTTTTCTTCTTTCCTGTGAAGTCGCTTCATTATAGATCACGATCCGACTTGTAGGCGACTTCCATTGAAATCAATGGGTACAAGTCGCCTACAAGTCGCCTTGAAGTAGTACAGGGACCTTTTCTGAAGTCGGAGCGACTTCAGTAGCGTACATACAGACGGCTCTCATTCACTGTAATGGACTTTCAGATGTCAAGCGACTTGGGGCGACTTGAGGTCTGACAAGTCGGATCCCAAGTCGCGGTAGTGTGAACCGGCACTTAGAGGCACATATCACCTGGACTTGCCAGGGGCACAGTACTTGAGATTCCAACAGTTAGTCAAGCAAAAGGCACAACAGGTGCAAACATGGACTCACTTGTTAGCAGGATACGTTCATCTCACAGCATATATAGTATGTCAGGGTTATGCAATAAGAGGTTGTTTGTCAGCATATCTGTTTCCATGTGTTCATCTCCTAAGACCAGCTGTCTCTCACCTGACTGCTTTTATTAACTCTCCTCCAGCTCCTATCAGAGAACTCTATATTAACCTCTGCACTGCAGGTCAGCCCTGCTGATCAACCTTTGTGTGTTTTGACTTCCTGTTCCTGCCTGCCGTGTGCTCTACATTTATTTCTGTTACCGACCTTGGCGTGTTCTATACTATTCCTGTCTGCTCGTGACCCTGACCTTTTGGCGTGTCCCCGACTATCCCTGTTTGCCTGTGACCCTGAACCTTGGCGTGTACTCTGTTGTCCTTGTCTGCTTGTGGCCCTGACCTTGGCTTATTCCTTACTATCCTTATCCTTCTGTTGCCTACTGTGGGTGTGAGCTGGGGGACCCTGGGGGTCGCGACCTGGAGCCAGTTGCAGCCCAGTCCATCCTCACCATCAGAGGCTCTGGTGAAAACCTGCTGGCTCTTAGACTCTGCGCCCCAGGGAATCCTACGCTCTAACCCCGGTGGGATCCGTGTTGGTGTTCCAGCGACCCTGCCTTCCTTATACCCGGACTCCCATCTGCAGCAGTCAGCCGTAGGGTCCACTGCCTTGCGGTGCACTCCTGATCCCAACGGTGTGCATCTGTCACCTAGCCTCAAGGTGACCTGACAGTTTGAGCAGCCATGGACACGGCTGACGTGTCACTTCCTGCAGCCGATCCATTGCAGGGCATAGTTCGCAGACTCGTGGCCCAGGAATCTAATCAGACTCAGGTGATGCGATTCCTTAAGGATCTGGCTTCCTGCTTCGAGCAGCTCCAGGTTTCCTTGGGAAACCCGAACCTGCAGCCTCAAGTACAATCAGCAGCTGCACCTATCGCACCAGTCGCAGCCACACATTCATATTCACTGCCAGCTCCGTCCCGTTTTTCTGGGGACTCCAAGGCCTGCAGGGGCTTCCTTAGCCAATGCACCATTCATTTTGAGCTCCAGCCTCAAAACTTTCTGTCTGATCGGGCTAAGGTAGCCTATATCATTTCCCTCCTCTCTGGTGAAGCTTTAGCTTGGGCTGCCCCCCTGTGGGAGAAGAATGACCCAGTGGTTTCAAGCCTGCCCGACTTCTTGAAGCTGTTTCATAATATCGTCGAGGAGCCAGCTCAGGTTTCTTCAGCGGTTAGTGCTTTACGCCTTCGCCAAGAATCTTGTTCAGTGGGACAATATGCGCTTCAGTTACGTATTTTCACAGCTGAATTGAGCTGGAACAATGAGGCCCTGGTCGCAACCTTTTTACATGGCCTCTCTGACCGAGTGAAGGACGAATTAGCAGGAAGGGCCATCCCCGCTGGTCTGGACGATGTAATCTCCTTGTGCAATCAGATTGACATTTGTTTCCAGGAGAGGTCCCTAGAAAAAAGACGCCAGCACCCTCTAGGTCCTAGTCAGCCAGAACTCTTCCCCCGTCGCTCTGTGGAGCATCCTCTGCCTGCTGAGGAACCTATGCAGCTGGGCCAGACTAGTCTAACTCCCGAAGAACGTGCTAGATGCAGAACTCTAGGCTTGTGTCTTTATTGTGGGGGCAAGGGTCATTTTCGTGACTCCTGCTCGCTTCGTCCGGGAAATGCTCAGGGTCTAATACGTTTGGAAGGTGGAGTATTGGACCCAGAAACATCACCTTCTCGTCTTCTTCTTCCGGTGTTCCTCCATGTAGGCTCTTCTCCCCTATCGGTCCTAGCATATCTGGACTCCGGGGCTGCCGGCAAGTTTATGGACTGGAGAACTGCTTCTTCGATGAAGCTTACCCTTTCTCCCCTCGCTACACCACTGGTAGTTTCGGCAATTGATGGCACTGTGCTCCCAGGGGATCCTATACGTTTCCAGACGCTACCTATTAGGATGTCGGTTGGGATACTCCACCAGGAGTGGATTTCCTTCCTCATTCTACTCAAGGCCTCTACCCCCATTGTATTGGGCCTTCCTTGGCTACAGCTCCACTCTCCACATGTGGACTGGGTCTCTGGGCAGATCCTGGCTTGGGGTCCTTCGTGTTTCTCATCCTGTCTTCTCAAGGTGGTCCCCAAGGAGAGATTTTCCATTGCTACCACATCCGTATCTTCTGATCTTCCCGCGGCATACAGCGATTACCGGGATGTGTTCTGTAAGAAGTCTGCTGAGGTGCTTCCTCCCCACAGATCTTTCGACTGTGCCGTTAAACTTGTCCCAGGAGCAACTCTGCCCAGGGGTCGTACCTACCCTCTGTCCATTCCAGAGACCCAGGCCATGTCTGAGTATGTCGCCGAGAATCTGGGGAGAGGTTTCATCCGGAAATCCTCATCGCCTGCAGGAGCAGGGTTCTTTTTCGTTGCTAAAAAGGATGGTACCCTCAGACCCTGCATTGACTATCGAGGGTTAAACGCAGTGACCATCAAAAACCGATACCTCTTACCTCTAATATCTGAGCTATTCGACAGGTTGAAGGGGGCTTCCATCTTCACCAAGTTGGATCTCAGAGGTGCATACAATCTCATTAGAATACGGGAAGGTGACGAATGGAAGACTGCGTTTAACACTAGGGACGGGCATTACGAATACCTGGTTATGCCTTTTGGTTTGTGTAATGCTCTAGCTGTGTTCCAGAACTTTGTCAATGAAATCTTCAGGGATCTACTGTACCAGTTTGTTGTCATCTATCTGGATAACATTCTCATCTTTTCCGAAAATCTGCTTGCTCACAGAAACCATGTCCGCACCGTTCTTCAGCGCCTTAGAGAGAATAATATCTATGCCAAACTGGAGAAATGTTCCTTTGAATGTCCTGAGGTCCTGTTTCTGGGATGTTTTGTTTCTAGTTTGGGTCTTCGCATGGATCCCGGAAAGGTTTCGGCCATTACCAACTGCCCCCTTCCTGCTAGCCTCAAGGCCACACAGCGCTTTCTTGGCTTCACAAATTATTATAGGCAGTTCATAAGGAATTACTCTTCCATTGCCGTGCCTATTATCGCTTTAACCAAGAAGGGTGCGAATGCCAAAGACTGGCCTCCCGAGGCTGTCTCTGCGTTTCACGATCTGAAACAGGCCTTTGTTTCTGGACCTCTCTTGAGGAGACCAAATCCTGGAGATCCATTTTTTATTGAAGTAGACGCTTCTTCGATGGGGGTGGGAGCTGTGCTTCTTCAGTTCTTTGAGAAGGAACGTCAACCATGTGCGTTCTTCTTCAAAAAATTTTCTCAGGCAGAGAGAAATTATTCCATTGGTGATCGGGAACTTCTCGCAATTAAATTGGCATTGGAAGAGTGGCGTCATCTCTTGGAGGGTTCCCCTCACTCCATTACGATCTTTACTGATCACAAGATTCTACAATACCTACAGAATGCTAAACGTCTGAACCCCAGACAGGCCAGGTGGAGTCTCTCCTTTTCCCATTTTAAATTCACGATTACGTACAAACCTGGTTCCTGCAACGGTCGGGCTGATGCGCTCTCTAGGTCATTTGACACTTTGGACGAGAAGTCCACCCCTGATCCTGAGCCAATCATTCCGACCTCATGCATTGTTGCCCATTCCACCACCCTGGAATCAAAAATTCCTCCTGGCAAGACCTTTGTTCCCATTGAGCTAAGAGCTAAGATCCTTCGTTGGGGACATGATTCCAAGGTGGCAAGTCATGCTGGGTTCCTCCGATCCTTCCTGCTCATCAGTCGTCTCTACTGGTGGCCTAACCTCTGCTCGATGTTAAAGAGTACATTAAGGCTTGTCATGTTTGTGCTCAGTCTAAATCTTCCACACTAGCCCCTGCTGGTTTTCTCATGCCCTTGCCCATTCCTAAGGAGCCCTGGTCTCACATCGCCATGGATTTTATCACCGATCTTCCACTGTCGGGGAATAATACAGCCATTTGGGTGGTAATCGATCGGTTCTCCAAGATGGCTCATTTTGTTCCTCTTCCTGGTCTCCCTTCTGCCTCTGCCTTGGTTCCCATTTTCGTTCGAGAGATTTTCCGCCTTCATGGTGGGTGTTCCTTCCCATGTCATTTCAGACAGGGGTGTTCAGTTTACGTCCCGTTTTTGGAGAGCCTTTTGCAAATCCCTCAACATTACTTTGGATTTGACCTCTTCTTACCATCCCCAATCCAATGGCCAGACTGAGAGGGTTAATTAGGAGTTGGAGGTCTTTCTCCGTACCTTGGTCTCGGCTCATCACGATGATTGGGCATCACTACTTCCGTGGGCAGAGTTTTCCCACAACAATCATGTCAATGTCAGTTCTCAGAAAACAACCTTTATCACTGTTTTGGAAGACATCCTCAACTCCCTCTTCCTATGACCTGTTCTTCCGACATTCCAGCCTTGGCTACTGTTCAGGAATCATTCAATTCCATGTGGGCTGACGTTCATGATTCCCTCCAGAAAGCTGCCAACAAATTCAAGAGTTTTGCTGACCGTCGCAGGCGTAAGCCACCTTCTCTTCAGCCAGGAGACAAAGTCTGGCTCTCCACCAGGAATATCAAACTCCGGGTTCCTTCTCTCAAATTTGCCCCAAGATTAATTGGTCCGTACACCATAACTTCTAAACTGAACCCGGTTTGTTTCAAGCTCCAGATTCCCAAAAGCCTCAAAATTTCTAACTCCTTCCATGTTGCCCTTCTGAAGCCTTTAGTCCTCAATAAGTTCTCTCGTCCTCTCTCTACCACACCGCCGGTCTCTGAGGATAATCAGGAGTACGAGGTTAGCCAAATTTTGGATTCCCGACTCTGTAGAGGCATTCTCCAGTACCTCGTGCATTGGAAGGGGTTTGGTCCTGAGGAAAGGTCGTGGATCAAGGCTTCTGAGGTCTTTGCACCTCGTCTGTTGAGGAAGTTCCATTTGAAGTTCCCCTCTAAACCTGGTCCCAGGCGGGAAAGGGGGAGGCCTCGTAAGACAGGGGGGTACTGTCATGGTTATGCAATAAGAGGTTGTTTGTCAGCATATCTGTTTCCATGTGTTCATCTCCTAAGACCAGCTGTCTCTCACCTGACTGCTTTTATTAACTCTCCTCTAGCATGGCTCCACCCCAGCTCCTATCAGAGAACTCTATATTAACCTCTGCACTGCAGGTCAGCCCTGCTGATCAACCTTTGTGTGTTTGGCTTCCTGTTCCTGCCTGCCGTGTGCTCTACATTTATTTCTGTTACCGACCTTGGCGGGTTCTATACTATTCCTGTCTGCTCGTGACCCTGACCTTTTGGCGTGTCCCCGACTATCCCTGTTTGCCTGTGACCCTGAACCTTGGCGTGTACTCTGTTGTCCTTGTCTGCTTGTGGCCCTGACCTTGGCTTATTCCTTACTATCCTTATCCTTCTGTTGCCTACTGTGGGTGTGAGCTGGGGGACCCTGGGGGTCGCGACCTGGAGCCAGTTGCAGCCCAGTCCATCCTCACCATCAGAGGCTCTAGTGAAAACCTGCTGGCTCTTAGACTCCGCACCCCAGGGAATCCTACGCTCTAACCCCGGTGGGATCCGTGTTCCAGTGACCCTGCCTTCCTTATACCCGGACTCCCATCCGCAGCAGTCAGCCGTAGGGACCACTGCCTTGCGGTGCACTCCTGATCCCAACGGTGTGCATCTGTCAACTACCCTCAAGGTGACCTGACACAGCAGTTAGTGATTTGGAGGAAGTGACTCCAGCCATGCGGTAGCATCCCGGGGGATGTAAAAAATCTGGTAGTCTCCCCATCCTGAACCCGGAGACGTGCAGGGAAAAGAATGCTGTAGCGAATGCCCTTAAGGCGCATGGCTGCTTTAACCTGATCAAAAGAGCGTCTAAGCTTTTGAGTTTCAACTGAATAATCAGGGAAGATAAGTAACTTGCCGTTCTGGTATTGCAATTCTCCCTTCACTCTGGCTGCCCTGAGCACCTCATCTCTATCCCTGAAATTCAGAAACTTCAAAATAAAAGTACACGGCGGCGCTCCAGGGGGGCCTGGTTTGGGTGGAATCCAATGGGCCCTCTCAAGAGCATAAAATGCTGAGAACTGGGCCGCAGGGAGAAGGGTACGGAGTAGTTCCTCAATAAATTCCATCGGGCGCTGACCCTCAGCCTCTTCCGCCAGGCCAACAATACAGAGGTTATTCCTCCTATTGCGATTTTCAGCATCTTCGGATTTATATTCCAGGGCCCTGATTTTAGTATGTAGGGCATGGAGATCAGCTCCATGGCTCTCCACAGTGTCCTCCACATGTCCCAGGCGCTCAGCAGTAGACAGTCTGGAAGGTTTTTTTCCATATCCAGTCTTATCAACCCCACATCCAATTGCACCGCATCCACCTTAGTGGTTAGGGTGGTGAGAGAAGCCTGGCAATTAACTATAGCTGCCAGCACATCAGCTAAGCCCGGCTGTGAAGAGGGGGATTTTCCCGGCTGCTCAGTTTGGGATGCCATGTCAGTGAGGGCGCCCTTCCCGGCCCCCACACGGTCGACACAGGCCGCCTCTGGATCCTCTGTTACAGGGGGAAATTTCAGCTTCTTACCCCTTCCTCTTGTAGCCCGGGCCAAACGGCGGTACATGTAGAGGATTTGTGCCAGAATTCAGGCTCTTTTGGCTGCTGTGAAGGGGGAAACAGCTTAGGATCTCAGCAGAGCTCTCAGAGAAACATCCTCTCACAGTGCCATCTTGGCCACGCCCCGACTATGAGACTCTAAAGACAGAGATACTCACACGCTTGGGTGTCACCATGGCAGTCTGGGTCCAGCGCGTGCATCAGTGGTCCTACTGCAGCAACAAGCCACCCTGTTCACAAATGTTTGACCTGGTCCACCTCACCAGGAAGTGTGTGGTAATGGTACCTGCGTGCGCTCCCTGCTGCCCTGAGGAAGTGGGTTGGACAGGGGGACCCCAAAACTGCGGCCCAACTGGTGGACCTAGTGGAGAGGTACAGTGCTACTGAGGACTTGGTGAACCCATCTACGCCCCACTCTGGTGTGTCTAGGGGTGCAAGATCTCCCAGCGGTTCTGGTAAAACTGTTCCAGGGTTCAAGAGCTTGGGGAAATTTGATAAGACTGTTGTTACAGATGATGAGACTGTGGGTCCTAGACCTCAAGACTGGCCAAAGAAGCCAGGAAGGTCTTTGGGGCCGTTAAGAGGACTGGGGGTAGGCAACATACGGTGTTTTCGCTGCCATGCATTAGGGCATATTGCTGCAAACTGTCCAATAGATGATGAACCTATGCAATATGATTATGCTTTTATGAAAAGACGCATTTCTCTCTTTGCACAGGTCGCATGTACTGCATCGTGTCAGAATCGCATTGAAAAACAGATGTGTGTTATTTCAGTGCATGGAAAGCCACTCACAGCCTTGCTAGACTCTGGTAGTGTGGTGACCCTAGTCAGGAATGACTGTGTTAACCCCACAAAACTACACCCCAGTACTATTGGGGTAATTTGCATCCATGGGGACACTCGGGACTACCATGAAGCGGTGGTTGACATTGATACCCCCTGGGACAGTGTAACACATTGAGTGGTACCTTCACTGCTTCATGAAGCTTTAGTGGGAAGAGATTTTCCCCATTTTTGGAATCTATGGGAGAGCAAGGGGAGGCTGGTAGATAGAGCTCCCCCTGCTGGGTGTCAGGTCACCTGTATCCAGGTGACAGATGCACCCCGTTGGGGTCAGGAGTGCACCGCTATGATAGTGGACCCTAAGGCTGACTGCTGCAGATGGAACTCGGTGTGGTTCAGGAAGGCAGGTCCCCTGGAGCACCAACACGGATCCCACAGTGAGTTAGAGCATAGATTCCCCAGGGCGCGGAGTCTAAGAGCCAGTTGGTGTTCACCAGAGCCTCTAGTGGTGAGGATGGACTGGGCTGCAACTGGCTCTAGGTCGTGGCCCCCAGGGTCTCCCAGCTCACGCCCACGGTAGACTACAAGAGGATGGAGAGGAAACAGCAGCCCAGGACAGCAAGGAATAGTAAGGAGGTAGCCAAATGTCGGGGCTACTAGCAGACAAGGATAACAGAGAACACGCCAAAAGTCAGGGTCACAGGCAAACAGGGATAATCGAGAACGCACCAAAGGTCAGGGTCACAAGCAAACAGGAATAGTCAGGAACACGCCAAGATCGTTAACAGAGACAGAGACAAACTTAGACAAACTTATGGTGTTAAATAGTGGTTCCTGTTGAGGCTAGGGTAGAGCCACACAGAGGGAAGATTACTTAAGCATGCAGGTGTGAGAGTACAAGCCTCAAAGCTGATACACAGACCAGGTAAGAGACAGACAGGTCATGAATGTATTACTGCAAGGTCATGACACTGGGGAAGCACGGGAACTCTCCCCAGACCATTTTTGCCAAAGGGAAGGGGATGCTGTTGGTGGGATCGAGGAACCTGGAGATCCTCTTCCTTTCCCTGTCATGGCAGGGGAGCCAAAGGACCTAGAAGCTAGCCCTCAGCCTAAGGGTAATGAACAGGAGACCCCCTCTGACCCTGACATTGAGAGTAGCCAAAATGTCGTACCCGACTTAGAGGTCAGGAGAGAGGATTTCTGTACAGAGCAACTGCGAGAGACCACCCTCATGAGAGCCAGGGAAAATGTTAAGATGTTGGACGGGGAACCAGTGGATCCTGATTGGGTGGTGTCTTTCCCCTACATGGCCGTTAAAAACAATTTATTGTATCAAGTGATAAAACATGGAGAGGACGAGATAGAACAGCTACTGGTTCCCAAACCCTTACGTAGGGTGGTGCTAGACCTGGCCCATGGTCATGTAATGGGGGGATATCTCGGTATTGAAAAAACCAGGGAGAGAATCACCCAGAGGTTTTTCTGGCCCGAGTTGCTTGCTGATGTCAAGGAGTACTGCGAATCGTGCCCCGAGTGCCAAATGTCGGCACTGTTGCCCCATTTTCGCAGCCCCCTTGTCCCTCTACCAATAATTGAGGTCCCCTTTGAGAGGATTGGCATGGACCTGATGGGGCCAGTTGTGAAATCTGCCCCAGGTCACCAGAATATTCTGGTGATCCTAGACTATGCAACGAGCTATCCCGAGGCCATACCCTTGCGCAACACCTCCACTAAGGCTATCGCCAAGGAATTGGTTCAGGTGTTTAGTCGAGTGGGGATCCCAAAAGGGCTCTTAACCGATCAGGGCACCCCATTTATGTCTAGGGTTACCAAGGAACTGTGTAGACTATACAAAATCTCCCATCTCCGTACCTCTGTCTACCACCCCCAAATGGATGGTCTGCTTGAAAGATTTAATAAAACTTTGAAAAGTATGCTGAAAAAGGTGGTCGACAAAGATGGGAGAAACTGGAATTTTTTGCTACCATATCTCATGTTTGCCATACGTGAGGTTCCGCAGGCATCCACAGGCTATTCCCCCTTTGAGCTTTTGTATGGTAGACATCCCAGGGGGCTGCTAGATGTCGCCAAAGAAATGTGGGAAGGGGAGGCCACCTTATATAGAAGCATCATAGAGCATGTCTCCTTGATGCAGGATCGAATCGCAGCTGTCCTGCCCCTGGTACGAGAACATATGGAGCGAGCCCAGGAGGCCCAGAGGAGGGTCTATGACCGGGTGCCAAGGTTCGTACTTTGAGCCCCGGGGACAGAGTGTTAGTAATGGTTCCCACGGTGGAAAGTAAGTTCCTACCAAGTGGCAGGGTCCCTTTGAGGTTGTCGAAAGGGTGGCGGAGGTAAACTACAAAGTCTACCAGCCAGGGAAAAGGAAACCATAATAGATTTACCATGTGAATCTCTTAAAGCCCTGGAAGGACAGAGAGACTTTACTGGCCACCTCCACGCCTCTAACAGACCGGGTACTGGTGACATCTGACGTCCCCATAACGGATACCCTGTCTGTGGCACAACAAAGTGACATTAGGACGTTTGTGCATAAAAATAGAGACTTTTTCTCCCCCTTACCCGGACTGATCAACATGATCCAACATGACACAGTGACGGAACCAGGGGTTCACATAAATGTAAAACCGTATAGAATCCCAGAGGCCAGATGAGAGGCAGTCGCAAAGGAAATTAAAAACAGGTTAGAGTTGGAGGTGATAGAGTCCCACAGTGAGTGGTCGAGCCCCATAGTGCTGGTCCCAAAACCTGATGGTACTATCAGGTTTTGTAACGACTTCAGGAAACTCAACAGTGTGTCCAAGTTCGATGCATACCCAATGCCCCGGGTCGACGAACTCGTGGACAGGTTAGGACAGGCTCGCTACATAACGACCCCAGACCTAAGGAAAGGCTATTGGCAAATACCGCTAACTGAATCGGCCAAGGAGAAGACTGCCTTTTCCACTCCTGAGGGCTTGTTTCAGTATAAGCGGATGCCTTTTGGTCTGCACGGAGCCCGTGCTTCATTCCAGCAAATGATGGACAAAGCCTTAATAAGACCACATCACCCGTATGCAGCTGCATATTTGGACGATGTGGTCATCCACAGCCCAGATTGGGAATCTCACCTGCTCCGTGTACAAGCGGTGATAGATTCCCTTAGGAAAGCAGGTCTTACGGCTAACCCAAAAAAATGTGCCATAGGCCTGGAGGAGGCCAAATACCTTGGGTACATTATTGGCCGGGGAGTGGTCAAGCCACAGACCAATAAGGTTGAGGCAATTCAAAAATGGCCCCAACCGATCAAAAAAAAGTGAGGGCCTTCCTGGGCATTAGGGGGTATTACAGAGGGTTCAAACCCAACTTTGCCACCATGGCCGCCCCTCTGACCGACCTGACGATAGGGTAGAGGGTCGGTCATGGTCAAGTGGAATCCCGAAGCCGAGGAGACCTTTCAGAATTTAAAGTAGACCCTTTGTGGGTTACCACTACTAGTGGCCCCGGACTTCAGCAAGGAGTTTCTCGTACAGACGGACGCATTTGAGGTGGGCCTAGAGGCTGTACTGTCACAGAACAGGGATGGTGAGGAGAACCCAGTTGTATACCTGAGCCGGAAGCTGAACAAGCACGAAAATAACTATGCCATCATAGAAAAGGAGTGTCTCGCCATTAAATGGGCCTTAGACTCCCTAAGGTATTACCTACTGGGAAGGTTGTTTAAACTGGTCACCAACCATGCTCCCCTAAAGTGGATGTGTGACAACAGGGAGAAAAATGGCTGTGTGACAAGGTGGTTCCTGGCTTTAAACCTTTCGGTTTACAGTGGAGTACAGGCCGGGAAAATTCCAAAATAACGCAGATGCACTCTTTGGCGTGCTCTGTATGGTTGGGTCAAGTGCTCAGCCACAGGGGCTTGAGCAGAGGGGGAGGATATGTGATGGTATGCGAGGTGAGATACACGGTAATAGGTACATTTCACCTCGCATTCGTTCGATTGTAAGGGACTGAACCGGAATCTGGCCCGGTTTTTCCAGCCTCTGTGGCAGACTGGGTTCCGGTCCGGATGTTCAGGTCCACTGGAGTCCACAGTCAGCTGGACTTTAAATTTTCAGGAAAAGAGCACAGCAGGACGCTCTGGTTTTGAGACTCAGGAAGGAATCTGAGTGAGAGGAGCTCTGGGTGAACTAAAAGGTTTGCTTTTCCGCATGTTTTTGTTGGTGACAGGGACCAGCCCCGCACTGTAAAAAGAGAAGACTATTTGTTTAGTTAGCGCCAGACGGCAAGGATTTAATTTACAATTTGTTTTTATTTTGCAAACCTCCTGAAAATAAACCTGGCACCCGCCAGATTTTTAAGAAAGTGCCCGTTTGCTGACTGTCATTCAGAAAAGGTGATCCCCACGAGCTAATTTCCCCACAAATATATATATAGTATTTCACAAAAGTGAGTACACCCCTCACATTTTTGTAATTATTTTCTTATATCTTTTCATGTGACATCACTGAAGAAATTACACTTTGCTACAATGTAAAGTAGAGAGTGTACACCTGGTATAACAGTGTAAATTTGCTGTCCTCTCAAAATAACTCAACACACAGTCATTAATGTGTAAACCTCTGGCAACAACAGTGAGTACACCCCTAAGTAAAAATGTCCAAATTGGGCCCAATTAGCCATTTTTCCCTCCCTGGTGTCATGTGACTCATTAGTGTTACAAGGTCTCAGGTGGGAATGGGGGGCAGGTGTGTGAAATTTGGTGTTATCATTCTCACTCTCTCATATTGGTCACTGGAAGTTCATCATGGCACCTCATGACAAAGAACTCTCTGAATATCTGAAAAAAAAAGAATTGTTGCTCTACATAAAGATGGCCTAGGCTATAAGAAGATTGCCAAGACTCTGAAACTGAGCTGCAGCATGGTGGCCAAGACCATACAGCAGTTTAACAGGACAGGTTCCACTCAGAACAGGCCTCGCCATGGTCGACCAAAAAAGTTCAGTGCATGTGCTCAGCATCAGATCCAGAGGTTGTCTTTGGGAAAGAGACATATGAGTGCTGCCAGCATTGTTGCAGAGGTTGAAGGGGTGGGGATGTCAGCCTGTCAGTCCTCAAACCATACGCCACACACTGTATCAAATTATTCTGCATGGCTGTTGTCCCAGAAGGAAGCCTCTTCTAAAGATGATGCACAAGAAAGCCCGCAAACAGTTTGCTGAAGACAAGCAGACTAAGGACATTGATTACTGGAACCATGTCCTGTGGTCTGATGAGACCAAGATAAACGTATTTGTTTTAGATGGTGTCAAGCGTGTGTGGCGGCAATCAGGTGAGGAGTACAAAAACAAGTGTGTCTTGCCTACAGTCAAGCATGGTGGTGGGAGTGTCATGGTCTGGGGTTGCATGAGTGCTGCCAGCACTGAGGAGCTACTGTTCATTGAAGAAACCATGAATGTCAACATATACTGTGACATACTGAAGCAGAGAATGATCACCTCCCTTCAAAGACTGGGCCCCAGGGCAATATTCCAACATGATAACGACACCAAGCACACCTCCAGGACAACCACTGCCTTGCTAAAGAAGCTGAGGGTAAAGGTGATGGTCTGGCCAAGCATGTCTTCTCCAGACTTAAACCCTATTGAGCATCTGTGGGGCATCCTCAAATGGTAGGTGGAGGAGCGAAAGGTTTCTAACATACACCAGCTCTGTGATGTCGTTATGGAGGAGTGGAGGAGGACTCCAGTGGCAACCTGTGAAGCACTGGTCAACTCAATGACAAAGAGGGTTAAGGCAGTGCTGGAAAATAATGGTGGCCACACAAAATATTGACACTTTGGGCCCAATTTGGACATTTTAAATTAGGGGTGTACTCACTTTTGTTGCTAACGGTTTACACATTAAAGGCTGTGTGTTGAGTTATTTTGAGGGGACAGCAAATTTACACTGTTATACAAGCTGTACACTCCCTACTTTACATTGTAGGAAAGTATCATTTCTTCAGTGTTGTCACATGAAAAGAATCAATGGAAAATGAGTACAGCGCTGCACCAATGTTATTAAAGGATGATTACACAATAAGCAGCTGACACGCCTCTTAGACACAGGTTAGATAAAAATAAAAATATATATAGTGTAGCGCTATGTGTATAAATATTATAAAGTGAAGAGACAATGAACTAAGCTCGAGCCATTCCTGCAGGGCCCACAAATAAAATAAAATAATTCAAAATTACATACAGATGACTGAAAACAATCAAAGATGCACTGAGTGCCACACAATATCATGTGAAATATAGTGATTATATAGTTGATTGTAATAAACCAGTGAAAAGACAATATGAAAAACATATATTAAAAAAAGTGAGGAATTAACCAAAAACGTCCATAGATGTTGAAAATTGTAATCTTAATAAAAATCAAAAACCACCACCAAAAGTCTTTGAGGGTTGAATGATGAAGACAACAATGAGAAGCTTCTGGTAAATGGATAAATAGAACACCAAATGAATGAAACGTCTAAATAAGTGCCAGGACCATCACCGGAGCATCAGAGGAGGCTTACCGGAACCAGGTGACTTGAGAAGACATACGTCTTACAAGTCTCAGAGAGCTTGTTTAGCCACCGGGGCTAGCAAGATGGATCATCAGGTGTCCTCAACTTCAAATGGGGGGGGAAAGATCTCGTCACAGCTTCAACCGTCCAAACTTTTCAACAGGCCAACCGGATGTATTTAGATACCATGGGAGAAATAAAGCTCACATGGCATAATATCGTTTAGAAAAACATTCATTTATTAAAACAATAAAAAGGGACACTCACATGTTAGGAGATAGTAATACAGCTCAAAATATATCAGTCGCGGAAATCGTAAGGGGTCCACCCAACGTGTTTCGGCTAACGAGCCTTCATCTGGGGTGTGGAGCCCCCCCACCTCACCGCTATTTAAACCAGAAATGACCCCCACTGGGAGTGTCACAATCCAGGAAGTGCCCGACTGATGTCACTTCCGTTTTTTTTTTTAAATTGATGTTAAATTATGTGAAATACATGTGAATCGTAAAGTTACAGTGAGCGGTATTATACCGCTAACACCAGTAAATAAAAATCAAAAGTTAGACCAAAGTGTCAACTATAATAATAGTATTGCCGGCCAACCCGGAAGCGCTCGGAAATCCAACCAAGCCTCAGTATCAGCGTGGCCAGATAACACAAATCGGAGCGCCTTCGTGCTCCGCCCACCGGGCGCGGGCAGATAACAAGGCTATGCGCAATAGCAGAATTCACAGAAGGAAGTCCGCCTGCGCACCAAGCCTCGCCCTCGACCAGTGAATCCATAGGCCAGAGCGCCGTCACGCTCCGCCCCCGGACTCTGCATCAAATATGCAGACATGGCCCGCCTCCGTCGAATGCGGCGCGCGCACATTCGACGCTTGGGACCAGGCCTCGCCTCCACGCTGACGGTTCCCGCACTTCCTGTGTAGAGGAAGGAGGGCCCTGATAGGCTGGAGATGGCCGGAACTAAGTCCCGTCAATCTCACAACACAAGCCAAGTGTCAGCAGAGGTGGTAGCAATAAAAATTAGTAGATCATATAATATTCAGATGCCATAGGGCTAACGGCAAAAATGAAAAATGGAAAAGTTAAAAAATTTAAAAATCATATTAGATGGGGGCATTGGCCACAACCATTAGATAATGAAAAGTGACACTGCCAATGGGGGACATCCCTTACGTCCCATATAATGCACCACATACAAGGGGGACTACCAATGACAGTAATTCCAATAAAAGGGACATCCACCAAGGTACATAAATACAAAAAGTACTTATATAATATCACAGTATAGAAAGTATAATGGCCAGAAAACTCCCTGGCAATGATACAAAATTATGAAACATATACAAAACAGAAAAAAATGTATAAAAATGGAATTAAAAATGAGGGAGATCGTAAATAAAATGACTATGCCTGATTAATAAACGAATTGATGTCCCACTCCACGTTAATACCTTGCGGGAAGTGGGAACCCAATTCGTAAATCCAGTAAGTCTCCCGACGGGAGACCCCCCTAAGGATTGACCCACCCCGCCAGGGAGCCACATATTTATCGATGATAAGGAACTGAGTGCCTTCAGGGTTTCGATCGTGGAATTCCCTATAGTGACGAGGTACAGTGTGTTTAGTGCTACCTGCCTTAATAAGGTTGATATGCTCAGAGACTCTGGTAGTAAACGACCTAATAGTTCGTCCCACATACTGTTTGCCACATGGGCAGGTCAGAAGGTAGACTACCCCTGTGGTCGCGCAGGTGCAAAATTGCTTGATCTTGTAGGAACGGCCAGTTACCGTAGAGGAAAAGGTGTGACTGGCTCTCCTACCGTTGATATTATATTGACAGACCAGGCATTTTTTACAGGGGTGGAAACCAGTCCAGTTATGAAAAAAGGAAGGTTTACTTGGAGGATTAACCACATTAGGTGCCAACTTGTTACGGAGGGACAGGGCACCCTTAAAAACCACCTTAGGGGTTCCGGGCAACATAGGGCCCATGGTGTTCAAAAATTCTTCTAATGTGTTTATGTTGAATGGAGAAGGATGTCATGAAGGACCATTTAAAATCCTCATTTACTTGTCTAGGTTTGTCCTCTAGGAGTACTTGGCGATTAACTAGACAGGCATTATCTATTTCCTTATCCAAATCTGAGGGTTTGTAACCCTTCTCCAAAAACCTATTTTTAAGAGACACTGCTTGGGTCTTAAAGGTGTTAAGATCACTGCAGTTCCTGCGTAATCGCAGGAACTGACTTTTAGGGACTGATCTGATCCAGGGGGCATGGTGGCAGCTATCGGTAGGACTATATCCATTCCGATCAGTGGTTTTAAAGTAGGTACTGTGTTGCCGGTAGAACCTACCATCGAACCAGAAGTAATTGTGCTGTGTTGCAAACTCAATTGGTTCGATAATGTAGTCCACCTGGGGCGAAGCAAGGGAAGCGCCTATGTCGAGAAAACACTTCACCGCATCAATACCCCTACTTTGTGGGATGCAGGTGTAGAGCGATGCAACATCCGCAGTTGCCATGATGAGATCACCTGAGTGGGAAACATTGGAAAGTAATTTGATCACATCTTTGGTGTCCTTAAAATAGGACGGCATCTTAGTGACTGATGGCTGAAGGAAAAAATCAATATATTTCCCAATTTTAGAGGTGACCGAGTCAATGCCACTAATTATTGGCCTACCTGGGGGATGCAAAGGGTCCTTGTGGACCTTAAGCAGGTAGTACATAACAGGTATGCGCGGAGCGAGTGGGACTAAAAACGATCTCTCTTTCTTGTTTAAAATGTACGAATTGTAACCTTTGGATACCAGTCTTTGTAACTCTTTTTTATACTTATGTGTAGGGTTACCAGATAATTCGATATATGTCTCATGATCTCCCAAAATGCGGTGCATTTCATGGATATAGTCAGATTTATTCAGTAAGACAATGCCACCGCCCTTATCGGCGGGGCGGATAACTAAATTTTTGTTGTCACATAGAGTTTTTAGGCCTGTTGAAGGTAAGGGGTTAGGAAATTTACGTTTCAACGGAATGTTGCCTAAATCTCTCAACACTATTATTATTATTATTATTATTATATGAGATTTATATAGCGCCAACAGTTTACTCAGCGCTTTACAATGTATAAGGGGGACAACACAATTACAGTACAGTTCAATACAAAAGGTACAGGAGGGCCCTGCTCGTAGAGCTTACATTCTAAAGGGAGGGGGTGGTGGTACAAAAGGTAATAGCTGCAAAGAATGATTTGATTTGATGGGGGTGGCTCAGGGACAGTTATGTGGGTGTGGGATAGGCTTCCCTGAATAAATGAGTTTTCAAGGATCTCCTAAAGGTGGACAGGGTAGGGGCTGATCGGACATACTGGGGCAGGAAACATACTGGGCACTAGTTCCTTGAACAAATTAATAGCTGGTGGAAGCTGTGTTGGAGGGCTAAAAAGAGAGGGGTTGGATAAACCTGAATGAACAGTGCCAGACGTTGCCGCCCTGGCTACATTCCTAGAGGGATTAGAGATAATATACCTCTGGACATTGATCTTCCTGATGTACTTCTGAATGTCGATGAAAGTATCGAACTTATTCAGTTTACACGGGGGAGCAAACTTAAGTCCTTTATTTAAAATAATTTTCTCTTCCTGAGTGAGAATAGTATCACTCAGGTTGAAAACCGATTGACAGGTTAAATTCTTTTCCTTTTTTCGTCTCTGAATCCTCCTCCCTCCTCTGGACCCTCTATGGTTTCCGGACCTCTTTTATTGTTTTGGGGGCCTCGTGAAAACCCAGAGTGGTCCGTGGTCCAGAATAGGGTTGTTTGTAGGGGGATGGACCATAACCGGCATTAGGGAATGGGTAGACGTTCTCGTTGTAGTGATCCCGCAAGGGGGAATATCTATTATATGTGGAGGCAGGGGGGTGCCTATAGTAAGGTGGGTTCTGATGTTGGAAATAATGGGGAGGATCATGATTGCAACCCGGAGAGCCCCTGTAATGGGAGCTCTCCCGATCGTAATAACGATAATCGTCTTGACTACGATGATCGCCCCTATTTCCGCCTCTACCCCTACTCCTAGAATAGTGACCTCTGCCTCTTTGTTGATTTCTAGGGGTATGCGTGCTGGGGTGTTGACCTCTACGTGAGTAGGAACCCACATCCTGAGCTCGCCCCTTATCAACAGATGGTTTAGAGCGGACAGAAGGCTCCCTGGAAGGAACTGCTATACTCGTGCTCTGGGCATTAGTTTCCATTGCAGCCTCCAAAGTGGATGCTGTGATGGATTTCTGCCATCCAAACACCTTCCCAGCCTTATAATCGCCAATATCTCGGGAATACTTTTTATGTTTTTTAATTCTTTGTTCTTTGTCTTCCTTTACAAGGTGAGCTTGCAGATTGGAAGACAAAGTATTGTATTCAACCGAGTTTTTAAAGGAAAGTAATTTCTCTTTAAGCTCCTTAATCTCTCGATCAAAAATTGAAAGTCTAGTACGTTTCCTTGAGATGAGGAAATCGAGGAACCTGATACCAGCATCAATGAAATACGTGAACCAAGTGTCGAGTTCGGATTCACCCTCTTGAGGGTGAACATCCCACCTCAGGCTCCGTGGGATCAGGCCTTCTGCCACGTATTTTTCTAAGAAGACAAGATCCCATTGAAGGTGGAGCTCGGAGACCATGACATTTTTTAGCCTCAAAAATAGTCCACCTATTTCCGAGTCATTAGAAGTGGCTACAAAGACACCCTCGGTATTTACTACTCTAGATGCGCGGTAGTCAAATACATCCATACTGAAAGGGATGTGGGCTGCAGCTATACTAGATGTCTAATTAATGTTGGAACCAATGGAAAATGAGTACAGCGCTGCACCAATGTTATTAAAGGATGATTACACAATAAGCAGCTGACACGCCTCTTAGACACAGGTTAGATAAAAATAAAAAAATATATAGTGTAGCGCTATGTGTATAAATATTATAAAGTGAAGAGACAATGAACTAAGCTCGAGCCATTCCTGCAGGGCCCACAAATAAAATAAAATAATTCAAAATTACATGCAGATGACTGAAAACAATCAAAGATGCACTGAGTGCCACACAATATCATGTGAAGTATAGTGATTATATAGTTGATTGTAATAAACCAGTGACAAGACAATATGAAAAACAAATATTAAAAAAGTGAGGAATTAACCAAAAACGTTCATAGATGTTGAAAATTGTAATCTTAATAAAAATCAAAAACCACCACCAAAAGTCTTTGAGGGTTGAATGATGAAGACAACAATGAGAAGCTTCTGGTAAATGGATAGATAGAACACCAAATGAATGAAACGTCTAAATAAGTGCCAGGACCATCACCGGAGCATCAGAGGAGGCTTACCGGAACCAGGTGACTTGAGAAGACATACGTTTTACAAGTCTCAGAGAGCTTGTTTAGCCACCGGGGCTAGCAAGATGGATCATCAGGTGTCCTCAACTTCAAATGGGGGGGGGGGGGGAGATCTCGTCACAGCTTCAAACGTCCAAACTTTTCAACAGGCCAACCGGATGTATTTAGATACCATGGGAGAAATAAAGCTCACATGGCATAATATCGTTTAGAAAAACATTCTATATTTTGAGCTGTGTTACTATCTCCTAACATGTGAGTGTTCCTTTTTATTGTTTTAATAAATTAATGTTTTTCTAAACAATATTATGCCATGTGAGCTTTATTTCTCCCATGGTATCTAAATACATCCGGTTGGCCTGTTGAAAAGTTTGGACGGTTGAAGCTGTGACGAGATCTTTATCCCCCCCCATTTGAAGTTGAGGACACCTGATGATCCATCTTGCTAGCCCCGGTGGCTAAACAAGCTCTCTGAGACTTGTAAGACGTATGTCTTCTCAAGTCACCTGGTTCCGGTAAGCCTCCTCTGATGCTCCGGTGATGGTCCTGGCACTTATTTAGACGTTTCATTCATTGGTGTTCTATCTATCCATTTACCAGAAGCTTCTCATTGTTGTCTTCATCATTCAACCCTCAAAGACTTTTGGTGAAGGTTTTTGATTTTTATTAAGATTACAATTTTCAACATCTATGGACGTTTTTGGTTAATTCCTCACTTTTTTTAATATTTGTTTTTCATATTGTCTTTTCACTGGTTTATTACAATTAACTATATAATCACTATATTTCACATGATATTGTGTGGCACTCAGTGCATCTTTGATTGTTTTCAGTCATCTGTATGTAATTTTGAATTATTTTATTTTATTTGTGGGCCCTGCAGGAATGGCTCGAGCTTAGTTCATTGTCTCTTCACTTTATAATATTTATACACATAGCGCTACACTATATATATTTTTATTGTCACATGAAAAAATATAATAAAATATTTACGAAAATGTGAGGGGTTTACTCACTTTTGTGAGATACTATAGATATAGAGGGATTCCATATATGTCTGTCGGTTGTACCTGCCAAGGCTGTTGTCTCACACAGTTGGAGACAGCTACAATCCTTTGGACAGCACAAGGCAACTCTCCGATAAGAGGTATATAGAACCCACACTGAAGCAACTGCCTCCTGTTCTTGAATTGATGCATGCAGGCTGCAACGTCGTTACACACTCAGATGCAGGTACAACTGACAGACATATATGGAATCCCTCTATATATATCTCTCTATATCTATATAGAGATATAGATATATATATCTATATATCTATATCTATATATATATATAAACATACAAACCACATTTCTCTACGATATATAGAGCGCTGGGATGTGGACAGCTTTAAAGCTAAGGAGAATCCATGACTTACCATGTGATAATGCCTCCCAACTAGCCACTCTCTTTTATGTTGGTCTACCATATTGTACAGACTTCTCCTGTTGTTCTTCAAGGCTCTGATGAAGAGGGAACCCCTCAAAATGCGTCAGCCAGATTTTTAGCACTTGCCCTTGCATGGGCATGTCCAATTTCAAAAATTTTAATGTGTATTTTTTGTAACCCTGCTTTTTTGAATATGTAGCTACTTTTTATATGCATTTATTTGTTTCTGTATATAAAAAAACTATACCAATTTGATCAAAGCGTCAGATCACGTGCCTTCCACCTCTTTCCTTCACCTGGCTCTCTTCAGACTACCCCTGGTCAGCTTAGGCAGCGGAACACGCACAATCATCTTTTAATTCCCTACCTTTGAAAGTACTACCACTCTATACTAGCAACGTCTTCACAAGCGCAGGAGAAATTATTATTTTATTGTTTAGTGTTGCATCCAAGTCAGTGAAATCAGCAGAGTTTTGTAGTGGCTTAATATCCTCCCGTAAAGTTGAATGTCACTCTGTAGTCTCGCTATCTTTTTGTTTTTTGATGAGATGATAATATTCATAAGAGCAATAGAGCATTCAGACAGTGTGTCAGTCCATTTATTTTTATGCTCCTCATCGTGGAGCTCAAAGGTAGGACATTTTTTTATACATAGACCCCGCAAGATCCTTCCGAGGGCCACATATTTAGACAAAGTACTTTGATCCCAAAAAGCCCTTATCTCCTTGTTCATGGGCATTGGTTCTAAGTTGGCTGTCCGTAGTGTGTCTGAAAGTCCGGCTGGTGTCCTGTGCATTCTGACTTACTGACATAATAAAGATGTATTGGTATAACAAACCTGTGCCGAGCTGGTGTAGAGATGAGATATCGCAGAAAAGAACAAAGAGAAGCACACCGCTCCAGGCAAAATCAGGTGCAGGATGGATCACAGGTACAGACGTCGGCTCACCACCGTGGATGACAAACAAAACAAGGAATTGGTCGCACACTGGAACTCCAAATTATCTCAATGTCATCTTTCTTGTCAAAAGGATCAGACAGATACAGGCAATGGAAGATGTTTCACAAGCAATAGCTTGCTTGTTCACAACCAATGTAACACTAAACAGGCAGGTCTTTTAAGGGAGTCCACCCAAATTGGGATACACCCAAAAACACACCTGACTCTAATAGTGCCACATACAAACAACATTTCAACCACCATTTTAAAAACATTGCAACGTTTAAAACACATACATATGTCTAAAACAAATGACACACAAAAACAGTAAAAGTCATAATAAAAATATATATATATGTAAGCTTGCTGTCATTTATACATGCCATTTATGTCAGCTTTAGGCTAATTGAGTGACTGGTGACGTTCCTCACACTGACAGGAATTCGCCCCTGGGACCACCTCTATTACAACTTCCTCCTCTGTTGAATAGGCTTCCACCACCACATAGTGACCCAGGACAGCTTAACCATGGCTTTAAGGCAGGCTCTCTCGCCTGGCTGCAACACTGTTTCACGGGCATCCATTCGCCACAGTCTTCCCAGTCCTTCCTCAGGGGCTTTCTTCTCTTGCAACACTCTTTGGAAAGCCTGCCGATAGATCTTTCTGACTGGAGCAGCCTCCAAGGCCAGTGGAGTGAGTAATCTTCACACCAGATTCGTGTTGGTGCCTATCAACAAGGAATTTCAACCTGCCCCAGGAGGTCCGGGGCACACAACTGCCAACATATCAAAAGTCTCTGGTTTTCCAGCCAAGGCAGTGTCAAATGTTATCTTGATGGGTATGTAACCCTCATATGGGCACTTCTGGGTCCCTATGCCCCAAGTCTCTAACTCCTCGAGTTTGCACAAAGGGATGTGTCTCAAGTACTTGTGGTAAAAGTCTCGGTACAACAACGTCACCTGGGCTCCAGTATCCAGTAGAGCTTGAGTGTAGATACCCTCTACTTGTATTGAGACTATAGCGGAGGGCCCCACTAAGTTCTTTGGCAGGTTCCCAGAGAGAGATTCTATAGTTTGTGCTCTAATCGGCCTCCTTGAAGGCAGTGGAGTTGGTCTAACTATTTGCTCAGCAAGGTGTGCATTGATTTCTTGCCCCGTCTTTCCTTCCCTGAGGGTTTTGTTTCTTTTTTTTCGGTAACTGAGGGGAAAGGGCAACAGATGGCTTGCGGCCCCCTTTCTTCTTAGATCTTCTCTTGACTTTGGACCTCAGTTTTCCCTTGGGACTCCCAACTAACTGCTTCACTGAGGTCCTCTGAAGTTTCCTGCCGGATTTGGGAAGAGTAGCTTCTGTAAGGCTTTCAGAACCCCTGTGAGTAATTGAGGGCTGATGCTGGTCTTGGGACACTCAGCCCGAAAGTGTCCACCTTCTCCACACCCATAACATCTCTTTTCTCACCCTTGGTAAAGTTTTGACTCCCCTTGATGAGTCCCTTGTTCTTGAACCTTTGCTTGGGTCTCCATCACTCGCATTAAAGCATGATACATCTGGACATTTATATAGAGAGGACAGGAACAATCAGCCATTGGCACCGCATCCCATGCAGAAATACACACCTTTCAGGAGGAAGAGGTACGTCTAGCCAAAGGGGTGATTACTAGAGTGATCCCACTTAAAGTGGGGGGAGAGCATGCTGAGAGGCAGCCATTGTCCAGAGCTTGGGAGAAGGGCTCCGTATCTGTGGGAGCCAACTCTCAAGGGGCCAGTTCCCCTCCTTTTGTTCTACACGGATATGAGCCTGCTAGTTAATAGCTTAGTGAAGAATGGGTCTGGAAATGCGAACCAGAGCTATCAGAGACTTAAGTTTTTCTTAGGGCAGTTGACAAGCCAGGCCCCTCAAGCCATGGAAGAGTGGAGCGTTTCAGAGGCTGTGAAGTGGCAACGGCTCAGTGAGAGCCTTCAAGGCCCGGTGGCTGATGTGATCCATAACCTGAGGATGGGAAAGAAAACTTGTGTTGCCATGGACTACATAGATGCTCTGTATGCTGTATTCGGGAGGGTTGAAACCACTGCCGACCTGATATACAAGTTTAATCACACTCACCAACAAAAGGGGGAGAATCTGTCTGAATACATATCTCAAGTAGACAGAATGCTGCATCAACGTATCCTCAAGAGAGGTATTGATCCCAAGGATGTTGATCAAGCTTGTCTAGACCGGGTTTTGCAAGGGGCACAGCCAAACCATCCCATCGTATTAAAGTTGTTATTGAAGAGAACCAAGGTGGTGCCTACGTATCCTGAATTGATAAGAGAAGTACGAGAAGAGGAGGCCCTATTAGTAGAGAACAGCCAAAGGTCAAGAGAATCGAGCTCTATCGTTGGAAATAGAGAGAAAGTGGTGGCTCGAGTTGTTCATGCGGAGATTGGTTTCTCGGATGAGGATAGTGGAACTGAGTATGAGCCGGTGGGACTGGCCGTTCCTGACACTAATAAGACAGTAAACGAAATTGGGCCAACCGAACTGATGGCCCAGGTAGCTTAGGCCCAAACCCAGATGTATCATGAAAGAAAAGGGGATGGGGTGAAATTTCCCCAGGGACTTTTAAAGGTGCTTAAATACTATAGTAATTGGAGTAAAAAAGTATTTATGCAAAGTCTATCTGTACAAAAATGTATTATCTTTAATACATATTATCAAAGGTTAAAAACAGGTTTCTCAGTGTCCATATCTGGCTTTGCAAAGACAATGAAAAAAAACACTTAGTAGATACCACTCGACATGTTTCGCTCTTTATGAGCTTCACCAGGAGTTCTGGTAAACATGTGGTATACTAGGGATGAGAAACACAGAGTAAATATCACATCCTATGAAAATTGAAATGATTATGGATAAAAAACACACGGATAGAATAATTACTGCATACATAGATAACAAAATTCAATCAGAGAGTCTCATAAAGGTATTGAAATCATAACCAATTAATCAATGAGAAATAAAATAAATTCAACACAGCAAAAAGAAACAACTAATCAATAGATAATCATAATAGAGACAATCTTACCAAGCCAAATAATAAATAAGGGTAAAACAGTTGTTGTAGATTAATGAGCGCGATGAATAGCATTCACACAATTGGATAGGTCTCTTCTGCCTGGACCTCCCACATTGTTGGTCACAGAGGGGTTAAGTATAAATATATCCTTGCTGAAAATTGAATGAAGATAAAGAATAATAATTACAAAAAATGGTCTGTAGGGCACTCAGGATTGAACATCCAGAGGTCAGACATACAATTACCTTATATTTAATCAAGGGTAGATTGCTAAAGGTTATTAAAGCCTTATTGCAAAATGAAAGCAGCCGCCTAAAGTCTCCCTAGTGAGAGACTTAGCACTGACTGGTTGTTGGCAGTTCGCAAATAACGAATGAATGTTGAAAAATATATGTACACTGCAAAGAAAAAACAATGACGTCACCGCCGGGATGCGGACGTGCAGTGAGGCATTCCACATATGGGCACGTAGATCGGGGCAAGGATGGAAATCTAGCGGTGTGACGTAAGATACGTCAATGCCTGTACCGCGCATGCGCCCAGGATCATGACGCTGGCCATACATGTATCCATAGTGCGCATGCGCCGGAACAGAAAAACGTAACAGGGTTGGCCAGGGCCTGATCATTGATTGATGTATTGGGTTTATCATATAGAATTTTGAACATAAGTTTTCTAAAGAAAAGGTTTATATCTTTAATTAACTCAAATTGATCCATCCTTTGAACAGGGCAGAAAGTCAAGCCAAGTTTCAAAATTGAGATTTGTTCTGCTGAAAGAGAATGAGAGGACAAATTTATCACTTCAAATTGGTTTTCAGTATTTTGGGATTCATCAAATCTATACTCGCTGTCTCTTTTGGATCCGGGACTGGTTGGGAAAATATGGGTGCAGGACGAAAATCCGATTGTGAGGGCACAGGATTAACATTGCCTACCTGTATATTGGGAAAAAATGTTTGTGAAGTGTTAGTGAGGCAGGCGCTTGTATTTGCGTCAGAGTGACCCGGTGCGTTAGTTGATGAATTTTTGGCCGTGCTTGCTTGAGTGACCATAGGTGCTTTGGTGCTGGGAGTGCATCTTACGGTGCCTGTAGAAGCATTCTCCTTCGAGTATTTGGCTGATCCCTGAGTTTTAGTGCTTCTCATAGACTCTTGTGCCTGTAAAGAGGAAACAGAGGAGACAGATGAATCTGAGTCATTGGTTTCACTGGTGGGTTGCCTGGGGTTTCGTGTTTTGATTATTACGCCTTCTTCCTTTATTATTGTTTTGGACCCAATGATAGGCCTGTTTATTGTCATAGGACAATTTGTCCCTGACAAATTTCTTTTCCTTAGTTTTGAGAATTTCAGTGACATAGCCTTCTAAGTTGGTTTTTAAGGCACTTTCTAATGTAGGAAAAAGGCCATCCAGAGTGATTGGTTAATTATACTCATATAATGAGTTGTGACTTATTGTTGTTAACATATGGTACAGATATGTATGATCTATGTGTATGTATATCTATGTTTCTCCATTTTTGAATTGACTTTCTTCCCAAGCTTTATTCATTTTTTCATTTTTTTATTCATAATTACCAAAATCTTGATTATTTAATTAATAGATTTGGATATCTCTCCTGCTTGGTTTCCACTCTTTGCTACACACGGGCGCCAGGGGCACCTACAGGATGCGTGAGTAATCAATCACTCACCTGTGGGAGCCCTAGAGGTGCCAGTTCCACGGGGGGTCACTGCATTAGAAGGGGCTTTTTGTTTTTTCACGTGGGTCCATTAATTTACATGTTATATATTTATTATTCATTTTTTATCAATATTGTTATTTTGGCATTTATTCCATTGAGGCCTATCTTAATGACATTAGTTATATATATATACCCTTCATATCTTTCCTTCCCTCTTCCAAAATGGCGATACCGGCCTCCTATTGTGGCTGAGACTTTTATAGGTTATGTTTTTCTGTTCCGGCGCATGCGCACTATGGATACATGTACGGCTAGCGTCATGATCCTGGGCGCATGCGCGGTACAGGCATTGACATATCTTACGTCACACCGCTAGATTTCCATCCTCGCCCCGATCTACGTGCCCATATGTGGAATGCCTCACTGCATGTCCGCATCCCGGCGGTGATGTCAGACGCCGTCGGGATGGAGGGACTATAAGTATGCGGCGATCGGCCGCTACTCTCTGTCGGTGGCTTTTCTGCTAAAGGGGAGGCTGTGTCTCTCATTCCCCTTCACTGCATGCCTGCCCACACTTTGTTTCAGGTAATTGCCTCCACACACTGACTCTGCTTGTTACTAAAGTGGCTCACTGTTGTGGTTAGCACATTTATTGATATGATTTTTTCATTGTTTTTTCTTTGCGATGTACCTATATTTTTCAACATTCATTCTTTATTTGCGAACTGCCAACAACCAGTCAGTGCTAAGTCTCTCACTAGGGAGACTTTAAGCGGCTGCTTTCATTTTGCAAAAGGCTTTAATGACTCTCTGATTGAATTTTGTTATCTATGTATGCAGTAATTATTCTATCCATGTGTTTTTTTATCCATAATCATTTCAATTTTCATAAGATGTGATATTTACTCTGTGTTTCTCATCCCTAGTATACCACATGTTTACCAGAACTCCTAATAAAGCTCATAAAGAGCGAAACATGTCAAGTGGTATCTACTAATTGTTTTTTTTCATTGTCTTTGTAAAGCCAGATATGGACACTGAGAAACCTGTTTTTAACCTTTGACAATATGTATTAAAGATAATAAATACATTTTTGTACGGATAGACTTTGCATACATACTTATTTACTCCAATTACTATAGTATTTAAGCACCTTTAAAAGGTAAGATTGGTAAGATTGTCTCTATTATGATTATCTATTGATTAGTTGTTTCTTTTTGCTGTGTTGAATTTATTTTATTTCTCATTGATTAATTGGTTATGATTTCAATACCTTTATGAGACTCTCTGATTGAATTTTGTTATCTATGTATGCAGTAATTATTCTATCCGTGTGTTTTTTATCCATAATAATTTCAATTTTCATAGGATGTGATATTTACTCTGTGTTTCTCATCCCTAGTATACCACATGTTTACCAGAACTCCTGGTGAAGCTCATAAAGAGCGAAACATGTCGAGTGGTATCTACTAAGTGTTTTTTTTCATTGTCTTTGCAAAGCCAGATATGGACACTGAGAAACCTGTTTTTAACCTTTGATAATATGTATTAAAGATAATAAATTTTTGTACAGATAGACTTTGCATAAATACTTTTTTACTCCAATTACTATAGTATTTAAGCACCTTTAAAAGTCCCTGGGGAAATTTCACCCCATCCCCTTTTCTTTCATGATACATCTGGGTTTGGGCCTAAGTCTTATTAGTGTCAGGAACGGCCAGTCCCACCGGCTCATACTCAGTTCCACTATCCTCATCCGAGAAACCAATCTCCGCATGAACAACTCGAGCCACCACTTTCTCTCTATTTCCAACGATAGAGCTCGATTCTCTTGACCTTTGGCTGTTCTCTACTAATAGGGCCTCCTCTTCTCGTACTTCTCTTATCAATTCAGGATACGTAGGCACCACCTTGGTTCTCTTCAATAACAACTTTAATACGATGGGATGGTTTGGCCGTGCCCCTTGCAAAACCCGGTCTAGACAAGCTTGATCAACATCCTTGGGATCAATACCTCTCTTGAGGATACGTTGATGCAGCATTCTGTCTACTTGAGATATGTATTCAGACAGATTCTCCCCCTTTTGTTGGTGAGTGTGATTAAACTTGTATATCAGGTCGGCAGTGGTTTCAACCCTCCCGAATACAGCATACAGAGCATCTATGTAGTCCATGGCAACACAAGTTTTCTTTCCCATCCTCAGGTTATGGATCACATCAGCCACCGGGCCTCGAAGGCTCTCACTGAGCCGTTGCCACTTCACAGCCTCTGAAACGCTCCACTCTTCCATGGCTTGAAGGGCCTGGCTTGTCAACTGCCCTAAGAAAAACTTAAGTCTCCGATAGCTCTGGTTCGCATTTCCAGACCCATTCTTCACTAAGCTATTAACTAGCAGGCTCATATCCGTGTAGAACAAAAGGAGGGGAACTGGCCCCTTGAGAGTTGGCTCCCACAGATACGGAGCCCTTCTCCCAAGCTCTGGACAATGGCTGCCTCTCAGCATGCTTTCCCCCCACTTTAAGTGGGATCACTCTAGTAATCACCCCTTTGGCTAGACGTACCTCTTCCTCCTGAAAGCACTCAGGTATCTTTTCCTGCCATTCCAAGAGTATCCTAACTTGACCCAGGCCGTGCTCGGCTTCTGTTTCCACGATGTAGGCCTGGTGTCCTGGGGCCAGGGCTCTCACCCACCTTCTAATCTCTCCCTAGTGTGTTCACTTCCAGAGATCTCTAGAACAGTGTTTTTTTCCATTTGAGCTCTCTGACTCTTGCTCCAGGCCTCCGCGACCACCGAAGCTGCTTCCCACGCAGATTGTGTCTCTTGTCTAGGTTGACTAGGTCCGGCTGCAGATGGAATCCCGGACAAGCCCCCAAATGTAGCACTGCTCCTTGGGGACTTCTTGGATTTACCTACTCATCTGCACCTTCATGGCCCTGGAAACATTCCAACCTACCTGACACTCTGGGTTCAGACATCTTTGCACCACCTTAAAGTAATAAGTCAATCCACTCAATGAGTTAATAATCTATTAACGTTTACTGAATAACTCAAGGAAGATTTTGTTGCATAAGGAGGTAATAGATCAACTGAATAGTCCTAGTTCAGAAGAAGAATTCCTCCACAATAATACAAGTTAAAACAATCTGGAGAGAACAGTGTCTTATATACATGTATGTACAATGGAATACCACTTAAACATGACCTATAAGCAAAAGTTAAAACATTAATTCTGTCAAAAGTTCTAAAGGGAGAAACCCAGGCTGGCCTATTCAACTGTTAATCCTAATGAGAGATCAATTAAACAAGATCAGTATGAGGGCCCATTAAGTAGTAATGACAGTAATGTCCCAGTTGCAGGCCTGATGGTCTTTGCTAGCAGTCGGAGCTCGTTAACTATATCCAATAAGGTGCAGTAATAAGGCAATGGTATTTCTTGGTAAGGTTGATGCGACATGTTTAAATAGAGATGCAGTAAAGTGTTTCTTCAGGGTAAAGTTGTCATTGCACAGTGTCCTAGTGAAGCAGCAAAGAAACGTTTGTAAAGGTGGGCAATTGCCCTCTCACCAATGACCAGGCCGATTCCATGCCTTCTAAACAGCGATTCCACTCGCGATGATCATCCGATGAACAGCACAAAGCGGCGGTTGTTGACTCTCAGGGTGATGCTGGATAAATGCCTGATGATCAGCAAGCAGGGATGGGCCCTTCTCGGCCGGGTTGGCATGTCGTACACCATGTGGTAGGCCATGACCTTACCCTCTCGGAACAGAGAGGTCTGTCACACACCAGGCCCGGGAGGAAGAGAGTGCAACACGCATCTCTGGTCTCTTTTATGTTCCCTGATGATAGCAAAGATCCCTGGGATATGAAGTCCAGGTGCATAGTCATACAGAGTAATTGCCATTCTGAGGAACCACTAATTCCACAATCCCTTTGTGTCGGCTCACAGATATGATGTCAGTTAGTGATGCTGGGCACTAGAGAGACAATACAGTACATTGAAATGACGGGGAATCACCATGCTTTGCAACTGTAGTCCACATTGCTACAACTATAAAAAATACTTTTCATTTGTTCAAATGGCAGTGGCTGATGCCAATTATTCATTTACATTTGTGGATATACAGTATCTCACAAAAGTGAGTACACCCCTCACATTTTTGTAAATATTTTATTACATCTTTTCATGTGACAACACTGAAAAAAATGACACAATGTAAATTAGTGAGTGTACAGCTTGTATAACTGTCAGGGATGTGCTGGCCATAGTGCAGCCAAAGCTCCTAGGCAGAGGCAAATATGCATTCACAGAGGTGCATTTGCAGGTGCCTGTTTTGCTGGGCATAGGCTAATATGCACGCACATTAACCATTAATGCTGGCGCCAAATGGCCTATATAATGACCTGTCTGATCTGCAGCTTTACCTGAGTCTGATCCTGTATCTGCATCTGCATCTGATTACTTGTGTTTGACCTGGCTTCCTTGACTAAGCTTGCTTATCTCCAGTCCTGACCCGGCTTGCCTTAACCTTGTTATACCTGCTATTCTGCTGATATCCTGCTGCCAACCTCTGCCTGTCTACTGACCAATCTTTGCTTACTATTTAAGCCATATCTGATTATCTGTGATAAACCCGGCTTGTCTGACCCTGCTCCACTCTGGCTTCATCCATCCTGCTCCATCCAGTACCTGGTGACGCTGTCCTGCATCTGCTGTGCACCCACACCTGCTACCACCACCTGCTGCTCACGACCCAGCCTGGTCATCTCTGCCTTCAATAAGATATTCCGCAGGCACTCCTACCTCACTGCGCTCTCGCGGCCACTGTCGCAACTCCAGTGGTCCCTGAGCCAGGGCTGTAAGAGAGGTCTCCTTCTGAAAGTCAGGCTCTGTTACAAGGTTTGTGACAAAAAAAGTCAGCTTTTGACAATTCCTTTATTAAAAAAGAAAAGAAAAAGTGTCCTGCAATGTAGATCCATCATCAGGCCACCCGACGGACCAGAAAAATACTAAAAAAAATGAAAAAAATCCTGCCTCCATGGGAGGGCTATCACCTACTGCTGTCTTTTCCCTTTGACAGTTCTTATAAAGGCAAGGTCTTTTCGCAATGAAAGCTGTTATATAGCTGAGGGTGGGGCCACCCGGTGATGTAAACAGGGACCCTGCCCCTCTGACATCGTATGGCGTCACATGACATCAGAAGGGGCGGGGTCACTCCGTTACGTCACCAGGTGGCGCCGCCCTTGCCTATATAATAGCTGTCACAGCCAAGAGACAGCAGTTGGCGGGAGGCCTCCCATCGAGGCAGAGATTTTTTATTTTCTTCTATTTTTAGGGTCCGTCGGGCGGCGTAATTGAAGATGGATGGACATCGCGGAACACTTTTTTAATATAGGAATTGTCAAAAAACTGTCTGTTGTGGTTTTTACTTTTTGACACTTTTTTTGGTGAATGGCCAGGGTTGTCAGTAAGAGGCTCTTGTCCCCATCAACATGGGGACAAGGTGCATTGGTGGGGACCCCAAAGCACCCTCCCCATGTTAAGCAAGCAGCCTGGTATGGTTCAGGAGGGGGGGGCGCTCGCTTGGCCTGACTGGCTGCTTGCTTGGATAAAATCTATACCGGACCCAAAGGGCCTGGTACGGACTTTGGGGAGGACCCCATGCTGTTTTTTTTTTTTCCTTTTTTTATATTCTTTATTTTATTTTAAAAGCTGCTTTTTGTACAGACACACATGGGAAAAACAATTGCATGTATACCATGAGATACAGCTTAAGTGAGAGTAATTTCCTATATTGGCACATAAAGTTAAAAAATCATATTCCTTACATTATAATAACAGTTTTAACAGACTCTTAGGTCCCTGCCGTCCTGACTAAACGGTAATCCAAAAAAGACAAAACAACACTATAACAAAAACCTATATAGAAAGGATGAAAAGGGAAGAAAGAAAAAAAAAAGAGTAAGGGAATTAATAAAAATATAAATAAGACCCCTATTCCCCCTCCACTGGAGCACGGCCATAGTCCATGGAACAGGTAAAGAGGGACCAGTTGATCTATTTTTTGTTGAATTTCTCCTCTTTACCTTGCATAGTTGCAGTAATAATAAATGACATACAAGAAGGGGAGAATGTATATCTCCATATACTGGGACTTTAAATGAAACGCACAAGGAAGAGGGGGTAGTGCGTCTCCATCCCTAATCTATATTCAAAAAACAAAACGAGTGTGGGACTTTAAATGAGGCAGGCTCAAAAACAATGTAGGAGTAGAAATATTATTATTATTATACATAAATGTCGAAGAGCGTTTATATGTGACAAATAATTGTTCATGTACTTCATTCCTTTGGTGCTTGGCAGTGCTACTGGGTTTATCATAAAAATACCTTCTACTTATCTTATAGATTCTACTTGCCGATACTGGCATAATACTCCATTTACTCTATTTGTCTACTGGCTGAGGGCTGTTCATTGTGGGTCTGATGCTTTGGGTGGACTGTTTGCACCTCAGCTCCCGGGGGAGGCTTGATGTGGTGACTTATGCACAGCAGGATAATTCGAGCTCGGCATTCCAATGGGGTGTAAGTTTTTGTAGACTTGATCCTCTTTTTTCTATATAAATCCGTTATGTATAGTATTTCTCACACCATGGGCTTTTAAATTTAAAACATCTGTTATTGTTTACAGACAATATATTTGCTCCTGATGAGTCGGTTTACCAACGAAATGCGTCGAGATTTTGAGGAACCACAACCCCTCACATTTCCATCAATTTTTACAACAATCTTATGAAATTTATTGTACATCATTACTGTATATTTATGAAATCTGTATAAATCTTTTTTCATGTTATGAGAATCAAGTTTTATATCATGTCTACTCGGATGTTATGTTTGTACATGTTTTGAACAATTATTTGTCACATATAAACGCTCTTCGACATTTATGTATAATAATAATAATATTTCTACTCCTACATTGTTTTTGAGCCTGCCTCATTTAAAGTCCCACACTCGTTTTCTTTTTGGAATAATAATAAATGAGACCCCTATTTCCCCTCCACTAGAGCACGATCATAGTCCGTGGAAAAAGTAAAGAGGGACCAGTTCATCCATTTTTTGTTAAATTAGGTGGCGTAATTGAAGATGGATGGACATCGCGGAACACTTTTTTAATATAGGAATTGTCAAAAACTGTCTGTTGTGGTTTTTACTTTTTGACACTTTTTTGGTGAATGGCCAGGGTTGTCAGTAAGAGGCTCTTGTCCCCACCAACATGGGGACAAGGTGCTTTGGGGGGGACCCCAAAGCACCCTCCCTATGTTGAGGGCAAGCAGCCTGGTATGGTTCAGGAGGGGGGGCGCTCGCTCGCCCCCCCTTTCCTGGCCTGACTGGCTGCTTGCTTGTATAAGGGTCTGGTATGGATTTTGGGGGGTTCACACAACAATTTTGGCGTGGAGTTCCCCTTAAAATCTATACCGGACCCAAAGGGCCTGGTACAGATTTTGGGGAGGACCCCATGCTGTTTTTTTTCCTTTTTTTTAATATTCTTTATTTTATTTTAAAAACAGCTTTTTGTACAGACACACATGGGAAAAACAATTGCATGTATACCATGAGATAGTTAAAAGTTAAAAAATCATATTCCTTACATTATAATAACAGTGTTAACAGACTCTTAGGTCTCTGCCGTCCTGACTAAACGGTAATCCAAAAAGACAAAACAACACTATAACAAAAACCTATATAGAAAGAATGAAAAGGAAGAAAAAAAAAGAGTAAGGGAAGAAATAAAAATATAAATTCCCCCTCCACTGGAGCACGGCCATAGTCCATGGAACAGGTAAAGAGGGACCAATTGATCTATTTTTTGTTGAATTTCTCCTCTTTACCTTGCATAGTTGCGGTAATAATAAATGAGACCCCTATTTCCTCTCCACTAGAGCACGGTCATAGTCCATGGAACAGGTAAAGAGGGACCAGTTGATCCATTTTTTGTTAAACTTCTCCTGTTTACCTTGCATAGTTGCGGTAATATTTACCATGGCATGTATGTAAGCTATTTTAATAAGCCACAGCGAAATCGAGGGAGGTGATTCCTGCTTCCATAGGGCCAGAATACAGGCCTTAGCCGCATTCAGAATATAGGCCAACAATGAGTTTTTATATTTATGCTTTAGTAAAAGCGAGAAACAAATCATCAGAGGTAATGGGGGACTCTGATCCTAGCGCTCAAAATGGAAAAAAAAAAATTTGTGCACTACTAGCCGCTATTATAAAATCAAACAATCATATAAGAAAGTATACTCTCTTAGGAACACCTTTACATTAAGAGCTTCAGTGTGTAATGGGTTTTAAGTCTAATGGTTATAGCACTATATGAGCAATCTTACTAATGAATGACCTTATTCACAATAAGCGCTGTTAATACTTTCTTCTCCTAAGACAGTATACTTTGTTATACATTTACGCTTTGAAAATTCTGAGAAGTGGAGATGATACATGGCCGGGTCAGATCCCAAGTCATGTTCAGTGAGCTATTTTATGATATCTTGCACTTTAGACCAGAACTTCTCCAATTTCGGGCAGGTCCAGAAAATATGCATCTTTGTACCCTCTGCCTTTCTGCACCACCAGCAGGTGTTCGTCGCATCAGGATCTATTTTCTGTAAAAGAGATGGGACCTTATACCACCGTGTGAGGATCTTATAGCTCATTTTTTGATATTTACTAGCCACTGAAGAATAGTGAGCAAAGTAAAGGATATGTTCCCGCTCCTCGTCGGAAAATGTGGTGTCCAGATCTCTTTCCCATTTCCGAAGAAATCCAGGGACGAATCCCTCGGGAGGATGTATTAGCACTTTATAGGCTTCAGATACCCCATGGGCGGGGGGAGCCTCTACCAGACATACATTTTCCACCCCCCGCGGAGGAGACATGGGTAAGTTGCCGGAGCCACCACAGGTCTAATGGTGGATTAAGCATCGACTGTATTTCAGCTCTAGCATCATTCAACCTGGAGTCTACAAGCTAGTCACAGTATGGCCGGGGGGGGGGGGAATGCTGGATTTCCCAATACTGGGTAAAGCACAGTAATCTCCCCTTCTGACTTGGAGAAAAAATGGCTTTGTTGGACTACTCTAAGGGATGCCCCTATGTGTGGATGGTGCTGTAAGGTTCCAAGAGATCTTGGGAGTAGCCATGGCAAACATTGTAAAGGGATCCCACTACAGGATTGTTCAATCGATACCCACGCTTTATGTCCCTCGTCTCTACACCATGCTAGTACCCTGGTGAGGTGGACTGCCTGGTAGTATCGAAGAGGGTCTGGAAAGGCCTCATGAGCTAAACCTTGCCCTGCCAGGAATCAGGACATAATAAAAAAGTTTGTTCAGAACAGTGACAAAAAAGGTAGGAATTTTCAACAGAAATACAATAATATTCTGATGTCAGTATCGTGTTTTTAAGAAGAATAAAACTATGGAACCGACTACTGCACCATGAAGTCTCTTCTTCTTTATCCTTCCTAACACCGGTCCTGGAGCAATTGTTACCTTACCTATTTACCATCTCGTGGAGAAACATTGCAGGAGGAGCACAAGCAGTGGTGAGAGGAGAGGTTACCATTAGCGGAATCCGTGGATATACCGCCCTTGGCTAGCTGAGCTCCTTTTGATATGCCTGTTTGATCTCTATAACCTGAGATTCATCTCATCTGATCTGTACATCTGATAACCTTTGTGAATATCAGCGGGCTTTGGAGCATTGGGTTTTTTTCCCGGAGGACCTGGCAGACTAGGTGATATGAGTATCTCACACATTGATCATACAGTCTTTCTTTCCTCTGAGCTACCCGGGTTTCCATTGGAACATGTACATATCTGGACACCGCGAGTGAGCCTGGAGTTTTACTCCCCGCCATCTGAACACCGGGAGCGGCAGCAAGCTTAAAGGCCTTGGCTGGGCTATAGCCACTTGCCTCTTTAAGCTTGCCATCTGGTAAGCTGAATCAACAGCTACGGTGGATTAGCATTATTGTCTATAGGTGTACGGTGGTGGTGTTTACATTTTTGAAGGACTCATTTTTTTTTTTTTTTTCTTTTTATGTCATTTGTTATGGATTTTATTTCAATTTTTAGCGCAGCTTTTCTATATAAATTCTGGAAAGGCTATGCCTCCATGAGTTTTAGTCATGGCCAAATTTAAGCGAGACAGGCGTGGATGCATTTTCGCCCAAACGCATCTGATAAAAAGACTGCGCAATGACTTCAGGAAAGAGGTTGGAACGACTATTGGCAAAGTCTGAAAAAGATAAAGTAACCTCGGTATAATATTCATTTTGAGAATAGCGTTCTGTCCCACCCATGTATAAGAGCCCTTGTTCCATCTTTCCAGGTCAGAGGCAAGAGCACGAAGCATTGGCGGAAAGTTAGCTGAAAATATTTTAGAGACAAAGGACACCCTTGTCTGGTGCCATTGGTCAAATTAAAGTATGTAGAAGTTACCTCGTTGATTCTGACAGCTGTGGACAGGCCAGAGTATATAGCGTCTATCCATTTCCTAATAGCCTCAAACTTCCCTCTGCAATTTCTATGTAGAAGGGTAAATTTCTCTTTTAATACACCGGTAGTTTCTTTTATTTGCGTTCTCCATTCCTCCACTGTCGGTAAATAAGTGAAGATCCATTTCTGTGTAATTGATTTACGTGCCTGGAATAAACTTCTCGCTATTGTATCATTAGTATTTTTCCTGATGACGCATTCATGATGCGAAACGCGTAGAGGCTGCTGGGAGTTTTTTTGCATCAGGTGACCGGACGTGAACGGGAACGAGGCTTGGAGCGCAACCGAGCGTGGAGACCGCACATTACTATTACGCGGACCATGCAAACAGCCATACACCCGTCCGTAACTGCTGGATAAGCTTCGTGCCAGCTCGAGGGCACTTTTAAATGTGAGTGGTTATTCTTACTTTGAATTTTAAAATAAATAGTTCAAACATATTGCGCTATGATCGCCTTTTGTCCCTATGCTTTCCTATGAGGAATACTAGAGTCCAAGTTTTTAGCCAGTGAGGAGTGTTGCTTAGGTGGAGTGGTTATCCCTTGAATGAACCAAAGGCGCATCTTTAATTAAGCATCTGGTGAGTGGCCAATCTAAATGGTGGAGGTGTCTCACTCAGTCACATATGAATATTGAAGGAACTTAGGAGCACGCCAGTCACATTAATGGTTACAAGATTTTGCAACACGTTTGAAGGACTTTTTTGCATGTATTGAATAATATATGGTTATATGTTTTTTTGATTTACAGCTTTAAGTATATGCACATGAAAATATTTATAAGTGATTATTTGGAGTAATAGAAAATGAACATTGCAAGTGGTGGTTAATTCATGGGAGTAGCGCATTCACACACACTAATTAGCATTTTTTACCCATCTTAATGAAGGGTTTTATTTGAGTGCAGCAACCCTGATATATAAGGTTGAATTATTTATATATTTTTTGAGAAATTAGGGGTTTGTGCGCCGGTGACACACACACAGTAAAGGACATCCTTGTCTGGTGCCATTGGTCAAATTAAAGTATGTAGAAGTTACCTCGTTGATTCTGACAGCTGTGGACGGGCCAGAGTATATAGCGTCTATCCATTTCCTAATAGCCTCAAACTTCCCTCTGCAATTTCTATGTAGAAGGGTAAATTTCTCTTTTAATACACCGGTAGTTTCTTTTATTTGCGTTCTCCATTCCTCCACTGTCGGTGAATAAGTGAAGATCCATTTCTGTGCAATTGATTTACGTGCCTGGAATAAACTTCTCGCTATTGTATCATTAGTATTTTTCGACAAACTAGATTCCTCCAATTTATTTAATATACAAATTCCAGGCTCCACCAACAGTTTGATTTGAAGCACCTCATTAATGGTTTTAATTATGTCCTGCCAATATCGATGGAGTTTAGGGCATCTCCAAAACATATGTATTAAGTTTGCTGGGTTACCTCCACAGCGCGGACATAGGGGGGAATCTATGCTTCCAACCAAATAGTTTCTCCGGGTTATAGTATGATCTATGTAGGATAAACAATTGCGTTCGTTTTTGTGTGGCAGAAGAGGGTACCTTTGGGATCGCGGCCAAAGCCATTGCCCTCTGATCCTCTGACAACGGTCCAAGGTCTTGCTCCCAACGAGCCCTAGAAGGGATATCTATGGGTTTTTTAGACTTGTTTTGTAATATCTCTTATGCCCCGTACACACGGTCGGACTTTGTTCGGACATTCCGACAACAAAATCCTAGGATTTTTTCCGATGGATGTTGGCTCAAACTTGTTTTGCGTACACACGGTCGCACAAAGTTGTCGGAATTTCCGATCGCCAACAACACGGTGACGTCAAGCACGTACAACGAGACTAGAAAAGGCCAGCTCAGAACCAAGCGCGTCACCCTTTCGGCTCCTTTTGCTAATCTCGTGTTAGTAAAAGTTTGGTGAGAGACGATTCGCGCTTTTTCAGACTCGTGGCTTTCAGATCGTTCTCTGCCGTTCAGTTTGTGCTTGTGGGTTTGTATCTGCTCTTTAGTGCGTGCAAGCAAGTTCCGCTTGACTTTAATTAGTCATTGTATTCTTGTTCGTTCGTTACTGTTTTTCAGGTCGCTCTTCACAGGCCTTGCTGTTCTTCAGTGCGTTTTGTTATTTCGTTCTGAGCAGCCAACTGTTTTCTAGCCATGTTGCGTATGCGTACTCCTCGTAGAGTTCGTGCTGTGCGGGGGCTTGGTGTTGGGGTCCTGACCTTGACACAAGTCCAGTCCATGAACAGGGTGGGGAGGAGTTCATGGACCAAGAATTGGTTGCTTCAGCGTGACCAGTTCTCTCATATGCCTTTGCTCCGTGAGATCCATGAGAATAATCCTGATGATTTCAGGAACTTTCTCAGGATGACGGACCCCGTGTTTCACCGTCTGTTGGCTTCGCTGACCCCTTATATTAGCAGGCAGGATACCTGCATGAGGCAAGCCATCACTCCGGAGCAGAGGTTGGTCGCTACCCTGCGGTATTTGGCGACAGGGAGAGGTCTGCAGGACCTGAAGTTCTCGACAGGCATCTCCCCCCAGGCTCTGGGTATCATCATCCCAGAGACCTGTTCTGTCATCATACAGGTCCTGCAGAAGGAGTATATGAAGGTAAGATTTTTTTCTTTTAATATCACATTTTATTGTATTGAATGTTTGATAATATATTGTATTTCTTTCCTCATTCCCTAATGACCATGATTGGAATATGCTGTGAATGTCCCCTTTGTTCTCATGCATGCAGGATTTTTATGTAATTATTTTTTTAGGTCCTTCATACAGCTTGGCCTTCAATAACCTCCCCAGCATGCTCTCTCCTGGCCCTATATTCACCTCATGTAGTCACTTAACAATGTATTTTATCAGCTCCATAGTAGTGCTTTACCCCAAACACCCTCCAAAATGTTTTTAAATGTTATTTTAGGTTTAAATTCAGGCAGAGTACCAGAGGCTTTTTTTTGTGGTGTCCCCAAATCATTTTTAGTAACCCTCCCTCCCCCAACTGCTAAGTCAGCTGATCCCAATTCTCTATCCTCAATCATCTATCTGCTGACTTTGCCAAACCCATACACACTATACCCATCTCTTTTGTGCTCAGATTTATGGATGAATTCCCCAAAGCATGTAGTGCAAGGGCCTGCCTGTATACTTTCAAATTGTACTGTTTAAAGTTTTTGTATCCTATTATTATCTTGACATGTAATAGCAGAATGTCCAAATGTCCTCAAATGTGTACAGTGTGTACTTATATCTTTGTATTATGACACTTCTTACCTGTCCAGTGGGCTGCCAATAGTGTAACTAAGGAGGGTCTGTTCCAAGTAATACCCTGTATTTAGGCATTCATCTCTCAATGAAGTGAAGAGGGTTACCTGTCCAAGATTTTCACACCCCCCATAATGTTAGAAATGGCCCATGAAAGGGGGGGGGGGGAATATGATAGGTGTACCTTATACTTTGGCGTTGTTACATTCCCCTTAATAAATGCTATCTGGAGGTTGTCCCATAATGTTTGTGCCTAATCTGCTTGCCATGTTTCTGTGCAAAAATAGTAATTTTTTTTTTTTCTCAACAGTTTCCTTCCACGCCACAGGAATGGTAGACTGTGGCCTCCCACTTTGCCCAGCGGTGGGACTTTCCTAACTGCGGAGGGACAATTGATGGGAAACACGTCCACATCGCCCCACCACCCAACTCTGGGTCGTACTATTTCAACTATAAGGGGTTCAATAGTATTGTGATGTTGGCGGTGGTGTCGGCTAATTACGAGTTCCTGTATGTGGACGTGGGGAAGAATGGCCGGATGTCCGATGGTGGAGTCATCGCCCAGACGGAGTTCTACAGGCGTCTCCAGAATGGCAGCTTGGACTTGCCAGCTCCAGAGGACAATATGGAAGGACTCCCATTCATGTTCGTTGCTGATGAAGCGTTTGCGCTGGGGGACCACCTGATGCGGCCATTCCCGATGAGGACTCTCACCCCGGAACAGAGGGTTTTTAATTACCGGCTGGCAAGAGCCCGAAGAGTGGTGGAGAACACATTTGGAATCCTGGCCAGCCGGTTCCACCTATTTCTGACACCTATCCATATGGCGGAGTATAAACTGAACCATATTATACTGGCGTGCTGTATTCTCCATAACTTTTTAAGGAAACATTCGGCCAACTATGCTGGCTCAGTTGGGCCTGAGGCCTGGAGTGATACCTGAAACACTGATGGTGCTTGAAAGCGGCCGTCCTGGCTAGCCCTCCCTGAGTGCCCGTGATGTCCGGTTACGATACCTGGAGTTCTTTGCGGGTAGGGGGGCCATCAATATGCCTTCAGATTTGTGAAGCCTTTTTCCAATAAAAAATCAAACAAATGAAAATCTTTGTGGACATTTACTGCTTGTGTTTGTTTTAGCTGACCCTGACAGAAATGTGTGGAGTCCTGAAAATGGCGTGATTGTGTAACCTTATACAAAGCACTGTTGGCTGTTATTTACTAAAGGTGTATACACTTTTTATACTACAAGTGCTCTTGAAACTGCAATGAAAATGCTCTTGTAGTGCAAAGAGGATTTGCCCTTAGGAAATAACCCCCATTTTCGCACAAAACAGCAATTACATCACCCCAAAAGTGTTGTAGCGTTGAGACAATAATCCACACATTCTTGATTAACAAACTTTTTTATACCTGCACAATCACATGTGCATTTACCAAAGGTTTTTAAAACAAACCAACATGTTTGTTGAATAACAATTTTTTGGGTGGCATTATCAAAAATATAAATGTCCATTTAAGATAAAACAGGCCTGTGTAAAACCAACAAGAAAGACAAAAAACTTGAACTTACAAAGTTCACATATGGTAAAACCTGAAGGCAATATCAGACATGAGTATTTAGGAACTGTGTTTGATATTGCGTTCAGATGGGGTCAAATCACCCCAGGAAAAGCCAAATTTGGAAGATGCACACCAATTTACGAATGTAAACATGTTCTAGCTGCCATCACGGGGGATCAAGGGATGTGTTTTGGAGGAGCAAGCCCTTCCTCACCGCTACTTTATATTTGAGGAAGGGGTTGCACCCCCAAAACGCGTCCATTGATCTCCCGTGATGGCAGATAGCACATGTTGGCACACTGTGTGCATCCTCCAAATTCGGCTTTTCAAAACATTGCTAAAATATTTCAAACATTGGACCACACTAAAAAAAGTGATTTTGTGGGGTTTTAAATTCGCCCCAAAACATCAATGATGTTATTATTTTTTTGAATCACATCGTTTATTTTTTTCTGGATGTTTTGCAATTCTACATTACACCCCATGATCTCCCCGATCGGGATCTGGGCACTTTCTGATGTGAAAGGATCTCGATCCCTAACATCACGATCACCTAAAAAGAGAGAAACCAAACAAAAACAGGTATCAAAAATCTGCCACCATACATCTCTTACCTGAGTCTGTGGTCGCAGACACTCACCTGTTGTGGTGCCAATTTCCACCACGTCTTTCTCCTCCTGCTCTTCTTGGGTTGGGGGTATTTCACCTTCTTCCATAGGTGGGGGGTCTGTGGTCTCCTCGGATGAGGGGTGTCCTCCGAGTCTTTTCTCCCCTATGTAAAACAAAAATGGTATAATTAGCACACAGATATTTGATGGCAGAACTAGAAATAGGAAACATTGCTTGGAAGTGGGGTACAATTGTCTATTTTAGCCGAGTTCCAAGATGTTGTTTTTTAATTGGCCTTTGTCAAGCTGCAATACTTTACCTGTTTAGTACAAGCTTCACAGATGGAGACCCCCCTATAGTATACACTGGAGCACCTGTGTGGCCCCCTAATAAAAATGGTGTTCTTGTGTCCCACACTAGTGCTCCAGTGTCCAGATGTGAAAACCGCTGCTCAGTGTCCTCTCCTTACACAGAATCTAGTTTGCATTTCATTCTAGTAACAAACCCATCTACACAAACAAATATTTGGCATCCAAGTAGGCCCTAAAAAATGTCGGAAAATGCATATGGCCTAAACAATGGTGTTTTAGAGGGGTCCAAAAAAATGTTTGATACGAACGAATAATGGGCCCATGAACATTAAAATTGACATTTTAAACTGTACAATTAAGAAAAGCATATGGAGCAACACGAACGTAAGAAAGACAAAAAGAATAGGAACACAGCACAACTACTTACTTTTTTGCAGCACTCTCCGGATCTTTCTGTACTGCTCGGGCTCTCTTATTTTCAGGTCCGACCACCGCTTCCTGAGCTGATCTTTCGATCGTCGTACCCCGAAATTCCTGTGCAGACTTTTGACCACTTTCGCCATGATCTTGGCCTTTCTGACATTGGGGTTGGGGTAAGGCCCATACTTTCCGTCATAGTCGGCCTTCTTCAGGATGTCGACCATCTCCAACATCTCCCCAAAGGACATATTTGTGGCCTTAAATCGTCTCCTTCTGGATCGGGACGTGTCCGAATCCGGGCTTTCCTACTCCTCCTCCTCGTTCCTGTAATTAGCACGCACCTGCTGTGACTCCGCCATGTGCTCTTCCCCCACTGCGCCGAACGAAAAGGGGCAGGGAATATAATAGAAAGAACGTCAGGGGTGGGCGGAGTTAAACGCATGCGCAGTGTATATAAAGCGTATTACGTACGATCTGTGAGCGGAGCAAGGAGCATTGGACGCGCCGATCGTAAGAACGAAGGTAAGAGACAAACTTGTGCCTATACTGCTTCTACATTGAGACCTATATTGTAACAAGATTAGGAGAGTTTTGTCTGACATTAGGCTTTGTCTTGTGTTGTGTCTTGCAGTGAACATGGATATCTTAGTTAAAGACAATGACTTCATGTCACTATTCATTGATATGTTAAGGGAGCTGCCATGTCTGTGGGAGATTAACCACCCACATTACAAGAACCAAGCAAAGAGGAAGGCAGCACTGGAGCAATTGTGTGAAATTGTGAAGCAGGTGATCCCCACGGCAGACATCACCTATTTGAAGATCTTAATTGGTGGCCTGAGGAGCACATATGTAAGGGAGCGCCAGAAAGTCCTGGATTCGCAGAGATCCGGAGCAGCAGATGACATCTATGTCCCCAGGATGTGGTACTATGACAGGCTGCATTTTCTGGCAGGCCAGACTGAACCCAGGCCATCCCTCTCCAGTCTTCCTTCCACGCTTCCTTCCCCCCCGGCTGAGGCTTCTGACGCCCAACCTGGGCCTTCCAGGCAACATGTGGAGGAGCCCAGCTTGAGCCAGGTATAGCATTCCTCTAAATATTTCTGGTTGTCCAATCAATGATGTTAACTAGATGTTAGTTGGGAGTACTAATTTAGGATTGTGATTGATGATGCAAAAACTAAAACCATGTCCCTTTTCATACACAGGGAAGTCACAGCCAGGAGGTGGCCGGGCCGAGCCGGCTGCCTGATCTGCATGTCCCTCCATTCCCCCTGGAAAGAGAAAGTGGCAGGAGGAGTGCCCTAGAGGAGGCTGGCAGAGGACTCTTTTGGAGGGCTACAGAGGTCCTGGGAGCACCACACACAGTGGAGGACGACATTGCTGCTACCATTGCCTATAAAATGCAGAGGATGGAGGAGGGACAACAACTCATATGTGAGTCGCTCATATTGGAGGCTCTTAACAAAGGTATGAGGGGCCAAATTACAGCTCAGACACACCTTTGCGATGGTCCTCCTCCTCCTCCTGCAGGTCCTCCTCCTCCTTCTCCTCCAGGTCCTCCCAGTCCTCCTCCTCCTCCTGCCACATCTCCAACAGCCACAGCGTGGAGAGAAGACCAGAAAGTGAGGACCCTGGATCCAGTCTGGTCGGCCAAGAGATGCAGCCTCTTGTGGTACCACAGCCTGGGGACACAGATGTCATTTGCTGCTTTCCGGATCTCTGCGAATTCTGGACCAGGCTGCCCTTCCTTACATATGGACTCCTCAGGCCACCAATTTTGATGTTCAAGAATTGATGTCTGCCGTGGGGGTCCCAGGCTTCGCTAATTTCTCCTGTTGATCCAGTGTTGCCTCCCTCTTTGTTTGGTTCTGAGCCCTTAAAGGGTAATTTTTTTCTTTGCTAATTAGCTTCCTTTAAGCTAAAGCAGTGCTAGTTCACTTACCTGTTCCTTCTGGTTCTCTGCCAAATGTCAGAAATCCTTCTTTGAAATCTTCAATTCCTGTTGGTCTACATGGAGCTTGCCACCGTCATCCGAGCCGTTGTTCCTGGTGGTTAGTGATCGTGCTCGCCCCCTCCCTAGGACTACAGCCCTGCATGGAGATGCTCTCTACGTATCAGAGAGACACAGGGGCTGGGGAATAGTGGACGTGTCTACGATGCTGCAGCGACGCCTCCATGCACTAATCTTCACTGCCCCACCTTAACTCCGCCCCCTTGCAGTCCTCAGACTTGGATTCCTAATCGTCATTTTGTCTAGACTTTTTCAGACAGGAAAATATTACCAACTTCAACATTTTTTTTAAACAACAAGGTAATGTTAAAACATCATAGTAGACTATGAAATTACTGTTATTTAGAATTTATAATATCACATATTAAAGTTTATGTAGATTGTTTCCATTACTATAGTCATCCACCAGCATGCATTTTGTGTCTCCTCCTCCTACACAATGCAATCAAAAACGCCCTCTCTCCCCCACAACATTGTCTAAGCTGAATTATTAGTATTTTCATTAATCCCAGCTTCACATTTCTCCCTATTCTATCCCTCCATGTCAATTTATGCTAATCCATCCCTCTTTCTCATTCACTGTACACACTTCCATACGTCACATATCTCTCTTGTCCATCCCTCCATCCTATGTCCTGCACATGCATCGCTCGGTGTCATGTCTCCCATCTCCATCTATCCATCCATCCATCCCATGTCTTGTACATGCATTGCTTGGTGTCATGTCTCCCATCTCCATCCATCCATCCCATGTCCTGCACATGCATCGCTCGGTGTCATGTCTCCCATCTTCATCCATCCATCCATCCCATGTCTTGTACATGCATCGCTCGGTGTCATGTCTCCCATCTCCATCCATCCATCCCATGTCCTGCACATGCATCGCTCGGTGTCATGTCTTCCATCTCCATCCATCCCATGTCTTGTATATGCATTGCTCGGTGTCATGTCTCCCATCTCCATCCATCCCATGTCTTGTACATGCATCGCTCGGTGTCATGTCTCCCATCTCCATCCATCCATCCCATGTCTTGCACATGCATCGCTCGGTGTCATGTCTCCCATCTCCATCCATCCATCCATCCCATGTCTTGTACATGCATTGCTCTTTGTCATGTCTCCCATCTCCATCCATCCATCCCATGTCCTGCACATGCATCGCTCGGTGTCATGTCTCTCATCTCCATCCCTCCATCCCATGTCTTGTGCATGCATTGCTTGGTGTCATGTCTCCCATCTCCATCCCTCCGTCCCATGTTTTGTACATGCATTACTCGGTATCATGTCTCCCATCTCCATCCATCCATCCCATCTCTTGTACATGCATCGCTCAGTCTCATGTCTCTCATCTCCATCCCATGTCCTGCACATGCATCGCTCGGTGTCATGTCTCCCATCTCCATCCCTCCATCCCATGTCTTGTACATGCATTGCTCGGTGTCATGTCTCCCATCTCCATCCATCCATCCATCCCATGCCTTGTACATGCATTGCTCGGTGTCATGTCTCCCATCTCCATCCCATGTCTTGTGCATGCATTGCTCGGTGTCATGTCTCCCATCTCCATCCATCCATCCCATGTCTTGTGCATGCATTGCTCGGTGTCATGTCTCCCATCTCCATCCATCCATCCCATGTCTTGTACATGCATTGCTCGGTGTCATGTCTCCCATCTCCATCCATCCATCCATCCCATGTCTTCTGTATGCATTGCTCGGTGTCATGTCTCCCATCTCCATCCCTCCATCCCATGTCCTGCACATGCATCGTTCGGTGTCATGTCTCCCATCTCCATCCATCCCATGTCTTGTACATGCATTGCTCGGTGTCATGTCTCCCATCTCCATCCATCCATCCATCCCATGTCCAGCACATGCATTGCTCGGTGTCATGTCTCCCATCTCCATCCCTCCATCCCATGTCTTGTGCATGCATTGCTCGGTGTCATGTCTCCCATCTCCATCCATCCATCCATCCATCCCATGTCTTGTACATGCATTGCTCGGTATCATGTCTCCCATCTCCATCCATCCCATGTCTTGTACATGCATTGCTCGGTGTCATGTCTCCCATCTCCATCCCTCCATCCCATGTCTTGTGCATGCATTGCTCGGTGTCATGTCTCCCATCTCCATCCATCCATCCCATGTCTTGTGCATGCATTGCTCGGTGTCATGTCTTCCATCTCCATCTATCCATCCCATGTTTTGTACATGCATTGCTCGGTGTCATGTCTCCCATCTCCATCCATCCATCCATCCATCCCATCTCTTGTACATGCATCGCTCAGTCTCATGTCTCTCATCTCCATCCCATGTCCTGCACATGCATCGCTCGGTGTCATGTCTCCCATCTCCATCCCTCCATCCCATGCCTTGTACATGCATTGCTCGGTGTCATGTCTCCCATCTCCATCCATCCATCCCATGCCTTGTACATGCATTGCTCGGTGTCATGTCTCCCATCTCCATCCCATGTCTTGTGCATGCATTGCTCGGTGTCATGTCTCCCATCTCCATCCATCCATCCCATGTCTTGTGCATGCATTGCTCGGTGTCATGTCTTCCATCTCCATCCATCCATCCCATGTCTTGTACATGCATTGCTCGGTGTCATGTCTCCCATCTCCATCCATCCATCCATCCCATGTCTTCTGTATGCATTGCTCGGTGTCATGTCTCCCATCTCCATCCCTCCATCCCATGTCCTGCACATGCATCATTTGGTGTCATGTCTCCCATCTCCATCCATCCATCCATCCCATGTCTTTTACATGCATTGCTCGGTGTCATGTCTCCCATCTCCATCCATCCATCCCATGTCTTGTACATGCATTGCTCGGTGTTATGTCTCCCATCTCCATCCATCCCATGTCTTGTGCATGCATTGCTCGGTGTCATGTCTCCCATCTCCATCCCTCCATCCCATGTCCTGCACATGCAACGTTCGGTGTCATGTCTCCCATCTCCATCCATCCATCCATCCCATGTCTTGTACATGCATTGCTCGGTGTCATGTCTCCCATCTCCATTCATCCATCCATCCCATGTCCAGCACATGCATTGCTCGGTGTCATGTCTCCCATCTCCATCCCTCCATCCCATGTCTTGTGCATGCATTGCTCGGTGTCATGTCTCCCATCTCCATCCATCCATCCCATGTCTTGTACATGCATTGCTCGGTATCATGTCTCCCATCTCCATCCATCCCATGTCTTGTACATGCATTGCTCGGTGTCATGTCTCCCATCTCCATCCCTCCATCCCATGTCTTGTGCATGCATTGCTCGGTGTCATGTCTCCCATCTCCATCCATCCATCCCATGTCTTGTGCATGCATTGCTCGGTGTCATGTCTCCCATCTCCATCCATCCATCCCATGTCTTGTACATGCATTGCTCGGTGTCATGTCTCCCATCTCCATCCATCCATCCATCCCATGTCTTGTGCATGCATTGCTCGGTGTCATGTCTCCCATCTCCATCCCTCCATCCCATGTCCTGCACATGCATCGTTCAGTGTCATGTCTCCCATCTCCATCCATCCATCCATCCATTGTCTTGTACATGCATTGCTCGGTGTCATGTCTCCCATCTCCATCCATCCATCCATCCCATGTCCAGCACATGCATTGCTCGGTGTCATGTCTCCCATCTCCATCCCTCCATCCCATGTCTTGTGCATGCATTGCTCGGTGTCATGTCTCCCATCTCCATCCATCCATCCCATGTCTTGTACATGCATTGCTCGGTGTCATGTCTCCCATCTCCATCCATCCATCCCATGTCTTGTGTATGCATTGCTCGGTGTCATGTCTCCCATCTCCATCCCTCCATCCCATGTCTTGTACATGCATTGCTCGGTGTCATGTCTCCCATCTCCATCCATCCATCCATCCATCCATTGCATCTCTTATACATGCATCGCTCAGTCTCATGTCTCCCATCTCCATCCCTCCTTCTCATGTCCTGCACATGCATCGCTTGGTGTTATGTCTCCCATCTCCATCCCTCCATCCCATGTCTTGTACACGCATTGCTCGGTGTCATGTCTCCCATCTCCATCCATCCATCCCATGTCTTGTACATGCATTGCTCGGTGTCATGTCTCCCATCTCCATCCCTCCATCCCATGTCCTGCACATGCATCGTTCGGTGTCATGTCTCCCATCTCCATCCATCCATCCATCCATCCCATGTCTTGTACATGCATTGCTTGGTGTCATGTCTCCCATCTCCATCCATCCATCCATCCATCCCATGTCTTGTACATGCATTGCTCGGTGTCATGTCTCCCATCTCCATCCATCCATCCCATGTCTTGTGCATGCATTGCTCGGTGTCATGTCTCCCATCTCCATCCCTCCATCCCATGTCCTGCACATGCAACGTTCAGTGTCATGTCTCCCATCTCCATCCATCCATCCCATGTCTTGTACATGCATTGCTCGGTGTCATGTCTCCCATCTCCATCCATCCATCCATCCATCCATCCCATCTCTTATGCATGCATCGCTCAGTCTCATGTCTCCCATCTCCATCCCTCCATCCCATGTCTTGTACATGCATTGCTCGGTGTCATGTCTCCCATCTCCATTCATCCATCCCATGTCTTGTACATGCATCGCTCGGTCTGATGTCTCCCATCTCCATCCATCCATCCCATGTCTTGTACATGCATCGCTCGGTCTGATGTCTCCCATCTCCATCCATCCATCCCATGTCTTGTGCATGCATTGCTCGGTGTCATGTCTCCTATCTCCATCCCTCCATCCCATGTCCTGCACATGCATCACCGGTGTCATGTCTCCCATCTCCATCCCTCCATCCCATGTCTTGTGCATGCATTGCTCGGTGTCATGTCTCCCATCTCCATCCATCCATCCCATGTCTTGTACATGCATTGCTCGGTGTCATGTCTCCCATCTCCATCCATCCATCCATCCCATCTCTTGTACATGCATTGCTCGGTCTCATGTCTCCCATCTCCATCCATCCATCCATCCCATGTCTTGTGCATGCATCGCTTGGTCTCATGTCTCCCATCTACATCCCTTTATTTAACTTTTTGGATATCAATAAGTTACTCATTCACGCTTTTATATATTTCAGAATGCCCAGTTGTTTTGTCAAATCTTGCTCCATGAACTGGAGAAATGACAATATTACACTGCATTCATTTCCACGTGATCGAGAGAGGATAAAAACCTGGCTGGAAAAAATCAACATTCCTAGTGAGGAATTAGGATCATTAGTTGAAACTATTTTTAAATCTAAAATCTGGAAATTTAAAATTTGTTCTCAACATTTTTCGGAAAGTGATTACGAACTAAGAGGTGCACAAAAACATCTTAAGATTGCAGATTTCCCTTCTCTGCTATTAGAAAAAAATGTAAAAATCTGTCATATGGATTCTGAACACAACTACGCAAAACATAGAAGAACAGAAACTGAGATGACTTCACAATCGTCAACATATGTCTCAGACATGCGCTCAGGAGCAACTCAAACATCCATGGAATCTAATATTGAACCTCCAAATAAATCGATGGCTTCTGTATCCGAAGTTAGTGAATGTGAAATGGTAGTGTGTCAACCTGCGGACTATGAATTGATTGACAGTGTAATTTGCAGTTCTGTTTCAAATGAACCAATGTCGCTTATTGATCTCTCTGAGAACCAAGTTGAAATCAGTAATATCACTAATATTTCATCACACACTGTAAAAATCAAGCATAAAGCAAGATTTAAAAAAATTCATTGAGGCATCCAATGTCAACGAAAAAAGGAAGTGAAACCCAAAAAGATACAGGTATGCATACCTCAGTCTTCCGTCTCTGTTGCTATACAGTGCTCTTTGGTTGAATTACCTGAATTGAGTGTAATACCAAGATTACAAACTAGTATGTTCGATTTCTTGAATATCGAAAAAAGTAAAGAAGATATTTTACACTCTTCTTTTGCTGAAAATTTGACAACAAAAGCAAACATTGAATTTGAACATTTCAAACAATGTGAAGTGCCCACAATACATCATGATCCAAATATTGATCTTCTTGGATTATCACCAATTAGAAGTACCTTACCAGAACCTGTACCATTCGGCGACAATGAAAAAAGTGATTTTGGTATTTTGTGCAGTCCACCAAAAAAAAAAAGATGTAGACGAATCTTACCGTCCGTCAGAGGAGGAAGCGGAGGAAATGTATTTAGAAGATTTGGATGAAGAATACTCATACATTGATTTAAAGCAACCCGACCTTTCGTTTATAGATGTGCACAAAGAAAAAGAATTTGCCAATGTGTCAAGTCAGAAAACATTTTTGGTGTTTGAAGAATGCCTTGATAAATTATTGATGCAATCTCATTGCTTACAAGACACACATTGCACGGGCAGGATAATTGCTCTTAAAAAATTGATTAAAGGGTCTGCATTAATAGTGCATGCAGAGTGCAGTAAACATCATAAATTTTAAATGTGGAGAAGCCAACCATTAATAGGGCGAATGCCAGCCGGAAACTTGCTGATTTCATCCGCAATAGAATGCAGCGGGTCTAATTTTTTGAAGATGAAAATTTTTTTTTCCATTTTACAAATGTATGGTATAATGGCGACTACTCATTATAAAAACCAAAAAAAATTTCATATTCCCTACCATTGAACATCATTGGATAACTGAAAGAAAGAAGAACATTCAAAAAATTGGTGATAACAGTGTAGCATTGATTGGTGACGGCCAATGTGATTCACCTGGCTTCAATGCTAAGTACTGTACCTATACATTGATGGATGCAGAAACCAATTATATATTAGATTTTCAAGTGGAGCAACTTCAAACCGGTCGTACCTCTGTGTCGCTTGAAAAATTGGCTTTTGTTGAGGCCTTGGATCGTGTTTTAGGAGATCAGGTTCAGGTCAAAATCCTTGCAACCGATAGACATGTCTCCATAAGAAAAATCATAAAGGAAAAATATCCACAAATAAAGCATGAATTCGATGTATGGCATATAGCCAAATCAATTGGAGCAAAACTTATGGCTGCAAGTAAAAAAAGCAACAGTAGGGAATTTGCTGGCTGGGTTCCTTTAGCAAAAAATCATTTGTGGTGGGCATCCAGTACATAGAAGGTTTAGAATTTCTACTCAAAAGAAAACGAAGGAAAATGCTCTATATAGAACAACAAATAGAAGAATTGAAACTCAAGATTGAACCGTTTAAAACCTCCAGTGATTTTAATACGTTAGCTAACCAAATGAACAAAGATCTTCTAGCCAAAGATCTAGAAGTCCAGCAAAGAAAGATAAAAAAGTACCATAGAGACTGTGCGGATTACAAAGAAGATCAGGTTTTTAAATGGCAGTCTAAATTAGAAAACCCCCTGGTCACCTCCACCTACTCCACCCTAGAACGTCAAGTGAGAATTGAGGAACCATCAGCAAGTACCTCTGCAGCAGCTCACTCTTCAGAGGGATGGAGAAATGGGGAGTATGTGACACCAAGACGAGAATCTGAACACCAGGATCATCACAGCTACAGATATCAAACTCCAAGGAACAACAGAAAGAAACCTTTTAGAAAACAACCAAGGAAACCATATCACAGTGGAGACCATCATGTGAAACCTCAATCAAATAGATCCCATGGTGGCACATCTTATGACAGACCGTACCCCAACAGACCCCATTATGAGGGACATCAGAGGAAAAATAGGGAATATAGAGAATACACGCATCCTCAACCCCCCAACAGATGGGAAAGAAGTCCAATCCCAACTTACAATAGATTTGAACCACTGAGACAACCAACATATCATGATATGGACTACCGCCAATTGAATTACCATCAAGAACAACAGAGGGCTGATTTTTTAGACCAAGACCGAGGAGACCATTCACCGAAACGGAGGCAAGAACGCACACGACAATCCCCAAGAAGACACCAACAAGAGAGATACGGCACACCAAGACGACGACATCACGAGGACCATCCCAGAAGATCCCCAGAACCAAGAGAGGATGCCGAGCGGGAAAGAGAGCCCAAAAGAAAGTGAGAATACTAGGTGAGAGTATCTTTAATTTAAGCGGTGAAGAATTGACCAGGGAAGAACTAGCAGTTCTCGACAAAGGTCTAAAATATGCACCCATCCAAAACCTGAACAAATTTGATACATACATTGGAATCCGCAAGTATGTAAGAAAAATCACGATCAAGAAGGTCATTATGAGTAATCCACAAGGGAAGAACAATGATGGATCGAGTATACAAACCTCAATGCAACATAGTACTTTAAGAAATAAGTCTCTTTTTAACCCCCAGATACAGGACAAGCAACACATTGAAGTTTTTAAAGACCTAGTCTTAACGGAATTGGACCAACTAAAAATCAAAAATCCAGCACATATAAAGAAGGGCATACAAGCATTAACTAAAAGAAAGGACCTAGTAATAAGACCAGCCGATAAAGGAGGAGGAGTAGTGCTACAAAATAAAGACAACTATTTAAAAGAGATTGAACGCCAACTTTCTGATGAGTCCACATATACCAAATTACAGAGAAACCCCACGTCGCAAATTAAACGTGGACTTGAACAACTAGTCCAGAAGGGAGTCAAAAAATCAATACTTAATAATAAAGAAGCTAAGTACCTGGTACCAGAATTGTGCCGAATACCGGTAATCTACACGGTCCCTAAGATACATAAAGATTGCGTAAACCCACCAGGAAGACCAATTGTGAATGGCATAAATTCAGCAACAGCCAGATTGGGCGAATATATAGATAACTTTATCCAACCAGCCGTTCAATGCACTAAAGCCTACTTACAAGATACGAAACACATTTTACAACTACTGGATTCACCTACTGTCCTCCAGGGAAGAACCCTATTGGCCACAGCCGATGTGAGTTCTTTATACACCAGTATTAAACACCACCAGGCATGTGAAGCCACCAAATGGGTTTTAAAACAGTTTTCCAGTCTACATCGTATACAACGCAAGTTTCTAATCAAGTGTATCCACTTCTCCCTCCAAAACAACTATTTTTGGCACCATCAAGAATTCTATAAACAGATAACAGGAATTGCCATGGGAGCCAAATATGCCCCTAGTGTGGCTAATGCGTTCATGGCACAATGGGAGGACGAAGCGGTCTTTAACAACACCCCATGCCAATTAGAACCTTACAAAAGATTTATAGATTATATTATAATTGTGTGGAACGGAGACAGGGAGTCACTTGAACAATACTTAACAACACTAAATCAGAATGACAAAAACATCTCTCTTACTTGGAAGATTGATAATAAACAGATCCAATTTCTGGACCTAGATATCATCATTGAGAATAACCGTTTGATCACCAAAACCCATTTCAAAGAGGTATCTAGAAATAGTTATTTGCCCATCACTAGTTGCCACCACAAACCATGGCTATTTAACATACCAAAAGGTCAACTAATTAGAATCAAACGCAACTGCACGAAAGAATCCGACTACGAAGTACAAGCAAATGTGGTCGGACAAAAATTCCTGGAAAAAGGATACGACCCCAACTTTATTAATAAACAAATCTCATTGGTTCAATCCCTGGACAGGACAACAATGCTACACTCTCAAAAAAAACCCACTAGGGTATTTGAGGTACCGGCACTAATTTTGAGTTTCAATGTCCAACATAAGGACATAGAAAAAATAATAAAGAAACATTGGCACATCTTAAAAGAAGATAGACACCTGAAAAATATACTACCAGATAAGCCACTCATTATTTACAAGAGAGCTACCACACTACGAGATATTTTGGTAAAAACGTAGTGGATTCTCCTTCAACTAAACAGTTTTCTTTGTTTAATGGAAAAGGTTTTTTTCCATGTAAATACTGCTTTGCATGCCAAAAGTCGAGAAAATTTCAAAGTAAAAAAAACGAGTTTGTCGCAACTAATACAGGACATACACACCAGATCAAAGATTTTATTAGCTGTCACACGGAGGGGGTTATATATGTCTTGCAATGCTCTTGCAATTTGCAATACGTGGGAAGGACAAAAAGGGCCTTAAAAGTCAGAATAAAAGAACATGTGCAAAATATAATGAACAAGTACCCAAAACATAATGTCTCAAGACATTTTGCCGAGGTCCACAACAGTAACCCAGCCGAACTAATGTTCTGGGGAATAGAACGCTATCAAAAGGCATGGAGAGGCAGTCACAAAATTCGCAACCTTAGCCAAAAAGAATCCCAGTGGATATATAAAATGAATACTCTAGCACCGAATGGGTTAAACATAGACTTTGACCTGAACTGCTTCATTAGTGATTATTAATGCATTGTCTTATTATCTGATTTTATCATTGTAAACCTTATGCCAACTTTCCGGGACACACATTATTATTATTTTTTAATTATTATTATATTTTAATTGTATTTTATTATTCTCCCATTGCTTCTTTCTTAAACATTTTATTAATCTAGCATCAGTCGTCTCAGTGTAATTTGTATTATTCCAAAGTAATGGATGCTCTGAATACATCATCAGATTTTAAAGGATTAATTAAGGATTGTATCTCTATTTTTAACCACATGATGGCAGCACATTTAATGAATTTAATCCACTTTATATAATTAACTCACATTTACCATGTATTCCATGTTTTTACTGTCATAATAATTTTCTCTTATTCACCATTTAGTATTTTTTATTTTTCATTTTTTATTATTGCCCATTTAGGATATTATTTATTATCACTTATTAGTACTGCTAGTCACTTTATCACTGCCTATAAGTACGTGTATATTAACACAGTTTTCTTCCACCTCAAGATGGCAGTATGCCTACTCAGTAACACAACACATTTTACTTTCAGTCAAGATTCACTCAAAGCACTTTTTGCACTTTTGAACTACTTTTGTTTCCATGTGAATCAACATCCCAAGATTATTTAACTTAGCAAATCGTACAGTATGCTAGTTTTTTAACATTTGGACAGAACAACATTCTCTGACGCCATTAGACCACATAGGCTACACAAACATGGCGTCGAAACAACTTCCGGTTATTGACTATAAAATCACGGGGGTATCAACCAATCAGAATCCCTGATGAAGTCACAAGGTCACGTGACGTAACGCGTAGGATCCCGTCAATCACTTCACACGATAACACACACTGCTCTGACCCAGAAGGAGTCAGTGTGAACCGGAAGCTTTGCATTAGGTGACGGCGTCTCGCCGCCATCTTTACCTGTCACCGCTGCACACTGTATCCACAGTGTGTATTGCTTTTTTATCTAATGTTTGGAAACTTTTTTGGTAAAATAAATTCGATTTTTTAAACATACTACACCATTGGAAGCCTTTTTGTCCCCTCTCTTCTCTCCCCCACCTGGTTGGGCTGAAGCCCAGGACCCGGAATCGTCCCTGACTAGAAGTACCTGGAGTATCAACATACAAAGAACCACTACCAGAGGACAGACTCCAAACTACCCCCAGAACATCACCTGTATCCACACCTGGGCTTTATTTTAAGCCCTTTAAGGTAAGGGCAATGCTTTAAGGGAAGGACATCATCTAATCATTGACTATATGTGAAAATACATCATCCAGCCAATTTTTCACTAAAGTGTCCAACAGAAAATTAGAAGTTTACGTATTCCTTCATTATGATTGGACACTCCTTCTGGTTTTTATTGGTGTTGCACGATTTATTTGATACATCAGTGTCTATGTGTCTATGTGCTTGCGCGAAATCTTATTTTTACAGTTTAAAGTAAAAAAAGCAACAGTAGGGAATTTGCTGGCTGGGTTCCTTTAGCATAAAATCATTTGTGGTGGGCATCCAGTACTTGTCAGGATAATCTTTTTCTACTACAAGAAAAATGGCTATCTATGAGTTTTCATGCAGCAAATGTACATGAATGGCATGGAAATAGCCTATACCATCAGTGTTCACATCCACCAATACTTTGTGATGAAGAGAGGGAATATGAGTGGCTTAAACATGGATCTGCAGCTCTCCATAACCTCAATGCCGTAATTCAAAATCAGAGACTGCTAAAGGACCTCCATCATATATCTGGTTTTTACCATACAGGTGAGGTTGAAGTTTTTTACAGTATGGTGTTAAAATATCGATCTAAATGTCATCATTTTTATATGGACAGCATGCTTGCAAGAACACAACTTGCTGCCCTCGACCACAATAAAAACAAATAGGCTGCAAGCAGTTGTTCGGAGACCTAAAAAAGATTCTGAAAAAAAGGGATCTTTGCATTACCGTTATGGCTTCAGTAAGGCAAAAAAAGACTGGGTTGTAAGCAAAATATATGAACCAACTAGCCAAGAATTCTTGAAACAGTTCATCTGTGATGTGATTGACCATGCTGCAGGAATTAAAAATTTTCCATGGCATTCCAGACAGGTCAATCTCTCTCAAAACATTGCTGGATTTCCATGTCCTGAAAAAGAAGAATTGCTCTCTCAATATCTATCTCGTTTTGAATGAAATACAACGCTTTTTATTTTTTTCAATTTTTTTGTGTATTCATCTAAAATAGCACTGTTTTATTATAGAATTGTTAGTTTTATATCTTTAACAAAAAAATAAATAAATTTAAGTCAAGTTCATATATACATTTTTTATTAAAAGATAATACAAATTAGAATTATTTATCTTCTAATATATTTGTTATTTAATTTTTTTGCACCTTTACATTTGGGAAATAATAATTGAGATTTATGATTCTGTTAATAATAATTCAGAAGGATTGTGAAGGTGGGTTACTGAACTTCACGTGTGATGACTTGATTAGTTGATATTGTGATAACTTTAAAAACCAATAAAAATTTCTCCTTACACATTTTTGAACTGTCAAGTGCTCCTTGATTCAATATATTACTTACTTAGGACCAGAAAATAGATTGCCGATGAAGTACTCTGCCCCGCACCATGGGGTCAAGGCTTCAGATTGTATAGATTGCTAATAGTGCAGCCAATGGCTCACGATGTTGTCAATCTAATATAATTATGGACCATGGGTCTTGGCATATATATACATTATTCGTTGATTGACGCAAATACAAATGACTCCCAAGTAAGCATGCGTCATAACCTTTCAATGTTGTGCTGTTGCTTGGTTATCTAATGTGTGTGTGGGGTGGGGGGGGGGAACTCGAGAGCTTTAAAAAAATGTTGTTTATGTGGGCACTGTGGCAAAGTAAATTTTTTTCGTTTTTTATGAACATTAAAAATTAAAAATGACTCAAAAAAACTATATATATATTTTAAATTATTTATTTTTTAAATAAATTTTAACCACATGTATATTTTAGAAAATTTCTGTCAAATAAAAAATATAAAGAACTACAAAAAATATATAAATTTTTTAATTACAAAGATTTTTAAAACCATAAATAACAACAAAGTAACTATCCGCTATTATAATTTAATTTTCTTCGATAGCCATATCACTTGCATTGTAATCGGATGACCATTTAAATCCGATGTATTCTCCGTTGGGATCTGGATACTCGTTTCTAATTGCCCATACAACACAAGAAGGTATGGGTATTCGACGATTCTTCCCCAGAAATCCATGGACCATATTGGTATAGGATTTATAAGCTCCTCTTCTGAGGCATCTATGAAATCAGAAATATTACAAATATTACAATTTTATATATATATAACATAAATATAAATTTGAATTACTTTTTGTAAAGGACGATTATCCTCTTCAATACCAGGCAATTTTGCACCTTGACGAAGTGCTGTATTTTGGCCTAGGCCGACAAGGCCCAGGCCTAGGGTGGCACTTTGCCGTGGGCGGGAAATAAGCCACCCCCCTGCATGAACTCCCATCCCCTCCTCCCGCACGCAGGCTCGTACAGCTGAATCCCGGAGCCCAGTGCCACAAGTTCTGAGCTCTGGTAATTGATCAGACAGGGATGCGCTATCACGGGCACCAGGGACATCTGCCTCCCGGGGTCCCGCAGCGTCGATTGGCTTTCCGGAGCAACCGTACCTCTTCCCCATCCTCTCCTCTACAAGCACATAACCCCCTACCCCCCTCTCCCCCAAACTAGAAGATGCCACATCCCCTCACCGCAGCATCGCTCTGTCCTCTCAGAGTCCCTTTGTCCCCTTCCCATGGTGTTCCTCTGTCACCTTCCCATGGAGTCCCTCTGTCCCCTTCCCATGGCGTCCCTCTGTCGCCTTCCCAAGGCGTCCCTCTGTTCTCTTCCCATGGCGTCCCTCTGTCCTTCTCCCACGGTGTCCCTCTGTCCCATTCCCACGGTGTCCCTTTGTCCTCCTCCCATGAAGATGACAGGGTGGGTCTTAAAAAGGAAGGGGTGTAGTCTTGACAGGAAGGGGTGGGTCATATTTAAATTAGGTGGTCCGCAAGTTTAGTCAGGCCTAGGGCAGCACAAAACCTAAATACACCACTGCCTTCCCGCCCATGACAAATTTCATTTTTAAATTTTCTCTCAATTTAAATGACAATTGTGCGGTCATGCAACACTGTACCCAAAACTAAATTTTTAACATTTTGTTAACACAAATAGAGGTTTCTTTTGTTGTTATTTGATCACCTCAGTGGGTTTTTTTTTATAAGAAAACCACCAAAAAATATTTCCAGAAAAATATTTTTTTTTTATTTTCCGTTATAAAAGTTTGTTTTATCCTTCACTTACGGGAACTGATGAGGACGCACTGATGGGCATTAATGAGGCAGCACTGATGAGTTCACACTAATAAGGTGGCACTCATGAGGATGCACTGATATTTATAATTCATAGGCACTGATAGGCGTCACTGATTGGCAGATAAGCGGTACTGATAGCCACTGATAGGTGGGACTAACCGTTGTCACTGATGGGCAGCAATGATGTTGAACTACTGACATGTTATAATGCTGGGCACTGATATAGGCACTGACTTGCACTCTGCTGGGCACTGATTAGCACTGATATGGGAATTGATTGGCACTTTGATCGGCATTGTGAGCTGTGTTTTTGTTGGGCACTGACTGACAGCTTATGGGCACATTTAAAGTTGTTGTTGCACATATGAGGGGAGTGTTCTGATAATCAATGTGCTGATTATGAGCACAGTTCCCCTCTGACAGGGAGAGACTGGCTCTCCCTTTCAGCGTAAACAAAGAAATGACTTTCACCGTGACATCATGGTTCACGCGATTATCCACTGTGATTGGTCAATTGAATTTTTAAAAAATTAATTAAAAATAAACTTTTAAATATATTAAATAACTAAAAAATACCTATTGGCATCACGAATATACTCTTTGTGAACATTTACTGATTCCATTTGGATTTGATATACAAGGATTCTTTTGGTCAGACATCGTTTTACAAATTCTTCATGTAGTGTTACACATGTCAGGCCATGCTCCAAGAAAGGCTGAATTTCTTCCAATCCTTTGCAGCATTTAGATTCTTCACTTGTTGGCATAGGCCTACATTGTGCACAAAAAAAACCACCGTGCATGACCTATCAAACTCTCGTCATTCTCTTCATCATCTAAATTTTCCTCATTTCTTTTTCTTTTCAATGGATTGATGGGAAAAGTTGGTGGTTCCTCAGTGCCTGGGTTTTGATATTTGGAGCGTAGTCAAACTCTGAGATTGTTTAAATCCTACATTGAAATGAAAAAAACATGATAACAATGTCACAATTTAAAAAACACAGCTAAACATTATTCTTTAAAAAAAATTTTTTAAATGGATAAATATGTTCTATGCTTTTTTAAAATTGATGTTTTCCATTTATATTATGAAAACGGACAACTGCCCGAGATATAAGAAACTCTCTATAGGTAAGTGTCAGCTGGTGATCCACATAGTCTCTACCATGTATTTACAAGCACAAAGGGAGACTTGACTCAACACAAGTTGTCTCTCACTTCTATGCAATTTTCATGAATGAAAATTTGCAACAGACTAGGGACAAAGTGTTTTTGAAGGTTCCTATTTTTCCGGGGTTGTATGGGTATTGTTTTAAAAAAAAATACATATAAAAAAAAAATTTTATTCTTATGTAGACTGTGAAGTTTGTTTTGCACAGAGTAGCCACAATCCTCCTCTTATGGGGTCCCTCTGTGGCTGTCTCCGCAACTCTCCGCATTTGCTAACCCCCTTCATGGGGAAGCTCTTTGCCAAAGGGGGTTAGCTGTCGGGCGCACTCATGTGATACAGCCGGTGGCTATACTCACCGACTGTAAGCCTGGGTTCACACTATAACGGGCTGCGGATCGCACAGGAGCACTGTGCGTTTCTTGTTCCCCATTTCTGGGACAAATCAGGGACGATTCTATGCCTGAATTCGTCCCTGAAACTGAGCCAAATACGCACAGCTTATTTGTGTAGTGCGCTCTGCAGCCGCCCAGGAGAGATGTGAACCGGTTCCATAGGGCGCCAGTCACATTCTCCCACTATGCAAATTATATGCGGGGAAACGCACATCTAATTCGCATAGGTGTGAACCCGGGCTCAGACTTTGCCTCGCCGCATCATTGGATGTGATTGACAGCAGGGTGAGACAATGGATGCGCTGATTTCAATCTTCAATGATGAGCCGCCTCTAGCAGTGGGAAACACAATTGCGTGAACGAGATCAGGAGTGTCGTGGCTTCAATAAGTAAAACGTGGGGCTGTAGGGCCAGAGAGTGCAAATTTTTTGACATATTAATGCATAGTATGCATTAATATGAAAACACACATAGGTTTACAACACCTTTATAGGTGAATAAGGATGTCATGATTATCGTCCCTCACGTCCACCCGGTTTGCCTAGCTGATAACTTTAAAGTACAGCGTTGATAATGCGCTTGATCTCGGCCCTGTCTTCTCGGCTCTTCATGGCATAGATTGATCTCAGTGCAGCCATTGCCTTGCGATGCTGTCAATCAACTACAATAACTAGAGGGCCGTGTTCTGGGCCAAATCTTATGCCCTGTACACACGGTAGGATTTTCCAACGTAACATCCAAGATAGGACCTTATTGTCGGAAATTTTGACCGTGTGTGGGCTCACACATTTTCCATCATATTTTACGACACACAAAGTTTGAGAGCTTGCTATAAAATTTTCCAACAACAAAATCCGTTGCCGGAATTTCCGATCGTGTGTGCAAAAATCCGACGCACAAAGTGCCACGCATGCTCAGAATAAATAAAGAGATGAAACCTTTTGGCTATTGCCCCGTTTATAGTCCCGACGTACGTGTTTTACGTCACCGCGTTCATAACGATCGGATTTTACGACAACTTTGTGTGACCCTGTGTATGCAAGACAAGTTTGAGCCAACATCCGTCAGAAAAAAAAAATGTATTTTGTTGTCGGAATGTCCAATCAATATCCAACCGTGTGTACGGGGCATTATAGTGGAGCTCTGTAGATGCCAAATAAAGGACTAGGAAGCACTCCTCCAAGGTAACACACTTGGGAGAGTGCTTACCAGAGGGGGTTATCAGAAGCTTGGAGGAGCGGAGACAGATGGCAATGGGACCACAGAAGTCGTGGATCGGGGCCACTCTATGCAATACACGCTGCAAAATGGGCTGCTTTAGTATCACTTTAGCGTTGGTGTCTTGGAAAGTCAGGACATGCATAGAGAATCGACCATCACCTAAACAACACTATATCATAATTATCATAATTAGTATCATAATATTTAAAATAGTTATCGTGTGGCCAGAGGCGGCTCTCTAATTAGGCGAAATAGGCGGTGGCCTCAGGCCTTGCAGTCATAGGGGCCTCGCACAGCTGGCTAGTTTACCTAATTAGAGAGCCGCCTCATTCAGCAGCAGAGATCTCCGTCCTGAGTCCCCTCGCTCTGCTACAGTGAGAGATAACAGGCGGCAAGTGAGACATGTGATCGGAGCTCACATACATCGCCGGATCACAGACAGGGAGAGCCGCTCAGCAGAGGCTGCTCTGACAGATCTCCCCCCTCCCCCTTCTGCCCGCACAGCCAGACAGAAGAGGAGAGAGAGCTTCTGCTCCTCCTCCTCCCGCCCTCTCCTCCTGTGTCTGCCCCGCCCACTCTCCTCGGCAGTGTTCTCTGTTCTGCCTCAGAGAAGGGGATGTGTGGGCGGGAAGATTCAAGCTGAACCCCAGGAAAAGGGGAGTTTGATCCATCCATCCATCCAGTCCCTCCAGTGAGTACACTGATGTAGGGGATGCTCTTCCTTCCCTTATTCCTCCATCCCCCTCTCTTTCTTTCCATTCTTTCTTTCTTTCTTTCTTTCTTTCTTTCTTTCTTTCTTTCTTTCTTTCTTTCTTTCTTTCTTTCTTTCTTTCTTTCTTTCTTTCTTTCTTTCTTTCTTTCTTTCTTTCCCCATCCCCCTTTATTTCTCTCTTTGTGACAGCCTACCAGAATAGGTAGGATCTGTGAGAGCAGCTTCCCTGTGCAGCTCTGCTTGAGGAAAATATATCTTTATTATGCCCACTTACCTACCCCCTGCACTGTCCACTCCCCTATACTGTACCTTCTTAATACCTCATGTCTAAGTTTTGCCTAAGGACTCACGAAGTCTAGAGCTGCCTCTGTGTGTGGCTGAGGTGGCTGCTTCACATAAAATACATTATTCCTTCAACCCAACATTTTTAATAATTTATTTATTTTTTATTATATTTAAATGTTTACCTCATCAATTTCACTCTGTATAGATGATGCATAACTTTCTTCTTCATCTGTAAGTTCAATATGCACACTTTCAATGGTGTTCTTTTGAAAAAAAAAAAATAATAAATAATAAAAATTTTAATGTGAGGGATATAATATTATTTTTTATACATTAATTAAACATGTATAATATATATGAAATTTTTAATAATAAATTAAATAAATTGTATATAAAAATAACCTCTGAGCTTGAGGTAATTGAAATTCCATCTTCAAATTTAGGGGATTCCTGTAAAATGTATTTAATGATTAATTATATACACTTATCATATGTACAAAATATTTACTGTTAATATATATATAATTTATAGAGATTGTAAAAAACTTAAATTATTTTATTACAAATCCTTAACATAAATTTTTTTTTATTTTATACATACACATATATATATATATATATATATATATATATATATATATATATATATATATATATATATTTATATATAATATATATATATATAATTATTATTTCATTAAATAATTGTATTAATAATAATATTTTTAAAAATTCATTAAATAATAAACAATAATAATATTCTTGTTATTTTGATGAATAAATATTAAGAAAATCAATTATCAACATAATATCATTAGCCTTTTGATTCATATAGATGGTGCGGGTCCATAAACGGTATGCATGTTAATTATCCCAATAGCAATTATTGATTAACAATAATCCTGTAAAATCAATAACCAAAAATAAAACTAATTATCAGATTTATTCCTAATTCACCATCTTGGACATTTTAAAAAAGTATATCACCTATAAAATATTTTAGAACATTTGCAAACTCTCAGTGCATTAGAACAGACATTTCCATTTTTAATTTATGCGCGCAGGGAAGGCTGGGGAGGCTGGGGAGGCGGGAATGGGCGCGTAACTTGTGCAGCGTGTGAACGAGAATGTTGCTCGTTCTCGCTACAAGAAATGTATAAAAAGGGCACTGCGCATGCGCGGTGCCGCTAAGCACAATGGGAAATGTAGTTCTGTGGTTGCCGTGGCGCTGCTTTAATGCACGCGCACCGCAAACCAGGAAGGAGAAGCCTGAATCACTGTGGCATAGCCGGAGGCGATTTTTAGATACACATTTAACTTGTAAGTAAAAATTTTGGGATGAAATCATACAATTCTTTTAATTAAGTATGCAATTGAAAGTGGTAATATGTGAAAAAAAAAATATGTTTACAACCCCTTTAATAAAGGATTTTTGGTTTGAATTATACTCTCCTATGTGTTTTACTTCAAAAAGGACAGTTGGTTTGTGAGGATTCAGGTACATTTCAAATATACAATGTGAAATGAACAAGGGACACCAACACCAAATAATCTCCTTGAGATTAAATAATAAAAGATATTAATGGTGTTGGGGTAACTAGACACACAAAACACACACAAAAATAGTCTGGAGTAAAAATAAAAATAACATTGAACAAAGATCAACCTTGGAAAAAATACAAACATAAAATCAAAACCAAAAAAGGCTTATAATCCCCCCAAAAAAAAAAAAAATTATGTCTTATAATTATGTATAATTATGATTATACATAATCACACACATAGGTTGGACTTGATGGACTTGTGTCTTTTTTCAACCTCACCTACTATGTCAGATGTGACAAATAACAATATATTCAGGGAATCCCAATAAAAAAACAAAAAATAAGTTTGTGAGAAGTGTGTGTGAATAAGAGCAGCAAAACTACTTAATTGTTCTCACATTATAAAGAAGAAGAGAGTGCGCTGTATTAAACCATTTTTGACATTGCAGCGTGCCAAAAGTGCTGTATCCATTGCGAACGCTAAGTTTACCAGAACGAGCTGTTCCGTGTCGGAATTTCTTCTGAGCATGCGTGGCACTTTGTGCGTCGGAACAGGCCACACACGGTCGGAATTGACGCGATCGGATTTTGTTGTCGGAAAATTTTATCTCCTGCTCTCAAACTTTGTGTGTCGGAAAATCCGATGGAAAATTTCCGATGGAGCCCACATACGGTCGGAATTTCCAACAGCGCGCTCTGATCGGACATTTTCCATCGGAAAATCTGACCGTGTGTACGGGGCATTACAGTCCGTGAGATAAGGCCCTGCTTTTGACCTTTCTCCCTCAACAGTGAGATTATTTTTGAATTACTGAATTTAAATTCAAAAGTACGAGCCTGGGTCTGTAAGGCGTGTCTGAGCTGCAGATATTGTAAGAACCTCTGCCTTGGAATCCCAAATTCCTCAGACAATTGAGAAAATGATTTAAAGCTATTATTTTCAAACAGTTGCTCCATAAGTCTCAATCCCTTCATCTGCCATAGCTCCTCACAGTTTACATTATTCCAGAATGTAGTATAATGCTGCGTACACACGGTCGGACTTTTCCTCTACAAAAGTCAGACGGACGCCGACGGACCAAATCCGGGGGACAATCTGATCATGTGTGGGCTTCCCCGGACTTTTCCAGCCACAAATCTGACAGACTTTAGATTTGGAACATGTTTCAAATCTTTACGTCGTAACTCCGCCAGACCCAGAAATCCCCTCGTCTGTATGCTAGTCCAACGGACAAAAACCCATGCTAGGGCAGCTATTGGCTACTGGCTATCAACTTCCTTATTTTAGTCCGGTGTGCGTCACCACATACGAATCCATCGTACTTTTGTGTGATCGTATGTAGGCAAGTCCGTTCGTTAGAAAGTCCGCCGCAAGTCCGCCAAAAGTCCGTCGAAAAGTCTGTCGAACGGGCTGTCGGACTTTTGTAGTCGAAAAGTATGACCGTGTGTACGCGGCATAAGAGGTATAGCCCGTGATATTAGTAATATTTTTCATTTCCTGCCATACCTTTGAAAACAGTTTGCCCGACATAAACTTTTTGTCCATTTGTAAGGTTTTTGTCTCCAACAAGGAGATCAATGTATCTCCCTTACATAGAGGCAATAATAATCCCTGTATGGAATCGCTCTCCACAATCCACCTATAGAACTGCTGTAATTGTGTAGCCAAAAAGTAATTTTTTGGTTGTGGAATAGCAAGTCCCCCTTCATCCTTGGCTAACATTAGACTTGTTAGTTTTATGCGTGACTGTTTTTTCTTCCATATAAGCTTGCAGAAAAGAGATTCTATCTTTCTGAACCAACACATTGTTATCCAAATGGGACAGTTATGGAAAATATACAATAACTGCGGGACCCAAATCATCTTTAGGAGATTGGCTCTGCCAATCACAGTTATGCCCCGTACACACGGTCGGACATTGATCGGACATTCCGACAACAAAATCCTCGGATTTTTTCCTACGGATGTTGGCTCAAACTTGTTTTGCCTACACACGGTCGCACAAAGTTGTCGGAATTTCCGATCGCCAAGAACGCGGTGACGTCAAGCACGTACGACGAGACTAGAAAAGGCCGGTTCAGAACCAAGCGCGGCACCCTTTGGGCTCCTTTTGCTAATCTCGTGTTAGTAAATGTTTGGTGAGAGACGATTCGCGCTTTTTCAGACTCGTGGCTTTCAGATCGTTTTCTGCCGTTCAGTTTGTGCTTGTGGGTTTGTATCTGCTCTTCAGTGCGTGCAGTCAGTTCGTATCGGAGTTTTCTGTGCGATCTTGTCCGCTCGTTGCTGTTTTTCAGGTCGCTCTTTACAGGCCTTGCTGTTCTTCAGTGCGTTCTGTTACTTCGTTCTGAGCAGCCGACCGTTTTCTAGCCATGTTTCGTATGCGTACTCCTCGTACAGTTCGTGCTGTGCGGGGGCTTGGTGTTGGGGTCCTGACCTTGACACAAGTCCAGTCCATGAACAGGGTGGGGAGGAGTTAATGGACCAAGAATTGATTGCTTCAGCGTGACCAGTTCTGTCATATGCCTTTGCTCCGTGAGATCCGTGAGAAGAATCCTGAGGATTTCAGGAACTTTCTCAGGATGACGGACCCCGTATTTCACCGTTTGTTGGTTTCGCTGACCCCCTATATCAGCAGGCAGGATACCTGCATGAGGCAAGCCATCACTCCAGAGCAGAGGTTGGTTGCTACCCTGCGGTATTTGGCCACAGGGAGAAGCCTGCAGGACCTCAAGTTCTCCCCCCAGGCTCTTCTTTGTGGACATTTACTGCTTGTGTTTGTTTTAGCTGACCCTGACAGAAATGTGTGGAGTGCAGAAAATGTCGTGATTGTGTAACCTTATACAAAGCACTGTTGGCTGTTATTTACTAAATGCAAAGACACTTTTCACTACAAGTGCACTTGCAACTGCACTGAAACTGCACTTGTAGTGCAAAGTGGATTTGCCCTTAGGAAATTACCCCCATTTTCTCATAAAACAACAATTACATCACCCCAAAAGTGTTGTAGCGTGAGACAATAATCCACACATTCTTGATGAACAATCTTTTTAATACCAGCACAATCACATGTGCATTTACCAAAGGTTTTTCTGACAAACCGACATGTTTATTGTATAACATATTTTGTGGTGTCATTATCCAAAATCAAAATGTGCATTTTATAGTCAACAGGCATGTGTAAAACCCACAAGAAAGACACAAATCTTGATCTTACAAAGTTCACATTTGGTAGAACTTGAAGGCAATATCAGACATGAGTATTTAGGAACTGTGTTTGATATAGCGTTCAGATGGGGGGAAATCACCCCTGGAAAAGCCAAATTTGGAAGATGCACACAAATTTCACAATGTCAACATGTGCTATCTGCCATCACGGGGGATCAAGGGATGTGTTTTGGGGGAGAAAGCCATTCCTCTCAGCTACTTTATTATTGAGGAAGCAGTTGCACCCCCAAAACGCGTCCATTGATCTCCCGTGATGGCAGATAGCACATGTTGGCACACTGTGTGCATCCTCCAATTTTGGCTTTGGGAAAAATCACAAAAACATTTTGCACATTGTAGCACACAAAAGAAGAAAGTGATTTGGAGGGGTTTTAAACTCGCCCCAAAACATCAATGATGTTTTTATATTTTGGAATAACATCATTGATGTTTTGCTTGATGTTTTCCAATTGTAAATTACACCCCATGATCTCCCCGATCAGGATCTGGGCACTTTCTGATGTGAAAGGATCTTCATCCACAACCTCACGATCACCTAAAAAGAGAGGAAACCCAAAATAAATTAGGTCTAAAAAAAATGCCTCCATCCATCTCTTATCTGAGCCTGTGGTCGCAGACACTCACCTGTTGTAGTGACTACTTCCACCACGTCTTCATCCTCCTGCTCTTCTTGTGTTGGGGGGATTTTCCCTTCTTCCAGAGGTGGGGGGTCTGTGGTCTCCTCAGATGAGGGGTGTTCTCCGAGTCTTTTCTCCCCTATGTAAAACAAAAATGGTATACTTAGCACACAGATATTTGATGGCAGAACTATAAAGATGAAACATTGCTTGGAAGTGGGGTACAATTGTCTATTTTAGCAGAGTTCCAAGATGTATTTGCATTTCATTCTAGTAACAAAGCCATCTACACAACCCAATTCTTTGAAGACAAGTATAGGGCGTCAAAATGGTGGCCAAATGCATATGGGCTAAACAATGGTATTTTATATTTGCAACTAAAAATGTGTGATCTGAACGAATAATGTGCCCATGAACATGAAAGTTGCCATTTTAAACTGTACAACAGTTCCTAAAAGCACATGGAGCAGCACGAACGTAATAAACACAAGAACAATAGGAACACAGCACAACTACTTATTTTTTTGCAGCACTCTCTGGATCTTTCTGTACTGCTCATGTTCTCGTAATTTCAGGTCCGACCACCGCTTCCTGAGCTGATCTTTCGATCGTCGTACCCCGAATTTCCGTTGCAGACTCCTGACCACATTCGCCATGATCTTGGCCTTTCGGACATTGTGGTTGGGGTAAGGCCCATACTTTCCATCATAGTCGGCCTTCTTCAGGATGTCCACCATTTCCAACATCTCCCCAAAGGACATATTTGAGTCCTTCATTCTCCTTCTGGATCGGGACGTTTCAGGCTCCAGCCTTTCCTCCTCCTCCTCGTTGCTGTACTTAGCACTATCCTGCTGTCTCTCCGCCATGTGCTCTTCCTCCACTGCGCCGAACGAAAAGGGGCGGGGAATAGAATAGAAAGAACGTCAGGGGTGGGCGGAGTTATACGCATGCGCAGTGTGTATAAATCGTAACGCGCGCGTCTTACGTACGATCTGTGAGCGGAGGAAGGAGCATCGGAGACGCCGATCGTGCTAACGAAGGTAGGATCTAAACTTGGGCCTATACTGCTTCGAAATTGAAGCCTATATTGTAAGAAGATTAGGGGAGTTTGGCCTGACCTTAGGGTTTGTCATGTGTTGTGTCTTGCAGAGAAAATGGATGGGTTCAACGACCACAATTTCCTGCCCCTGTTCATAGACAAGTACAGGGAGCTGCCCTGTCTGTGGCAAGTCAGACACCCCCACTATAACCACAAAGAGGCAGGCAGCGCTGGAGAAACTGCTGGAGTTGGTGAAGCCGGTGGTCCCCACAGCAACCATCCCCTATTTAAAAGCTAAAATTGGTGGCCTGAGGAGCACATATCTTAGGGAGCGCAAGAAGGTCACAGATTCCCAGAGGTCCGGAGCTGCAGCAGATGACATTTATGTCCCCAGGCTGTGGTACTATGAGAGACTGCGATTTCTGTCAGACCACACTGAAGTCAGGGAATCCCTCTTTACTCTTCCTTCCACGCTTCCTTCCATACCAGCTGAGGCTTCTGATGTCCAACCTGTGCCTTCCAGCCAGGAAGAAGTGGAGGAGCCCAGCTGGAGTCAGGTATAGCATTCTTCTACTGATTTCTGGGCAATAAAGAAATGATGTTTACTAGATGTTATTATTGATCACTAATTGCTGATTTCATAAAGTGTTTTACATATCAATAGACAGTAGTGGGCAAAAATAATTGGGACAAGAATGCAAAATGCTGGGCTCAGAAGGATAGTCTGTTATATTTGTTAACATTGAATTTGCAGCAGTCAGGAGGTGAAAATTGTGTGTGATTGATGTAAAAAATACTAAAACCATGTCCCTTTTTCATACACAGGAAGACCTCAGCCAGGAGGAGGCTGTGGAATGTGGCAGTCAGGAGGAGGCGGGGATTAGTGGCAGCCAGGAGGAGGCGGGGATTAGTGGCAGCCAGGAGGAGGCGGGGCTAAGTGTCAGCCAAGAGAAGCCTGGAACAAGTCGCAGCCTGACTGAGTCTCAGGTCCCTCCTCTCCGCCTGCCATATAAAAGGGCCAGGAAGGCCACTCCCAGTCCTGTGCAGGATTCAGTGTACAGGCTGATCCAGGAGGCTTCGGCGTCCCTCAGAGCCTTCCCCAGTCCTGCAGAGGCCTTTGCCTGCATGGCTGCCACCAAATTGCTGGGCATGCAGGAGGGCCAACGCAAGATCTCTGAGGACCTGATTTATTAAGTCCTTCGGAAGGGGGAGAGTGGGGAACTGACACACAAGACGGATGTCATGGAGAGGGACGATCCTCCTCCTCCTCCTCCTGCTGCCACAACTCCACCACCACAGCCAAAGGCTGGAAGGAACCGTGGAAAGAAGACCTGAGAGTGATGACCTGGGTTCAGTCTGGTCTGACAGAAGATGCAGTCTCTCGTATGACCACAGCCTGGGGACACAGATGTCATCTGCTGCTTTCCGGATCTCTGGGACTTCTGGACCACACTGCCCTCCCTTAGATATGGACTCCTCAGGCCACCAATTTTGCTTTTAAATAATTGATGTCTGCCCTGCGGGTCCAAGGCTTCGCCCACTTCTGCAGTTTCTCCAGCGTTGCCTCCCTCTTTGTTTTTTTATAGTTGTGACCCCCTTAATAAAATATTTTTAGGTAAATTCTACTCTCCTGTGTGTGTTTTCATCCAAAAAGGACAGTTTGTTGGTGAGTATTCAGGTACATTTCTAAAGTACAATGTGAAATTAACAAGGGACAACAACACCAAACAATCTCCTCCTACAGATTAAATAGAACAACATATCAATGGTGTTGTGGGAACTTGTCACAAAAAACACACAAACATTTTCGGGAGTACAAATCAAAATCACCGAAAAAAAAAAAAAAAGAGAAACACAAAAAAAGATTCTACATTAAAGTAAAAAAAATAAATAAAACAAATATGTTGTCAGATGTGAGAAATCTAAATATATTGAGGGAATCCCGATAAATAGTAACGAAAGAAGTTTGTGAGAAGTGTGTGTGAATATGAGCATCAAAACGACTTAATTCTTGTCACATTATAAAGAAGAGAGTGCGCTGTATTAAACCATTTTTTACATTGCAGCGTGACGAAAGTGCTTTATCCATTACGAACGCTAAGTTTACCAGAACGAGCTGTCCCGTGTCAGAATTTCTTCTGAGCATGCGTGGCACTTTGTGCGTCGGAACAGGCCACACACGGTCGGAATTGACGCGATCGGATTTTGTTGTCGGAAAATTTTATCTCCTGCTGTCCAACTTTGTGTGTCGGAAAATCCGATGGAAAATGTCCGATGGCGCCCACACACGGTCGGAATTTCCGACAACACGCTCCGATCGGACATTTTCCATCGGAAAATCCGACCGTGTGTACGGGGCATTAGTGGTAATTTGCACCATCTTTGGCATTTATCCCTGAAAGTAACAATGGTTTGAGATTCAGATCGATATAGTCCTCCGCATTTCGTGTTACCTCAATCCCAAGATATTTGAATTTATGTTTTATTTGCATTTGTGTAGCACCACTTGGTAAAGAGATATTCACATCGTGCAAAGGCATTTAATATTGATTTCTCCCAACTGATACGAAACCCCGAAAGCAGGCCAAATACAGAGACAAGTGTCATAAGTTCCTTCAGATAGTCCACAGTGTCACCCAAGAAAAAAATGGCGTCAATCGCATATAAAGCTATTTTCTCTTCCCTTCCTGAGCGTCGAAACCCTACTATCCCCTCCGACTGTCTTATGGCTGCAGCCAATGATTCCAATGCTAGGGCAAACAACAATGGGGACAGATGGCAACCTTGTCTAGTCCCCCTAGACAAAGAAAAAATTTGTGACATAGTATTATTGATTCTCAGTCTCACCTTTGGATCTTTATATAATATTTTTAGCCAGAATAAGAAACCTGGACCTATACCGAAGGCACTCAATGTCGCCCATAGGTATTCCCATTCCACCATATCAAAAGCCTTTTGTGCATCAAGGGTTAAAATTGCACCAGTCCCCTCATTATCCATTGATAGCTGTAAAATCAAAAAGAGTCTTCGCATATTTGTTGCCGCAGATCTAGGTGGAATAAACACTGATTCGTTTCTATGAATAAAAGTTTTAATATATTTTGATAACCTATTTGCCAGTACCCTGGTTAAGATCTTAACATCAGATGTAAGAAGAGAGATTGGGCGGTATGAATCTGGTTTCAATGGGTCTTTATCAAATTTTAAAATTACTATTATTATTGTTTCAGTCATTGATTTAGGGAGTTCCTGTTTAATATAAGCTTCATTCAGAACATCAAGTAATTCTGGCAATAAGGTCTGACCATATATTTTATATATCTCTACCGGGAGTCCATCCATTCCTGGAGCTTTATTGTTTTGGATTTGCCTCACTGCCTCTTCCAACTCTACCAAAGTTATAGATTGATCCAAAGATTCACTTTCTGTTGGTGTCAATTTAGGTGACACTAAATTGTCCAGAAATTGTTTACTTTGAATTATTTTTTTTGAAATTTCAGATTCATAAAGCCATATATAGAAGTCCATAAATATACTCTCTGTATCATAGACCACTTCGCCTTTTATATCTTTAATGACATTTATTCCAGGCGGACCTTTCTGATTCCGTGCTATCATAGCCAGAATATGTCCCACCTGCTTCCCCATTTCATAATGTTTTTGACTCCGTAGATATCTACTATTTTCTGCCTTAACTATAGATACATTTTTATTAGCAGTAGCTTCTGAGCTTCCTGCCAAGCTACATGTTTTTCTTATGTAGGGTCTACTATAAGCTCCTGTTCTGTCTGCTTAACTCTTTGCAACTCTATGCTGGCTATTTCTTTAATTATCATTTAATTATGAGCGCTTGTTATCTCTAAATAATCCTTGCAACAGCAGTTCTATTTGACTCTTCTCTGGAATCAAAGTCAACCACTGAGGGTTGACTTTCCACATTGGGAGAACCAGTTGTTCTCTCTACTCCAGAGATAGAGTCAGTGGAGAGTGATCGGAGAGTCCCCTTGATTCATACTGAATTGATTTTAGCCATGGGAGAAAACTCCCGTTTTCCAGGGCCAGATCAATTCTCGATAATGACCCATATGTGCTAGAACAACACGAGTTTTCTCGACTAGTAGGATATCTCAATCTCCATACATCCGTTAAGCCCATCTCCTGTATCTGGCCGGCCAATCTTGTTACATTCCTTTTACCTTTACTCTTTTTCTTGCTCTGTCTATCTCCCTCTTCATTCAGTACGTTATTGAAATCCCCAATTATCAATGTTGGTACCTCCGACCATTGTGCCATTTTTCCAAAAACCTTTTTTAATACTTCATCCTTATATGGAGGAGGAATATAAACGTTCACCAGAAAAAACATTTTATCATTAAAAGTGCATAAGAGCTTTAGATATCGACCCAAAGGGTCTCTAATACACTGTTTACATGTAAACCTATAGGAGCTCAAAATCAAAATACTTACTCCTCGAGAATATGTGGAGTAGGTGGCATGGAATTGATGTCTATATCTATATGTACTAAACGTTTTATCCTCCTTCCATCCCATATGTGTCTCCTGCAAACAGACTATTGTTGGATTGTGAAATTCTATTAGTTCTTTTACTGCTTGTCTCTTTCTTCTATCCACCAAACCTCTAACATTCCAGGACAATATCTTAATTTTACTTGTCATCACATGCATGACACAAAATGTGGGTTTCCTATAGTGTGAGCAGAGAAATATCCTCTGTATCGTTACCAGAGAAGGTTCTGGCTAGGGCCAAAGAGAGGTCATTTCGCAGTGGACCATCCTGGACTAGAGATTCATTAAGTTTCCACACCCAAGGTCTAGTTCCATGAGTGCCCAAGCGTAAATCTATAAAAGTCGGAGCATGATCAGACACAGGGGGTCATTTACTATAGCACCAAAAAATTCTCCTGCAGTACCAAAAAATAACTCTCAAAAAAGGCCAGGAAGACTTCAACTCTCAGAAAGTCAGCGCTAATGCAAATGGAAAGCAGCGCTATTGCGGCAATAATGCCTGTCAGATCACATATGCTGGAATAGTGGAAGTCAGTGGGGCTCAAACCTGCAAAATCCAAAGTTCTCACTGAAGGCTTATATGCAAGTTCTTTGCCATAAAAAGTGTTTGGAGACCCGGGTTCTGCCCCAGGGGACATGGATCAATGCCAAATTTTTTTTTAAAAACGGCCGTTTTTTCGGGAGCAGTGATTTTAATAATGCTTTGAGTGAAACAATAAAAGTGTAATATTCCTTTAAATTTCATACCTGGGGGGTGTCTATAGTATGCCTGTAAAGGGGCGCATGTTTCCCGTATTTATACCAGTCTGACAGCAAAATGACATTTGAAAGGAAAAAAAGTTATTTAAAACTACTCGCGGCTATACTGAATTGCCGGCTCGACAATACACATAAAAGTTCATTGATAAAAACTGCATGGGAATTCCCCAAAGGGGAACCCCGAACCAAAATTTTTTAAAAAATGACGTGGGGGTCCCCCTAAATTCCATACCAGGCCCTTCAGGTCTGGTATGGATATTAAGGGGAACCCTGGCCAAAATTTAAAAAAAAAATTGGCGTGGGGTCCCCCTCAAAATCTATACCAGACCCTTCAGGTCTGGTATGGATTTTAAGGGGAACCCCGCGCCAAAATTTTTTTAAAAAATGGCGTGGGGTACCCCCAAAAATCCATACCAGACCCTTATCCGAGCACGCAACCTGGCAGGCCGCAGGAAAAGAGGGGGGGATGAGAGAGCGCCCCCCCCTCCTGAACCGTACCAGGCCACATGCCCTCAACATTGGGAGGGTGCTTTGGGGGTAGGGCCGGGATCTGGGGGCCCCCTTGATAAAGGGGGCTTCCAGATTCCGATAAGCCCCCTGCCCGCAGACCCCCACAACCACCGGGCCAGGGTTGTGGGGATGAGGCCCTTGTCCTCATCAACATGGGGACAAGGTGCTTTGGGGGGCTACCCAATGTTGAGGGCATGTGGCCTGGTACGGTTCAGGAGGGGGGGCCCTCTCGTCCCCCCTCTTTTCCTGCGGCCTGCCAGGTTGCATGCTCGGATAAGGGTCTGGTATGGATTTATGGGGGTACCCCACGCCATTTTTTTTTTAATTTTGGTGCAGGGTTCCCCTTAAAATCCATACCAGACCTGAAGGGTCTGGTATCGATTTTGAGGGGGACCCCACGCCAATTTTTTTTTTTTATTTTGGCCGGGGTTCCCCTTAACCACTTGCCGACCGCCTAACGCAGATATACTGCGGCAGAATGGCACGGGCAGGCAAAATCACGTACCCATACGTGATCTGCCTCCCGCGGGTGGGGGGTCCGTTCGGACCCCCCCCCGGTGCCATAGACGGTCGGCTCTCGTTCGCGGGCGATGGGAGGTGAGGGGGAGGCCATCCATTGATGGCCACCCCCTCCCGATCGCTCCCGGCGAATGAAAACGCTTCCTTTCCCTCTGTAATGTAAACAGAGGGAAAGGAAGTGATGTCATCTCTCCTCGAGGCGGTCTTTTCGTCCGGCGCAGAGGAGAGAAGACATCCAAGTAAGTGCACCAACACTACACTAACAGTAGAACACGCAGGCACACTTTTCACCCCCCTGTCACCCCCCGATCACCCCCCGATCACCCCCTTGTACCCCCTGTCACTCTGACACCAATAGCAGTGTTTTTTTTTTTTTTGCATTGGTGTCAGTTTGTCAGTTATAAGTGTTAGGGCTGTTAGGTTAGCCCCCTTTAGGTCTAGGGTACCCCCCCTTAGGTCCAGGGTACCCCCTAACCCCCCCCTAATAAAAGTTAACCCCTTGATTACCCCCCGTCACCAGTGTTGCTAAGCGATCGTTTTTCTGATCGCTGTATTAGTGACACAGGTGACGCTAGTTAGGGAGGTGAGTATATAGGTTTGCTGTCAGTGTTTTATAGCGACAGGGACCCCCATATACTACCTGCTAAAGGTTTTAACCCCCTGATTGCCCCCTAGTTAACCCTTTCACCAGCGATCGCCGTATAAGTGTTACGGGTGACGCTGGTTAGATAGTTTGTTTTTTGTAGTTTATTATAGTTTATTACAGTTTATTATAGTTTATTATAGTTTTAGGGCACCCGCCGTTTATTACCTTATAAAGGTTTAACCCCCTAATTGCCCGGCGGTGATAGAAGTTAAGTTTTTAGGATCTGATAAGGTCTGCGTCGCCCCAGGCAGCATCAGGTTAGCGCTAGTACCGCTAAAACCCACGCACGCAGCATACACCTCCCTTAGTGCTATAGTATCTGAACGGATCGATATCTGATCCGATCAGATCTATACTCCCCAGCAGTTTAGGGTTCCCTGAAACACAGTGTTAGCGGGATCAGCCCAGATACCTGCTAGCACCTGCGTTTTGCCCCTGCGCCCAGCCCAGCCCAGCCCACCCAAGTGCAGTATCGATCGATAACTGACACTTACAAAACACTAAGCACACATAACTGCAGCGGTCGCAGAGTCAGGCCTGATCCCTGCGATCGCTAACAGTTTTTTGGTAGCGTTTTGATAGTCGCTAACAGTCAGGAGCTTTTTTGCCTGTGAGTCTCACTAGTGTACCCCTAAATTTAGAGGCCAAAATGGCAAATCCAAGGTACACTAGTGAAGAGGCCTACAGGATTCTGAGTATGACAGATAGTGAAGAGGAAGTCACTCATCTGTCAAGTTCAGGCTCAGAATACGAACCTGTAGAGGACAGCGGCTCCATGACAGATAGCTCTGACGACGGAGTTGTGGTCCCTGCTAGGGTCAGGCGTACCAGACCCCGAACTTCTTCTGTCCTTGAAGTGCAAGAACCGCAGGGCTCTCGTATGGAGCAGAGAAGTACTAGTGCCGCTACTCCTTCTGGTGAACTGGCAAGCACCAGCGGCCTAGTACACCCTGGTCGTACATCCAGCACTGCAGTATCACGTGGTGACGTGGCGAGTCCCATAAGTGCAGTTCAAGCTGGCGAGGTGGCAAGCAGTAGTAGTGTCCCGCTGCCACCAAGAAGAAGACGAACACAGGCCCGTCGTGCCCATAGTGCCCTTCCTGCTGCATTCGCCAATCCGAATTGGGAACCTTCCACTTCTGCAGCACCCGTACTTCCCCCTTTCACTGGCCAACCCGGAATTCAGGTGGAAACAGTTGACTTTACGCCACTGGATTTTTATTCGCTGTTTTTCACCGAAGATCTCTATAGATCTATTGTGGACCAAAGCAATTTGTACGCTGGTCAACACATCGCCACTATTCCCCAGTCCACCCTTGCCAGAGATTGGAGACCAATTACGGTCTCTGAATTTAAGACCTTTCTGGGCCTTTCCCTCCTCATGGGCATAACCAAAAAGAGTGAGTTGCGGTCATATTGGTCCACTGACCCAATTCACCATATGCCCGTGTTCTCTGCCTCCATGACCAGGGCACGATACGAGCAGATTTTGCGGTTTATGCACTTCAACGACAATGAACTCTGTCGTCCTCGTGGAGACCCTGCATACGATCGGCTCTACAAAATTCGGCCCCTCGTAAACCACTTCAACCAACGTTTTGCAGACTTGTTTACCCCCCATCAAGTTGTCTGCGTTGATGAGTCCCTGATTAAGTTTTCTGGCCGCTTGTCATTCAAACAGTACCTTCCCAGCAAGCGTGCCAGATACGGGGTCAAGATGTATAAGCTCTGTGACAGGGCCACAGGCTATACATGTAGATTTATGGTTTACGAGGGAAAAGATAGTCACGTAGAGCCGATAAACTGCCCTGACTACATAGGAAGCGCTGGCAAGATAGTGTGGGACTTGGTGTCACCCTTATTCGGAAAGGGGTACCACTTGTACGTGGACAATTATTATACGAGCGTGCCACTTTTTAGTCACTTGTTTGATCATCAGATTGGAGCATGTGGCACCGTGCGACCTAATCGCCGGGGCTTTCCCCAGCGGCTTGTAGAGTCCCGTCTTAGGCTGGGGGAGAGAGCCTGCTTGCAGTATAATAATTTGCTCGCTATGAAGTGGAGGGACAATAAGAATGTTTTCGTTCTTACCTCCCTTCATGCAGACACGACGACCCAAATTACTACGGCGACTGGTGTTGTGGAGAAACCCCTCTGTGTCCACGAATACAACCTTAATATGGGAGGGGTGGACCTCAACGACCAGTTGTTGGCGCCGTACTTAGTTGCCCGTAAGGCCAGACGCTGGTACAAAAAAGTGTCTGTTTACTTATTTCAATTGGCTTTGCTGAATGCTCATGTGCTATACAGAGCTTCAGGACGGACTGGATCCTTCCTTAAATTCCAGGAAGAGATCGTCAGAGCCCTTCTGTTTCCAGATGGTGCTCCACCTCACCTTCCCAATCCAAATGCAGTAAGCCGGCTGCATGGGAGGCATTTTCCTTATGTCCTCCAGAGTACCCCTACCCAACGAGCCCCCCAAAAAAGATGTCGTGTCTGCAGCAAGCGCGGATTTAGGCGTGACACCCGGTATTGTTGTCCCTCCTGTCCTGACAATCCTGGTCTATGCATTGGTGAATGTTTTGAACGCTACCATACACTAGTGGAGTATTAGCGTAGGGTTCAGCACGGCACAGACTAGGCACACTAACACAGGGTCTCCCAAGATGCCATCGCATTTTGAGAGACCCAAACCTGGTACAGTTACAGTTAAAAGTTAAAGTTACTAAAAAAAGTGTTAAAAAAAAAAAAAAAATACAAAAAAAATAAAAAAATAAAAATACAAAAAAAATATAAAATAAAAAAAACAAAAATAGTTGTCGTTTTATTGTTCTCTCTCTCTATTCTCTCTCTATTGTTCTGCTCTTTTTTTATTGTATTCTATACTGCAATATTTTATTGTTATGTTTTTATCATGTTTGCTTTATAGGTATGCAATTTTTTTATACTTTTTTATTGTTAACCACTTTTTTGTTTTCAGGTACGCCATTCAGCTGCAGAGCGGATTTATTTATCTTGACAGCAACAGCGTTTGCTCCCACGATATATAAAGCCGTGACTCCAGCGCTGTCGGAGGTGATTTCACCACCACAGTTCCATACTTCAGCATATTTGCCGAAGCGTGGGGGCAGTAGTGGGTGGAGGAGCAATTTGCTCCTGCCTTTTGCGGGAGGATGCCCCCATGCTTCGGCATATATATATTTTAGGTAGGCACAGGTTGCGTTAAATGTTTTATTTTTTACTATGTTTTTTTTGTATTTGCTTTGCAGGTATGGTAAGGTATACTGTTATACTGTAATGTTACTTTGTTTTTTTGTTAACCATCATTTGCTTAGCAGGTACGCCATTCAGTTGCAGCGCGGATTTATTTATCTTGACAGCAACAGCGTTTGCTCCCACGATATATAAAGCCGTGACTCCAGCGCTGTCGGAGGTGATTTCACCACCACAGTTCCATACTTCAGCATATATGCCGAAGCGTGGGGGCAGTAGTGGGTGGAGGAGCAATTTGCTCCTGCCTTTTGCGGGAGGATGCCCCCATGCTTCGGCATATATATATTTTAGGTAGGCACAGGTTGCGTTAAATGTTTTATTTTTTACTATGTTTTTTTTGTATTTGCTTTGCAGGTATGGTAAGGTATACTGTTATACTGTAATGTTACTTTGTTTTTTTGTTAACCATCATTTGCTTAGCAGGTACGCCATTCAGTTGCAGCGCGGATTTATTTATCTTGACAGCAACAGCGTTTGCTCCCACGATATATAAAGCCGTGACTCCAGCGCTGTCGGAGGTGATTTCACCACCACAGTTACATACTTCAGCATATATGCCGAAGCGTGGGGGCAGTAGTGGGTGGAGGAGCAATTTGCTCCTGCCTTTTGCGGGAGGATGCCCCCATGCTTCGGCATATATATATTTTAGGTAGGCACAGGTTGCGTTAAATGTTTTATTTTTTACTATGTTTTTTTTGTATTTGCTTTGCAGGTATGGTAAGTATTACTGTTATACTGTAATGTTACTTTGTTTTTTTGCTTAGCAGGTACGCCATTCAGTTGCAGCGCGGATTTATTTATCTTGACAGCAACAGCGTTTGCTCCCACGATATATAAAGCCGTGACTCCAGCGCTGTCGGAGGTGATTTCACCACCACAGTTCCATACTTCAGCATATATGCCGAAGCGTGGGGGCAGTAGTGGGTGGAGGAGCAATTTGCTCCTGCCTTTTGCGGGAGGATGCCCCCATGCTTCGGCATATATAAATGGTGCATGTATGCCCATCATTAGAAGTGGGCGGATGAAGGGAGGTATTCTAATGGTGGGCATACCCACCGATCAATATCTTTTTTTCGTTCAGCCCACAGGCTGCATGAAAAAAAAGTTTACAATACAAGGACCAGCAACGTACTGGTATGTTGCTGGACTTTGAGTGGTTATACCAGAATGATGCCTGCAGGTTTAGGTATCATCTTGGTATCATTCTTTTCAGCCAGCGGTCGGCTTTCATGTAAAAGCAATCCTAGCGGCTAATTAGCCTCTAGACTGCTTTTACAAGCAGTGGGAGGGATTTCCCCCCCCCCCCCACCGTCTTCCATGTTTTTCTCTGGCTCTCCTGTCCCAACAGGGAACCTGAGAATGCAGCCGGTGATTCGGCCAGCTGACCATAGAGCTGATCAGAGACCAGAATGGCTCCAATCATCTCTATCGCCTAAGAAACCGGAAGCTACGAGCATTTCATGACTTAGATTTCGCCGGATGTAAACGGCGCCATTGGGAAATTGGGAAAGCATTTTATCACACCGATCTTGGTGTGGTCAGATACTTTGAGGGCAGAGGAGAGATCTAGGGTCTAATAGACCCCAATTTTTTCAAAAAAGAGTACCTGTCACTACCTATTGCTATCATAGGGGATATTTACATTCCCTGAGATAACAATAAAAAAGATAAAAAAAAAATAAAAATGAAAGGAACAGTTTAAAAATAAGATAAAAAATCAAAAAATTAATAAAAAAAAAAAAAAAAAAAAAGCACCCCTGTCCCCCCCTGCTCTCGCGCAAAGGCGAACGCAAGCGTCGGTCTGGCGTCAAATGTAAACAGCAATTGCCCCATGCATGTGAGGTATCGCCGCGAAGGTCAGATCGAGGGCAGTAGTTTTAGCAGTAGACCTCCTCTGTAAATCTAAAGTGGTAACCTGTAAAGGCTTTTAAAGGCTTTTTAAAATGTATTTAGTTTTTCGCCACTGCACGTTTGTGCGCAATTTAAAAGCCTGTCATGTTTGGTATCCATGTACTCGGCCTAAGATCATCTTTTTTATTTCATCAAACATTTGGGCAATATAGTGTGTTTTAGTGCATTTAAATTTTAAAAAGTGTGTTTTTTCCCCAAAAAATGCGTTTGAAAAATCGCTGCGCAAATACTGTGTGAAAAAAAAAAATGAAACACCCACCATTTTAATCTGTAGGGCATTTGCTTTAAAAAAATATATAATGTTTGGGGGTTCAAAGTAATTTTCTTGCAAAAAAAATTATTTTTTTATGTAAACAACAAGTGTCAGAAAGGGCTTTGTCTTCAAGTGCTTAGAAGAGTGGGTAATGTGTGACATAAGCTTCTAAATGTTGTGCATAAAATGCCAGGACAGTTCAAAACCCCCCCAAATGACCCCATTTTGGAAAGTAGACACCCCAAGCTATTTGCTGAGAGGCATGTCGAGTCCATGGAATATTTTATATTGTGACACAAGTTGCGGGAAAAAGACAATTTTTTTTTTTTTTGCACAAAGTTGTCACTAAATGATATATTGCTCAAACATGCCATGGGAATATGTGAAATTACACCCCAAAATACATTCTGCTGCTTCTCCTGAGTACAGGGATACCACATGTGTGAGACTTTTTGGGAGCCTAGCCGCGCACGGGACCCCAAAAACCAAGCACCGCCTTCAGGCTTTCTAAGGGCGTAAATTTTTGATTTCACTCTTCACTGCCTATCACAGTTTCGGAGGCCATGGAATGCCCAGGTGGCACAAAACCCCCCCAAATGACCCCATTTTGGAAAGTAGACACCCCAAGCTATTTGCTGAGAGGTATAGTGAGTATTTTGCAGACCTCACTTTTTGTCACAAAGTTTTGAAAATTGAAAAAAGAAAAAAAAAATATGTTTTTATTGTCTTTCTTCATTTTCAAAAACAAATGAGAGCTGCAAAATACTCACCATGCCTCTCAGCAAATAGCTTGGGGTGTCTACTTTCCAAAATGGGGTCATTTTGGGGGGTTTTGTGCTATCTTGGCATTTTATGGCCTTCAAAACTGTGATGGGTAGTGAGGAGTAAAATCAAAAATTAATGCTCTTAGAAATCCTGAAGGCGGTGATTGGATTTTGGGGCCCGTATGAAGCTAGGCTCCCAAAAAGTGCCACTCATGTGGTATCCCCATACTCAGGAGAAGTAGCAGAATGTATTTTGGGGTGTAACTCCACATATGCCCATGGCATGTTTGAGCAATATATCATTTAGTGACAACTTTGTGCAAAAAAAAAAAAAAAAATTGTCACTTTCCCGCAACTTGTGTCAAAATATAAAATATTCCATGGACTCAACATGCCTCTCAGCAAATAGCTTGGGGTGTCTACTTTCCAAAATGGGGTCATTTGGGGGGGTTTTGTGCCATCTTGGGATTTTATGGCCTTCAAAACTGTGATAGGTAGTAAGGAGTGAAATCAAGAATTTATGCCCTTAGAAATCCTGAAGGCGGTGCTTGGTTTTCGGGGCCCCGTACGCGGCTAGGCTCCCAAAAAGTCCCACACATGTGGTATCCCCGTACTCAGGAGAAGCAGCTAAATGTATTTTGGGGTGCAATTCCACATATGCCCATGGCCTGTGTGAGCAATATATCATTTAGTGACAATTTTGTGCAAAAAAAAAAAAAATTGTCACATTCCCGCAACTTGTGTTAAAAAATAAAATATTCCATGGACTCAACATGCCTCTCAGCAAATAGCTTGGGGTGTCTACTTTCCAAAATGGGGTCATTTGGGGGGGTTTTGTGCCATCTTGGCATTTTATGGCCTTCAAAACTGTGATAGGTAGTGAGGAGTGAAATCAAAAATTTATGCCCTTAGAAATCCTGAAGGCGGTGCTTGGTTTTCAGGGCCTCATACGCGGTTAGGCTCCCAAAAAGTCCCACACATGTGGTATCCCCGTACTCAGGAGAAGCAGCAGAATGTATTTTGGGGTGTAATTCCACATTTGCCCATGGCATGTTTGAGCAATATATCATTTAGTGACAACTTTGTGCAAAAAAAAAAAAAAAAATGGTCACTTTCCCGCAACTTGTGTCAAAATATAAAATATTCCATGGACTCAACATGCCTCTCAGCAAATAGCTTGGGGTGTCTACTTTCCAAAATGGGGTCATTTGGGGGGGTTTTGTGCCATCTTGGCATTTTATGGCCTTCAAAACTGTGATAGGTAGTGAGGTGTGAAATCAAAAATTTATGCCCTTTGAAATCCTGAAGGTGGTGCTTGGTTTTCGGGGCCCCGTACGCGGCTAGGCTCCCAAAAAGTCCCACACATGTGGTATCCCCGTACTCAGGAGAAGCAGCTAAATGTATTTTGGGGTGCAATTCCACATATGCCCATGGCCTGTGTGAGCAATATATCATTTAGTGACAACTTTGTGCAAAAAAAAAAAAAATTGTCACATTCCCGCAACTTGTGTCAAAAAATAAAATATTCCATGGACTCGACATGCCTCTCAGCAAATAGCTTGGGGTGTCTACTTTCCAAAATGGGGTCATTTGGGGGGGTTTTGTGCCATCTTGGCATTTTATGGCCTTCAAAACTGTGATAGGTAGTGAGGTGTGAAATCAAAAATTTATGCCCTTTGAAATCCTGAAGGCGGTGCTTGGTTTTCGGGGCCCCGTACGCGGCTAGGTTCCCAAAAAGTCCGACACATGTGGTATCCCCGTACTCAGGAGAAGCAGCTAAATGTATTTTGGGGTGCAATTCCACATATGCGCATGGCCTGTGTGAGAAATATATCATTTAGTGACAACTTTTTGTAATTTTTTTTTTTTTTTTTTTTTTTGTCATTATTCAATCACTTGGGACAAAAAAAAAAATATTCAATGGGTTCAACATGCCTCTCAGCAATTTCCTTGGGGTGTCTACTTTCCAAAATGGGGTCATTTGTGGGGGTTTTGTACTGCCCTGCCATTTTAGCACCTCATGAAATGACATAGGCAGTCATAAAATAAAAGCTGTGTAAATTCCAGAAAATGTACCCTAGTTTGTAGACGCTATAACTTTTGCGCAAACCAATAAATATACGCTTATTGACATTTTTTTTACCAAAGACATGTGGCCGAATACATTTTGGCCTAAATGTATGACTAAAATTGAATTTATTGGATTTTTTTTATAACAAAAAGTAGAAAATATCATTTTTTTTCAAAATTTTCGGTCTTTTTCCGTTTATAGCGCAAAAAATAAAAACGGCAGAGGTGATCAAATACCATCAAAAGAAAGCTCTATTTGTGGGAAGAAAAGGACGCAAATTTCGTTTGGGTACACCATTGCATGACCGCGCAATTAGCAGTTAAAGCGACGCAGTGCCGAATTGTAAAAAGTGCTCTGGTCAGGAAGGGGGTAAAACCTTCCGGGGCTGAAGTGGTTAATATCCATACCAGACCTGAAGGGCCTGGTAAAGTTCCTTTCGGCGGATAAGGACCCCCCTCTACTGCGCAGGCGCAGCGCCTGCGCAGTAGGAGCCGGCGGAAATAGCCGAAGCGAAATAGAGAAGAAATCAGCTGTACACAGCTCCTGTAAGAGGGTCCCCCGCGGGCTCGCTTCGCTCGCCATGCTTCGGGCACGGCCTTGCTTGGCTCGGCACTTTTTTATTCCCCCTCTAGGTCCACTTGGATGGTGGGGCTTCAGCCTGGACCCAGGGCGCAGCGCCGTGTACAGATGATTGAAGATTTTCATCTTTGGCTATTTTCGGTGGCTGCTAGTCGTTGGTACTGCGCAAGCGCAGCACTTGTGCAGTACAGGGGGGACCTTATCCGCCGAGGGAACTTTCTCGGCAAGACACCGGCGATTCAGTATAGCCGCGAGTAGTTTTAAATGACTTTTTTCCTTTGAAATGTCATTTTGCTGTCAGACTGTACTAAACACAGGAAACATGCGCCCCTTTACAGGCATACTATAGACACCCCCCAGGTACGAAATTTAAAGGAATATTACACTTTTATTGTTTCACTTTAAGCATTATTAAAATCACTGCTCCTGAAAAAACAGCCATTTTTAAAACTTTTTTGCATTGATACATGTCCTCTGGGGCAGGACCCAGGTCCCCAAACACTTTTTATGACAATACCATGCATATAAGCCTTTAAAATTAGCACTTTTGATAATTCATGTTCGTGTCCCATAGACTTTAACCACTTGCCTACCAGGCCAATTCTGACATTTCTCTCTTACATGTAAAAATCATAATTTTTTGGCTAGAAAATTACATAGAACCCCCAAATTTAGCAGGGACCCTAGAGAATACAATGGCGGTCATTGCAACTTTTTATCTAGCACGGTATTTGCGCAGCAATTTTTCGAATGCGTTTTTTTGGGGAAAAAAACAGTTTTGGGCTTTAAAAAAAAAAAACAAGAAAGTTAGCCCAATGTTTTTGCATAATGTGAAAGATGAAGTTACGCCAAGTAAATAGATACCCAACATGTCACGCTTCAAAATTGCACACGCTCGTGGAATGGCGCCAAACTTCGCTATTTGAAAATCCCCTTAGGCGACGCTTTAAAAATTTTTACTGGTTACATGTTTTGAGTTACAGAGGAGGTCCAGGACCAAAATTATTGCTCTTGCTCTAACGTTCGCGGCGACACCTCACATATGTGGTTTGAACAACATTTCCATATGTGGGTGGGACTTATGTATGTGTTCGCTTCTGCATGCGGACTCACAGGGACAGGGGCACTTTAAAAGTTTTTTTTTTTATTATTGTTAATTTTACATTTTTTATTTTAGCTTGACACTTTTTTTCCAAAAAAAATTTTTTTGATCACTTTTGTTTCTATTACAAGGAATGTAAACATCCCTTGTAATAGGAATAAGCATGACAGGTGCTCTTTACAGTGAGATGTGGGGTAAATAAGACCCCACATCTCACCTCTAGGCTTAGAAGCCTGAAATTTAAAAAAAAAAAAAAAAACGATCTCTGCTTACCAGCCGAAGCGGCGCCGTTTTTTTTTCAATACAGAGGCCGGGTGTGACGTCATAACATCACACCCGGCCTCCGAACGATCATAGAGATTCCGGCGACCATCTGGTCCACCAGAAATCTCTATGCTAAACATCCGGGGCTGGCGGATCCTGTGACCGACTCACCGATTGTAGCGGTAAGTCGGTACAAGCACCGGAGGGTGGCGGGAGGGGGGGACGTCCCCTCTCACCTCCTGTTAGAATGATCAAGCAGTGGAACAGCCACTATGATCATTCTTATGGTATGCAGATTCGCAGGCTCTAAAAGACGATATCTGGATGATGTCTGTAGCTACTGGCATCACTCAGATATCCCCGCTCAAAGCCGAGGACATCATTTGGCGTACGGCGGGCGGGAAGCCGTTTTAATGGTGTTCGCACAAATTTATTTAATTTATTTGCCTGTTCGCATGTTCTGCTGCGAACCGAACAGGGGGGATGTTCGGCCCATCCCTAGTTCTCATTAAGAATCATGGGGGTACAACTTGTCAAGCAACTCGGAAGTCCAAAGTCGCCCAACTGTGAAACAAGTCATATATATTTTAATAGATAGGAGCTCTCATTTATACTTGCATTTACATCAGCAGAACAAATGCAGGAAGTGATGTGTGCACATGGGCCAGAAGCAAATGTGTGGGGATGCCAAACAAATCAATGAACCCCACCCACACCAAATCTAACTACCAAATCCACCCCGCATTGATTAAGCACAAGTACATATCTTACCCTTATCCGGAAAATGAGCCGCACCTCCTCTTTGCTAAAGAGGGACCTCGCCATGTCCACCTAGATGGAGATCTTGACCAGCACAGGGACTTCTGGGTGATTACAATGACTTATTTCTGGGTCAGAAGGCGAAACTACACTCTTTTGATCGCTGCTGCAAATATTTGATCGCAACCACTATTAGAATTTTATTATTTTTGTTTATTTGCAGATATGCAAATTTGTATTTCTACTTATATTTAAAGGCGTTCGATAAGAAATGGTGTCCCTGGGTTAGCATGCAGGAGGAAATCATTCAGCTGAAATCACACACTTTCATTCCCGCATGTCAGTCCCGACTGCAGGGGCAATTTCAGAGACATCTGTGCAGGTTTCTGCACTGATATCAATTCAAATTGCACCCCAAAGTCACACCAATTAAAACAGTGCAATTGTCACCGCTTTGACATGCCAAATCGCACCAATGTGAACTAAAGCTGATACAAACACTGCCTATCCACCAGCTGAATTCATTACCTGCAATTCTCCACAGCTGTTATATATAAAGATTCTACCTTTATCATTTACTTGCAGGTGTGCAGAAGCCTAGGTTTACATTGGAGCAATTTGTCATGCAATTTGAGAGATCAAATCGCATGACTATTGGCAGCAATGGCACTGTTCCAATCGATGCAACTTTTTTTGTGGCACCGCACCAATTTGCTAAAGTAGTTCCTGCACTACTTTTGCCGATTTCTGTTGCGACTTCAATAGACATTTGTGTATGAAGCCACACGGATGTCTATCAAGTAGCACCTAAAAATCACGCTGACCTTGCTACTTTGAAATCGTGCTACTTCAAGTGAAGTAGCGCGATTTCAAAGTAGCATCAATGTGAACCAGGGCAAAGAGATTAGTTGTTTGGTGCACAAATACATACTGAAATAAAATATAAGAGATTGCACTTTCCCAAAACCACCACCCACAAACTAAAGAGAAGAAAGTAGAAGAAAAAAAAAAAAAACACCACAACAAGGCTCAGTAATGTACTTTTATTTTACCAACAGAAAAACAAAAAATTACATTCATTTACTAGCTTCAAAAAATTTTGGACAGGATATATGGTGCTACATTTAGCAATGGGATTTTAAGGGCCCTGCTCATAGGAGCTTACAATCTAAAATTAGACTAAACCTTAGAGTGGACACAGCTTTAATTTCTGTGTATAATGGGCAACACATCACATTGTTATCTACAAGATTATAGAAACATACTTAACAGTCATTCTTACAAAGCATTCCCACATAATATTACAAAAGACTTATTCAAAACACCCACCACCAGCCCACAATCCACACATACATACATTGGTGACCATGTTCTGCTGGAAGCTGCATTTTGGTGTACACGATTAAACGAGATAAAAAAAAAAAAAGTAGGTCAGCAGATGCTTCCAAACGATGTTTGCATGATCAGACAGGAACAATACACACACAACATTGACAGCATGGCCACATAAACCCACTTTTGATTGAAAAAATGCACAAGAATTTCATCAACTCTCCCAGTATCATTCCTTCTCCCCCTACAAATCACAGCAAAAAACCTGACCTTCTCAGGCCAAACAAACCCCCTGCTGCAGGCCTTTATATAAGAGAGGTTGTATCGTTAGCACACTGACACACCCAATAGAAGTACACGCCCACCAGTATCTTTCAATTTGTCTCTTCATGTATGTCTAAAGTGATTGCACCTGATGGGCAGGAACACATAATAGTGTTCGCAACTCTGTTAGCCCTTGGCTATGTGCATCAAATCTCCAACTACAGGACAAAGACCAAAGTCCATTTGCATCCACATAAACAAAGCAACAGTTTTCTAAGCATATGTACCTGTGCAGTGTAAACCCTAAAATTTGAAATGTCCAAGTCCCTGGGCATGATTAGTGCTAATAAACATTAACATCAGTCCCTGGCTGCAATGAGCTTCCAATATAAAGCCCAAATTAACGTTCTTACATTAGAACCTATTTCGACAGGAGACAAATAAGATGCCAGCATGTCTTTGGATTGTGGTGAGAAACCCACACAGGGAGAACATATAAACTTCAACACAAGTATTAGCATGTTGGGGAATTGAACCAACATCTCAGGTGCTGCTAGACAGAACTGCTACCCACTAAGCCACCAGGCAACCCCACACATGTTCTCTGCATCTCTGTGGTGTGAACCAGCCCTAAGTCCATAGCCATGCTCAGTGTTACAAGCAATATACAGTATATTGGCCTAAGTATTGGGATGCCTGCCTTTAAACACACATGAACTGTAATGGCATCCCAGTATTAGTATTGGGTTTAAAACTCATTTGGCCCACCCTTTGCAGCTATAACAGCTTCAACTCTTCTTGTCCACAAGGTTTAGGAGTGTGTCTATGGGAATGTTTGACCATTGTTCCAAGTGCATTTGTGAGGTCAGGCACTGATGTTGGATGAGAAGGCCTGACCTACAGTCTCCTCTGTAATTTATCCCCAAGGTGTTCTGTTGTGTTGAGGTCAGGACCAGTCAAGTTCCTCCACCCCAAAATCACTCATCCATGTCTTTATGGACCTTGCTTTGTGCACTGGTCCAAATGATTTGGTGGAGGGGGATTATGGTGCGAGGTTGTTTTTCAGGGGTTGGGCTTGGCCTCTTAGTTTCAGAGAAGGGAATTCTTAAGGCGTCAGCATACCAAGACATTTTGGACAATTTCATGCTCCCAACTTTGTGGGGACAGTTTGGGGAAAGCCCCTTCCTGTTCCAACATGACTGCACACCAGTACACAAAGCAAGGTCCATAAAGACATGGATGAGCAAGTTTGGGGTGGAGAAACTTGACTGGCCTGCACAGAGTCCTGGCCTCAACCCGATAGAACACCCTTTGGCTGAATTAGAGTAGAGACTGCAAGCCAGGCCTTCTCATCCAACATCAGTGCCTGGCCTCACAAATGCACTTCTGGAAGAATGATCAAACATTCCCATAGGCAGACTAAACCTTGTGGACAGCCTTCCCAGAAGCTGTTCTAGCTGCAAAGGGTGGGCCAAATCAAATTTTAACCCTACGGACTAAGACTGGGCTGCCATTAAAGTTCATGTGTGTGTAAAGGCAGGCGTCCCAATACTTTTGGCTATATAGTGTATCTGGAAAAGACTTACAATGGTGTTGGAACCCTCCTACACATAACTACTACATTTAGACATAATTATAGGACCTGGGAGATGAGACAACTTCTCTACATGCAGTAACATGGTTGGGATTTGAACCCAGACCCTCAGAGATACTAAGACAGAAGTTCTAACCTCTAGGCCACAGAGCTGCCACATGTGAGACCCTCCTACACATGTCTACACTAGGGATGAGCCGAACACCCCCCAGTTCGGTTCGCACCAGAACCTGCGAACGGACCGAAAGTTTGCACGAACGTTAGAACCCCATTGACGTCTATGGGACTCGAACGTTCGAAATCAAAAGTGCTCATTTTAAAGGCTAATTTGCACGGTATTGTCCTAAAAAGGGTTTGGGGACCCGGGTCCTACCCCAGGGGACATGTATCAATGCAAAAAAAACTTTTAAAAACGGCCGTTTTTTCGGGAGCAGTGATTTTAATGATGCTTAAAGTAAAAAAAAAAAAAAAGTGAAATATTCCTTTAAATATCATACCTGGGGGGTGTCTATAGTATGCTTGTAAAGTGACGCGTGTTTCCCGTGTTTAGAACAGTCCCTGCACCAAATGTCATTTTTAAAGGAAAAAATCTCATTTAAAACTGCTTGCGGGTTTAATGTAATGTCGGGTCATGGCAATATGGATGAAAATCAGTGAGACAAACGGCATGGGTACCCCCCAGTCCATTACCAGGCCCTTTGGGTCTTGTATGGATATTAAGGGGAACCCCGCACCCAAATTAAAATAAGGAAAGGTGTGGGGCCACCAGGCCCTATATACTCTGAACAGCAGTATACAGGCGGTGCAAACAAGACAGGGACTGTAGGTTTGTTGTTAAGTAGAATCTCTTTGTAATTTTGAACGGGTACATTTTTAACGTGTTTAGCTCCAGCCAAAAAATCTTTTTTAAGCTTTTTGGAAAACATAGGGAAGGGTTATCACCCCTGTGACATTTGTTTTGCTGTCTTTCCTCCTCTTCAGAAGATTTCACCTCACTTTTTGTCCCAATGAAAAATGTTTTTTGAAAATTTGGGTTTTTTTATGGAACAAGGATTGGAAAGCATCAGTGGAAAGGAGAATTTTTTTTCCCATATTAACTCTTACAGGAGACAATTTCCCTTCCTAGGGGTAGATTTCATCTCACTTCCTGTTGTCTCCTTCCGTTTGCAAGTAGAAGTCGTTTGTAAGTTAGATGTTTGAAAGTAGGGTCCTGCCCTATATACTCAGCAGAAATTTGGGCCTTAGGTGTTGCTGTGGCCACAACACTGTAAGCCCTCGCAGGGCCCTGCTGTGAAATATTAGATCAAGAATTGTAATTACATGCCCCTGTTGAACAGAAGCTGAAAAATTAGGCCTTAGGCACTGGTGCTGGTGCCACAACACTGCAACCCCTTACAGACACTCTAGTTGGAACGCAGGAACGAGCCCTGCTGCAAAGTATTGCATCAAAAATTGTAATTACACGCCCCTGTTAGACAGGAGCAGAAAAATTGGGCCTTGGGCACTGGTGCTGGTGCCAGAACACTGCAACCCCTCACAGACACTCTAGTTGGAATGCAGGAACGAGCCCTGCTGCAAAGTATTGCATCAAAAATTGTAATTACACGCCCCTGTTAGACAGGGGCAGAAAAATTGGGCCTTAGGCACTGGTGCTGGTGCCACAACACTGCAACCCTTCACAGATACTCTAGTTGTAACGCAGAAATGAGCCCTGCTGCAAAGTATTGCATCAAAAATTGTAATTACATGCCCCTGTTAAACAGGGGCTGAAAAATTGTGCCTTAGGCACTGGTGGTGGCGCCCAGAACCAAAAATGTTCTTACAAGCTATCAGCGTGATGATTGAGGAGGAAGAGGATAATTTCTCAGGGATAGTCACTCAGCATCAGCATAGGCAGTCTTTGAAGGGATCTGAGATTTCAAAAAAAATTATTCGGTTACATCAGCATCAGGTGCTTGGTAGCTGGTGGTGATCCAAGACTGATTCATTTTTATGAAGGTCAGTCGATCGACCGAGTCGGCAGCACTGAATGTGCGTTCCAAAAGAACGCTGGATGCAGGACAGGCCAGTAGCTCAATTGCATACTGTGCAAGCTCTGGCCAGTGATCCATCCTCAAGACCCAGTAACCCAGAGGATTTTCGGTGGGAAAGGTGTCCAAGTCTGATCTTGCCCCAAGGTATTCCTGCACCATGTAAAACAGACGCTGGCGATGGTTGCTGGAACCGATCATACCTTGGGGCTGCGGACCAAAAAATTGTCTGAACGCATCGGTCAGACGGCCACCTTCTCCACTGCTCCTTCTTTGACTGACCGAAGCCTCAGCAACACGTTGTCCAGAAACAGGAGTTTGTAACCTCCCAGTCTCTGGGAACGCGTTGCACAGACCTTTCTGCAAGGCCTCCCGAAGATGTTTCATCCTCTGCTCCCTCTGCGATGGCAAGATAAGGTCCACAACCTTACCCTTGTAACGTGGATCAAGGAGGGTTGCCAGCCAGTATTGGTCCTTCTCCTTGATACCACGAATACAAGGATCCTTACGCAGGCTTTGTAGGATCAGGGAGGCCATGCAGCGTAGGTTTACTGAGGCATTCGGTCCGGAGTCCTCTGGGTCACTAAGGACGACATGGTCCGCAGCCACCTCCTCCCAGCCACGTACAAGTCCATGTGTTTCTTGGGACTGATCCCTTAAAGACTGCTGCTGATGCTGAGTGCCAGGCTCCACCTCCATACTGACACAATCTTCCTCCTCATCCTCCTCCTCCTCCTCCTCGTCCTCTTCCTGTGTGATCGGCAGGCACGCAGGAACACTGTCTGGATAAAGGGGGCCTTGAGAGCTAAGGAAGTCCTCCTCTTCCTGCCTCTGTTCTGCCTCAAGTGCCCTGTCCATTATTCCACGCAGCGTGTGCTCCAACAGGTGGACAAGGGGGACAGTGTCACCGATGCATGCACTGTCACTGCTCACCATCCTCGTGGCCTCCTCAAATGGTGACAGGACAGTGCATGCATCCCTGATCATGGCCCACTGGCGTGGGGAAAAAAAACCAAGCTCCCCTGATCCTGTCCTGGTGCCATAGTCGCACAGGTACTCATTGATGGCCCTCTGCTGTGTGTGCAGCCGCTGCAGCATGGCCAACGTTGAGTTCCACCTGGTGGGCATGTCACAGATTAGGCGGTTCTTGGGCAGGTTAAACTCCTTTTGGAGGTCCGTCAGCCGAGCACTGGCATTATATGACCGGCGGAAATGCACACAGACTTTCCTGGCCTGCCTCAGGACATCCTGTAAGCCCGGGTACCTGCCCAAGAACCGCTGCACCACCAAGTTAAGGACGTGAGCCAAACAGGGCACATGGGTCATTTGTCCCTGTCGGAGGGCAGAGAGGAGGTTGGTGCCATTGTCGCAAACCACCATTCCTGCCTTTAGTTGGCGTGGCGTCAACCACCTCTGAACCTGCCCCTGCAGAGCTGACAGAACCTCTGCCCCAGTGTGGCTCCTGTCCCCCAAGCACACCAGCTCAAGCACCGCATGGCATCTTTTGGCCTGCGTACTTGCGTAGCCCCTTGAACGACTACGGAGCACCGCTGGTTCCGAGGAAGAGGCCATGGAGGAAGAAGAAGAGGAGGGGGTGGAGGAGAGAGGTGTGTCACAATCATTAGCATTTTGGAGGCGTGGTGGCGGAACAACCTCCAACACTACTGCACCTTGTCCTGCATCCTTCCCAGCTGCCAGCAGAGTCACCCAATGCGCCGTGAAACTTAGGTAACGTCCCTGTCCATGCCTGCTGGACCATGAGTCAGCGGTAATATGCACCTTACCGCTGACCGCCCTGTCCAGCGAGGCATGGACATTGCCTTCCACATGCTGGTAGAGAGCCGGAATCGCCTTCCGTGAGAAAAAGTGGCGTTTGGGTACCTGCCACTGAGGAACCGCACATTCCACAAACTCACGGAAGGGGGCAGAGTCTACCAACTGAAAAGGCAGCAGTTGAAGTGCCAGCAATTTTGCCAAGCTAGCATTCAACCGCTGGGCATGTGGATGGCTGGGAGCAAACTTCTTTCGGCGGTGCAGCAGCTGGGGCAGGGAAATTTGCCTGGTACAATCTGACGTCGGTGTACCAGAAGCAGATTGCCCACAAGTACTTGGCTGTGACACACCTAATTCTACACCTTCATTCCTCTCAGTGCAGGTCTCAGAGAGGACTGAAGGTCTAGTGGGGTTGGAAATCTCAGCTGATGAGGAGCAAGGAGAGGTCCTCTTTGTTCTTTGGTGTGGGTCTTTTAGATGCGCTTGCCAACGAACTGCATGGCAGGTCAACATATTTCTGGTCAAGCATGTGGTACCCAAGCGGGAGATGTTTTGGCCACGTGAGATACGCTTGAGACATATGTTGCAAATAGCAGCGGTGTGATCTGATGCACTCGTCTCAAAAAAGGCCCACACCAAAGAACTTTTTGAATAACGCGCAGAGACTGCAGCGCCCTGCACATGTGATGCAGTCAATGTGCTGCCCTTAGGCTGGCCCCTGGAGGGCATCCTGCCTCGTTGGTGATGTGCCGCCTCCTCCTCCTCCTCCTCCTCCTCCTCTCTCCTATCAGGCACCCACGTTGAGTCAGTGACCTCATCATCCCCTCCCTCCTCATCACTGGAGCAAACCCGGCAGTATGCTGCAGCAGGGGGAGCATGACTGCCAGATTGCTGTCCTTCTTGGGCACCCCCTCTGTCCGTGCTCATGTTACTGCCTTCATCGAGCTCAGTATCATCATCAGAGCCTTCCAAACGCTGGGCATCCTCCTGGAGCATGTACCCAACACTGTGGTCAAACAGTTCGAGGGACTCCTCAGGAGGACATGGTGGAGCTAGGGAAGGAGTCACTGATGACATTGAGCCGAGGGAAGAGGCCGCTGCTTTGCCAGACAAAGCACCCTGGGCATGGGTGAGAGAGGATGAGGAGGATGAGGACGGCTTGGTCATCCACTCGACCAAGTCTTCCGCATGTTGCGGCTCAACACGGCCAGCTGCCGAAAAAAAGGCCAAGCGTGTCCCATGGCCACGTGCTGATGAGGATGCACCGTCTCCACGACCAGCACTAGACACAGAGCCTGCTTGCCCTCTCTTATTGGCTTGTGACTTTCTGCCTCTCCTTCTTGGCCTTCCAGACATACTAATGGCCTGTAGCTGTACTAAGCTGGGATATATAGATATATATATATATATATATATATACTGCAGCTAGCAAAATCAACTACCTGCCTGTAGTATGAGAACACCACCAACCTTCTACAGGTAGCTTTAGCTGAACACTGTGAGGTGGACGCACCCCACTAACTTGTAGGTTTAGCTGAACACTGTGAGCAGGACGCACTGCACTAAATGTAAATAGTCTAGCTGCCTGACCGTGGTACTAATAGGATCAAAAGAACACCAGTAATTTTCTTCAGGTAGCTGTAAATACTGTAACAAGACAAGCCTGCCTGTCAGTAGGAAGATAACAGGAACGGATCTAGCTGAACACTGTGAGCAGGACGCACTGCACTAAATGTAAATAGTCTAGAAGATAACAGGAACGGATCTAGCTGAACACTGTGAGCAGGACGCACTGCACTAAATGTAAATAGTCTAGAAGATAACAGGAACGGATCTAGCTGAACACTGTGAGCAGGACGCACTGCACTAAATGTAAATAGTCTAGAAGATAACAGGAACGGATCTAGCTGAACACTGTGAGCAGGACGCACTGCACTAAATGTTAATAGTCTAGCTGCCTGACCGTGGTACTAATAGGATCAAAAGAACACCAGTAATTTTCTTTAGGTAGCTGTAAATACTGTAACAAGACAAGCCTGCCTGTCAGTAGGAAGATAACAGGAACGGATCTAGCTGAACACTGTGAGCAGGACGCACTGCACTAAATGTAAATAGTCTAGAAGATAACAGGAACGGATCTAGTTGAACACTGTGAGCAGGACGCACTGCACTAAATGTAAATAGTCTAGAAGATAACAGGAACGGATCTAGCTGAACACTGTGAGCAGGACGCACTGCACTAAATGTAAATAGTCTAGAATTTAACAGGAACGGATCTAGCTGAACACTGTGAGCAGGACGCACTGCACTAAATGTAAATAGTCTAGAAGATAACAGGAACGGATCTAGCTGAACACTGTGAGCAGGACGCACTGCACTAAATGTAAATAGTCTAGCTGCCTGACCGTGGTACTAATAGGATCAAAAGAACACCAGTAATTTTCTTTAGGTAGCTGTAAATACTGTAACAAGACAAGCCTGCCTGTCAGTAGGAAGATAACAGGAACGGATCTAGCTGAACACTGTGAGCAGGACGCACTGCACTAAATGTTAATAGTCTAGCTGCCTGACCGTGGTACTAATAGGATCAAAAGAACACCAGTAATTTTCTTTAGGTAGCTGTTAATACTGTAACAAGACAAGCCTGCCTGTCAGTAGGAAGATAACAGGAACGGATCTAGCTGAACACTGTGAGCAGGACGCACTGCACTAAATGTAAATAGTCTTGAAGATAACAGAAACGGATCTAGCTGAACACTGTGAGCAGGACGCACTGCACTAAATGTAAATAGTCTAGAATTTAACAGGAACGGATCTAGCTGAGCACTGTGAGCAGGACGCACTGCACTAAATGGAAATAGTCTAGAAGATAACAGGAACGGATCTAGCTGAACACTGTGAGCAGGACGCACTGCACTAAATGTAAATAGTCTAGAAGATAACAGGAACGGATCTAGCTGAACACTGTGAGCAGGACGCACTGCACTAAATGTAAATAGTCTAGAATTTAACAGGAACGAATCTAGCTGAACACTGTGAGCAGGACGCACTGCACTAAATGTAAATAGTCTAGAAGATAACAGGAACGGATCTAGCTAAACTGAGTACAGTGTATATATATATATATGCAACACCTGGGATGCATATATATACACAATACACTGTAAGTGCAGCTAATTGACTGACTGTTCTGCCTAATCTATCTAACTCAAATCAAACACTGTCTCTCTGTCTATCTCTTTCAACGCCGGAACACACACTACACAGGGCCGCCGTGCAGGCGGCCTTATATAGTGTGGGGCGTGTACTAAATCCCCTGAGCCATAATTGGCCAAAGCCTCCTTGGCTTTGGCCAATTACGGCTCTCTGTTCAGGCTGCGCTGTGATTGGCCAAGCATGCGGGTCATAGTGCATGCTTGGCCAATCATCAGCAAGCAATGCACTGCGATGCCGCAGTGAATTATGGGCCGTGACGCGCCACACGAATTTGGCGCGAACGGCCCATATCGTTCGCAATTCGGCGAACGACCGAACAGCCGATGTTCGAGTCGAACATGGGTTCGACTCGAACACGAAGCTCATCCCTAATCTACACATAAAAACACATTAATACTGCATTTCTATGGACATACAGGTGATGGAATTACATTACTCAAGAGTTATTCTTCTTGATTTATTCTGTGATATTTGGTGTTTTTTTGTGGGTGAGAGTAGAATATTACCCTCAAATTTTTGGGAATTACATTTTGATTTCTGATGTTGGTACACATATCACATTTTTTAGGCTCAAATTATGAATATTTGGAAATAATTCAAAGCACAAAAAATTGTGATTCATTTTAAATTTTCATCAGCAATGGTATTGTTTGTGGATTGTAAAGACACCTGTGTGAGTTTGGGGTAAAGATTGTTGTGAGATGAAGAATAACAAGTGAAAGTGACAGAGAAAAATATATTTTACCAAAACATCAAAACATTCCACATTGTAGCATTCTTAAAATCAAAATATTTTAAGTAGAAGCAACAATGTTGCAAAGGAAAATTTATTTCACAGAAAGATACATTTCATCTCAACATTAAAAGTTTTTTTTGTGAAAGTTAGAATTGTTCCATTAGAATCAATGACTGAAACTTCATTTGGACTAAATTAGAGCAGATTTTAACTCCCAAAAAATGCTCTCTAATTAGCTCTCATTTTGGTATTTACTATAGCTCCAGGTAAAAAAGACACTTGAGTTAAAATGAGAGTTATTTTCAGGTCTGAGCATGCTCAGTTGTGTTGGCACCTAGTTGTCCAAAACGGGGAATTTTTCACTTTTCAGACTTTTAAAGATATTTCAGTGTAGAAATCACTTTTTCACACAGTTTAAAAGCAGATAATCTTTAAATAATATACTGCATATTTCAGTACCATTTAGGCAATTATATCATGCTCTAAACATTATTTCCATGTGCAATTCTCTAGGTTTTAGCAGAGTAAGGGTTTGGGCTCGATTTAGTTTCAGGGAGCTATAGTAAATTCGATTTTGGGAGTATTTTCTCACCAGCGCTATAGTGAATACCGTTTTAGCGCGAATTAGCGCTATTAGCGCTAATTCGCGCTAAATTGCCGCGAATTAGCGCTAATTCGCGGCAATTTGCGCGAATTAGCGCCATAGCGCTATAGTAAATGACCCCCACAGTCTGTATGCCAATTGAAGAGGTGTGGGAATGAATAAAAGGTATAGTCGCAGTCACTTGGATGATGGACCCTTGAGACGTCTACCAAATGTACGGATTGAAGGGCATTTATCACTCGTCTTAGATAGGAGTATGACAGATGAGTGGATGACCTGGAGGTATCAAAAAGTGGGTCACGAGCTATGTTCGGATCTCCACCTATATTCAAACCCCCCCCCCCTCAATAAAGCCTTTTAAATCATTAAGAGTTTCATCTAAGCAGTTCATCTGTGCTTGATTAGATAAATAGATAGAGGCTAACGTAACTCTGCGGCCGGCCAGATCTCCTTTAAGAAACAGATAGCGTCCTTCCTGGTCACTCTTCTGATCGACAGAAGACCATGCAACCGACCCCCTGAAAGCAGGATGCTCACCCCCCTTGTCTTAGAGGCGAGGACTGTACTATGAAATTTAGGTATCTTCCCTGATTGAAAATGGGTTTCTTGTATAAATGCAACCTGCACTCGGATGAGCCAAAGTTCACGTAGGACCGTTGTTCGTTTCTTGGGAATATTCAACCCATTAACGTTCAAAGATAAACAGCGTACATTAGTCATAGCGAGTCCAACATTTTACATCCAATGCGCCAGCTGAGAAGGGATAGTGGAAAAGGGAAATTCAAAAGAAAAAGGGAGACCAAAAAAGATGAAAAAACAAAACAAAAACCAATTATACTAAGGTGGCTCTCTTCTGAGCCTACCCACCCCTGCGGTCCTTTCCCAGAAGAAGGTCTAAGAAGGGAGAGCCAGGGAAGGCACAAGCCTATGTGGGGGAAAGTGAGATGCGACTGCAGAGGTAGAGGCACTCAGACCATATTGCTAATCAACAACCTAGGTCGCCTGCACTAGCACCTGAAAAAGAACGAAAAAATAAAATAAAAACGGAGCATGGCCGTCTGCAGCTATGGAAGACATCCATGGGAGACCAAAAAAAAGGGGGGCACTAAAAAAACTTGTCCCTGTGATGACCATTTATACAGAAGACTATAGAGTCTTCCACACACTATGGCATAAACATATTCCCCATGGGTTCCCTGCTGCCAGCCATATGACAGTACTTTGCCTTTCCTAGTGTGACTCATGTATCACTGGACCGAAGCTAAATATCGATTAACCTTCTATCCAATCCTCTAAAAAAAACTAAAACACACACACACAACAAGCCCCTCCCAGATCCTATAATCATATAGCACCTGCATAGAAACTTGTATTTATATTTATAAATGACCCGATAGCCCATATCATATGGCAGCATATGGCAGCATGAAGTGTTGGCCTTCATTAAATACCGCCATATGCACAAATGGGAACTGGGCTCTGGTTATGTCAGGTCACCTGAGTCCAGGTGACAGATGCACCCCTGGAGTGCACTGGAAGGTAGTGGACCCTATGGCTGACTGCTGCAGATGGAGTCCTGGGTGGTTCAGGAAAGCAGGTACTCTGGAGCAGCAACACGGATCACACTGGGAGCTAGAGCATGAAATTTCCCAGGGTGCGGATTCTAAGAGCCAGAGGGTGTTCCCCAGGGCCCATGATAGTGGGGATGGACTTCGTTGCAGACTGGCTCCAGGCCGCGGCCCCCCAGGGTCTCCCAGATCATGCTCACAGTAGAGTACTGGAAGGTAGAGAGGAAGCAGCAGACTGCGACAACAAAGGATAGTCAGGAGATAAGCCAAAAGGTCAGGGCAACAAGCAGATAGGGATAGTCAAAGAACACGTCAAAGGTCGGCATATGTAGCAGACGAGGACAGTCAAGAATAAGCCAAGGTCAGTAAATCGGACCAGATGTTTTGGATTCAGAACAAAAGTTCTGATATTATTATATCTACCCCCGATCCAATTGTTGAATACAAAAGCATGCATGCTTCAAGTAAACTCACACTGAGACTACTTAGTTCAGAGTCAAATTACTTTGTTTTAATATTTCCGCTTCTCAAGACTTTTATACAATTCCATTGAAGATTGAGATGCGTCAACAAGACTGGCGCATACAAACCACAAATATAAAAATACAAATATATGAAAAAATTTTGGTTTTCAGCTGATGCACATTTGCAGAAGTAAATAATTGTTTTTGCAGCATTCTCTTGCTCTTGCTCCATTGTGGTAAGCTGTTATATTCTGAATGTATTCTGGGAAGCAGGCGCAAACTTTTTGATTAACTCTTTGCAGTCAGTCCAGTTCCTAAGCAAGCTTTGAGCTTTGCAGAATATCTGTAAATGTCTTAAGGCTTAATAAGCATAGAAGCTGAGTTTATATATGTTAGGTATATAAAGCAGGTATTGGAATAGACAATTCACCATGATCACATTCATTACAGTCCCCCTTTGAAGCTGTCTATTTCAAACTGTCCCTCATACTAAAAAGTCCTACTCACTACCCTGGCCTTCTCCTCTGCGACTCTTTTCAGCTGTATATAGAGAAGAGCAGTGACTAACTCACTAACTCACTACCCACCTCGATACAGCAAGGAGGGGGCAATCAGGTGCTGTCTGTCCCTGTAATCATATGCATCTCGGGAGGAGGTGACTGTAACGGAGCGTAACACATAATCATCATCATCATCTGGTATTTCCTGGTTCACAAACATGGGAGAAGATTGGGAAACAGCTTTTTCTACACACTTCTTAAAACAGGGAAGAACACAGCAGACCATGACAGCTGGGGTCACTAGAATTATCAGAATGGCTATTCTGATCTGTGTTAAAATTCCCTGCCATCCCCCTTGATCCAGGTGAAGTACTGGTCCCAGGGGTTGGAGAGCCCTGAATTCTTCTTTAATTCTTTGGACAAGTTCTCGAGTTTCTGGGTAGCTAAAGTCACTTTACCATTTGGGCCTGTGTTATCTGAGATATAAGTACAGCATCTACTCGTTTCAGGTAACATCTTACACACAGCCACCTTTTCAGCTAGGACCATGTCTAAGGTTACTCGGTTTTGGAAGGTCATATGTGAAGCGGCTTCTAGTTATTCGGCTAAACTTTGAGGTGTATCTCTGGTGTAATTAACAAACCTTTGTTGGTTGTAGTAGATGTAATTTATCCAGTCTACATTCTTGTTTACATTGATGATGGGGATCAGGGACTCAAATCCTGCTGCTATTTGGTCTCTTGCTTTGAACTCATCTGGGACCTCTCTAGGGACCCCTATGGCATCTATGTATACATGAGGGTCCAAGCTTCCTGCTGGGGCACTCCTATGCCTCCCATTAGGTCGGGATGTGTTGTTTGTATTTGGCCTTGGGTTCTCAGAGAGAATATGTAGAGGCATAATGGCCTTGGCCAATGCACATTCTCTTGTCCACTGTCCTGTCAATCTGCTTCTAATTTTCATGCTTCCACAGATTCAGTACACGTCTCCCAAAGACTGAACTTGATTTTGCACCAGATCTGCAGACACCTCACTATAAGATCCACAGTAACCCTTAGTGAAATTCCCAAGAGGTTTCCCCACTCCCTGATACCATCCATAGCATATGTAATTGCCAGGATATATGGTGATACCTTCTCCTGGCTTGGGGGTCTTGGTAACTATGGGATATTCCTTCTTCCAATGTTCACACAGGGAGTGGTCAGTGGTTGTGTTGGTAAATAGGCTGAGGAAACATGTTTCATGTTCAGGGGATATGTTCAGGGGTACCATTCCCAAGTGTGGTCTAGCCCCCCCACACACATAACAATTGGTCTTATTGTGTTTCCCTGCACTGTACCTCATCCACTCGAGCCACAAGTTGACATCTGAGAACCCGGTTTCTGCAGCCATGGTATCCTCAAAGTTAGGGTCTGCTATAGCCACCATGTCCTTTAATGTCTGTATATGGGGCCTCAGGGGGTTTGAGCTTGATGTGGATACTCTGGTTTATTGAACATATCTTTCAGTTGGAAAGGTTTTCTAAAACCGGGATACCTACTTCTCCACCATAGGCCCAGAACATAGGTCCCACTGTCTTCTGGGCTAGGATTCTCAATGGTCAGCCTGAACTCTTTGGGTTCTAAGGTTGATCTGTGTGTTTGTTGATTGTCATTCTATCTAAGAGTGACTTCCCATTTTTGTCTTTTCTATTTTCGGCGTTTTCAGGTTTGTATCCCCAGTTTGTACCCCCAGTGTTTCAACCCACTGCTCCTCAGGAATCACAGTTGTTACCCCAATAGGTGTCAGTGATGCATACATACACAGTCATGGGTCTTACTGCTTCATTCCAGGTCCGGATCTTGTACATAGTACCTGGAATTATCTTTTAATAAGAGGATATAAAAGTGGCAACATGTGTAACTGGGTTATACCATCTTTTTGATTGATGGCTACCTCTTGCGCCTGGGCAATGATTACTATGAAAGGGATATACAGAATCATTTGGTCCCCCCGGCCTCTTCCTCAGGTACAGTACTTTTTTGCAGTGGGAGGCGTGTGTCTATGTGTTCTACCCGGCCACTTTGACTGATGTGGCAGTTGTTAGGAGAACCTGGAAAGGACCATCATGGGTTCAAGAGTGTGCTTTCTCACAAACTTCTTTATCAGGACCCAATCACTGGGAACCAGCTTGTGTGTGGCTGTATCTAGCTCAGGATCTGGAATGGAAGAAAACACTTCCAAATGGATAGGGGTTAATTCTCGAGATAAAGCAGTCACATAATCAGTTAATACATCAGATTGGAGCTGCAACTATTGTGGGAAATAACAACCTAGTCTGGGGGCTGAACCAAACAATATCTCATAGGGTGACAGACCATGGTTTCCCCTTGGAGTGTATCTAACACTGAATAAGGCAATGGGTAGGCTGTCTGGCCAACTCATTCCCATTTCCTGAAACATTTTTAGCATTCTAGATTTTATTGTGCCATTCAATCTTTCCACCTTCCCACTGCTCTGAGGATGGTATGTGGTGTGGAAAGCTAATGTGACCCCTAAAGCTGCCCATATCTCTATGGTTACTGATGCCGTGAAAGCCGCCCCCTGATCGCTCTCTATGACCTCTGGGACACCATATCTGCACACTATTTCTGTTAAAAGTCTTTATGCTGTGCTTTTTGCTGTCATGTTGGTGACGGGATAGGCTTCCGTCCCACGTGGCAAACACAGTCTCTTGTTTAATTCCATGATTCCTTCAACTTCTGTGGCTCCTTTTTTGATCTTTTTCTTCTTTGTCAGCTGCCTCCCGTTGCTCCTTGAGGTGAGTCCTGTTTACAGGAGGGTTTTGTAGAATCATTGTGGTTTGTACAGTCTCTTCAGGGGTGTCTATTGGGTCATCCAGGATGGGTGCATTTACTCTGGTGACCACTTCTCGCGTTCAATCTGCAGCTTGTTTTGCAGTGGTATCTGCCAGGTGATTGCCTTGTGCTTCTTTGGAAACCAGCTTGCCATGCGTCTTTACCTTAAGTATAGCCACTTGTGCTGGGAGGAGTAGGGCATCCATTAAGTCCTTGATAGCTGCACTGTGTTTTACAGGCGTTCCTGCTGCTGTCAGGAACCCTCTGGTTTTCCGGATGATCCCAAAATTTCCTTCTGCCAATTGGCATGCCATAGTTAGGGCCTGGAGTTCTTCTGCTTCCTCGGTAGACATGGAGGAGGGTAATGCTGAAGCTTGAATAACTGTATCTTCGGTGGTGACTGCTTATCCTGTGTGGTACCTTCCAGTTCTGTCCGCATACCTGCAACCATCCACAAAAATTGTCAAGTCAGGATTCTCAAGGGCTGTCATCACTTCGAAACAGCCATGAGCGGTGAGATGAGGATTATTCTCCAAAGAGGTTCCCCCCTCGAGAAGAGGAAGCAGAGTGGATGGGTTAAGGGTATCACATGTGAGGACGGTGATGTTATCAGGGAGAAGCAAGGCACACTGGAGTCTGAGGTGTCTTGCTGAGGACAGGTGTTTGGGCTGTACTTGGTTCAGTATGGCAGTTATGTCATGAGGGGTATTGGGCTGCAAAGATGGCTCTGAGGCAGGAGGGTCCCCCCTGGCCACTGAGTCCAGTTGACAGGAGTAATACTCAATGGGTCTGAGTTTCTTACCATGGGCCTGAGCCAAAACTCCTGTGGCATGTCCTTGCCTCTCTGAGACAAACAGTTTGAAAGTCTTTTAGTTCCAAAGCAGGGGCTGTTGGGAGGATCTCCTTCAGAGTTTCAAAATTGTCCACAGCTTCTGGAAAAAGCGAGAAAGGGTCAGATTTCAGGGCATCATAAAGAGATTGCATCAAGAGGGAGGCTTCTGGGATCCAAGAACGGCAGTAGGAGATTAATCCTAGAAAGGCGTGAGGGGGCTTTTGACCTTGAGGGATGCCCTTGATTGCAGCAACTCTTTCTTTAGTGAGATGTCGGGTGCCTTGAGAGATGCAGTGGCCTAGGAAAATCACCTTCTCTCTGGACTTTTTGCTTTAAGGCCTTGCATCCTTGCTCAACCAGCTAGTGGAGGAGGCTTTCAGAGAAGACTGAGGCATCACCAAGGGTATCTGCACAGGCAGGAGGTCATCTATATACTGAAGGAGTACAATGTCTGGCTGTAACTTCATCCAGGTGTCCAGAATGAGGGCCATTGCCTTGGCAAATTGGGAGGGGGAGTTCTGGGCACCTTGTGGCAAAACAGTCCAGGTGTAGCTGGTAGGTGACACAGGCTTGCCTGAATCCTTGTGGAGAAGGTCCATGTGATCCGGAGAGGTGGGCGAGGTGGTAGGTGAGGTGGGGTGTCATGTCCCTGGTACTGGGCGCTTTCATGTGGACCAGGGTTGGGGCTTGGTTGACTGTGGGTGAATTTCCAGGGGCTTCGGTATTCCCTTCTGGAGTGGCCGGGTCTTCCACAGTTGTAGCAGACACATGGGGTTGGTACCGGTGGGCGTAGATAGGGTGTGTCAGAGGCCATAATGAGAGGAGCTACTCTCTACTGCTCCGTGAGGTTTCTGGAACTAATAACTACTAATAACAACATCTCAAGCTCCATTACTCTATACTCAGACCATTTTGGATTGACTCTATAAGACCCGAAATAAATGCGGCAGCTAACATGTGTCTATGCGCTTTGGTCCCAAAATCTGACCCAAAATCTGACCCAAATCAGTAAACTTTTATGCTATTCTATTGTGATATTTCTCAACAGATTTGCCTTTCCTTGTGTGACCTCTTGTACACATATTGGCTTCAGGCGTTTTAGAGTGGAGATATGAATACATCTCTATACAGAATAATTGTTTTTTTTTTAGACTACAAAACGCTCAGATGTGAATGGGGCCTAAATCTAGCACATAGATTTAAGCAAGGAAAGCACTTACTCTTTTGTTCTTCTGGTATAACGCCCAGAATACATAAACTTCCTCTTTATTTATAACACTCTTAAATATTGAAATTGAACATTTTAAACTCCCCAATTATTGCTAATACAGCTTAAACACAATTAAAACCATTTGCATAAATATAGCACATTTGCTGCATTTACTGTTATTAGAGAAACTCCTTAAAGTCAGACTGAAATAATCAAGACACCTTATACATAAATGATTTATTTAATTAAAATGCTACATTGATTGCTACTATGTTCCATCACTGGAAACATGTGGGTGGGTTTAGGTGTGGGCGGTTCAGGGGGCAGTGGCATAGGGCGTGTTGCCACAGGGGGAGGTGTCACTTAGAACAGAGGGGCGGTAGACGAAGGGCAGTGTCTACCTCCTGGGGACCAGACGCCATTATAAGGTGGTGGCTGACTATTTAGCTTCCTCTTTTCTAGTTTTCTGTACACATATACAATACGACCATTTCGATTATTTTGATTAATTTCATGTTATGTCCACCCCCTTCTTCATGAATAGCGTTTGCAACTATAAACCAAGCATCTGCTGCTCGTAGCAACCCATAATCTGACAACAGACCTTATTTACGTTTCAAAAACAGTACACCATTCATCTAATTGTAGCCTTCCACCCAAATGCATATCAAACACACTTTTGCCAATTTATTTCCCTTTTTGACAGCACCCTCCCCTTCCCGCTCTAATAAGTCACAAGCCAAACTGCCCTCGTTACAGAGTGAGAGAGAGATAGAGAGAGAGAGAAGAGAGAGAGAGAAGAGAGAGAAGAGAGAGAGAGAGAGAGAAGAGAGAGAGATAGAGAAACCTCTCAGCAAGACTCAAACTGATAAGGAGTACAGCAGTTAATATTCAATAGTGCACCACTTCAAATGGTATTTACATTTTCCAACTCAAAGCCAAAACGTCTCACTCTGTCTTTTTCCCTTTCTTCTAACCCTTCCTGTTGTTCAGGTTGCAAGGGGCACCTTTCGGCTGCATGTCCTGTTATTCTAGCTTGAGCCTCGATGACCCCCAATGACTTGCCAACAATAATTTTCACTGATAATGCACATTCAACCTAAACACCAATAAATGCGCAGTATGTGGCAGTAGGGGTTTGTAACCAAAAGACTCAGCCCTATATCCTGGTTCTACCACTTTAAATCAACCCCCAACCCTCTTCATGTATTCCAAAGAAGAGACCACAAACACACTTAGGACATGACATTACACCAACAACAAAAATGTGTGACAACCGTAGAGGAATACAGGATTGCTCAGATCTCACGGGATCAACACGCCACCGCTAGGCGTATTCCTGGTTATCCATGCTTTGCCGCACAATTATTTCCCCCAGGAGAAGTTTAACCATGTCCTGATGCCCCCTCCTGGTCCCTAGTCCCCAGGAGAAGTTTAAACCACGTCAACTAATTTCATCTGTGACTATATAAGCAATCCCTCATTCCCAACAGCCACCACAAAACAGAAGATCGATCAACAAAACAGAACAGAACAAAACAGGTGGTAGATATAATTGCAGGTTCCTTATTATATCAACAGACTTGAGGCAAGATATATACCTGTCTTTGAGGGCCACAGGAAGCCGATATGGGCACAGGGGTTGACCAGCCACGGGTACAGGATAAACAGTAGACTAGATATACGAGATATCAAAAGTGTCTTACCGTTTTTAGAGGTGATCAGTCTCCATATCCTGTCTCTCCATGTTGGCTTGTCCCGGTCCCTTCTGGATCGGCTGTCCCTTGGGATCCTAGCCTCGAGCCCCACGTTGGTCGCCAAAATGTTTTGGGTTCAGAACAAAAGTTCCGATATTATTATATCTACCCCTGATCAGATTGTTGAATACAAAAGCATGCATGCTTCAAATAAGCTCACATTGAGACTGCTTAGTTCAGAGTCAAATTACTTTCTGTTTTAATATTTCCGCTTCTCAAGACTTTTATACAATTCCTTTGAAGATTGAGATACATCAACAAGACTGGCGCATACAAACCACAAATATAAAAATACAAATATGTGAAAAAATTTTGGCTTTCAGCTGATGCACATTTGCAGAAGTAAATAATTGCCGGTCCGACAATACACATAAAAGTTCATTGATAAAAACGGCATAGGAATTCCTCACAGGGGAACCCCGAACCAAAAAGTAAAAAAAAAAGACGTGGGGGGTCCCCCTAAATTCCATACTAGGCCCTTCAGGTCTGGTATGGATATTAAGGGGAACCCCAGCCAAAATGTAAAAAAAAAAAAATGGCGTGGGGTCCCCCTCAAAATCTATACCAGACCCTTTAGGTCTGGTATGGATTTTAGGGGGAACCCCGCGCCAAAATTAATAAAAAAATGGCGTGGGGTCCCCCCAAAAATCCATACCAGACCCTTATCCAAGCATGCAACCTGGCAGGCCACAGAAAAAGAGGGGGGGACGAGAGAGCGCCCCCCCTCCTGAACCATACCAGGCCACATGCCCTCAACATTGGGGGGGTGCTTTGGGGTAGCCCCCCAAAACACCTTGTCCCCATGTTGATGGGGACAAGGGCCTCATCCCCACAACCCTTGCCCGGTGGTTGTGGGGGTGTGCGGGCGGGGGGCTTATCAGAATCTGGAAGCCCCTTTAACAAGTGGACCCCCAAATCCCGGCCCTCCCCCCCCTGTGCGAAATGGTAAGGAGGTACAAAGGTACCCCTACCATTTCACAGAAAAACTGTCAAAAACTTTAAAAATAACAAGAGACAGTTTTTGACAATTCCTTTATTTAAATGCTTCTTCTTTCTTCTATCTTCTATCTTCTTTTTTCTATCTTCTATCTTTCTTCAGTTTCTTCCTCCATCTTCTTCTTCTGGTTCTTCTGGTTCTTCCTCCGGTGTTCTCGTCCGGCATCTCCTCCGCGGCGTCTTCTTATCTTCTTCTCCTCGGCCCGCTTCGCATCCATGATGGCATGGAGGGAGGCTCCTGCTGTGTGACGCTTCTCTCTTCATCTTTTTCTTCATCTTTTTCTCTTCATCTTCATCTTCTTGTCTTCATCTTCTTTTCAGGCCGCTCCGCATCCATGATGGCATGGAGGGAGGCTCCCGCTGTGTGACGCTTCTCCTCTTCTGATGATTCTTAAATAACGGGGGGCCACCTGGTGACCCCACCCCCCTCTGACGCACGGGGACTTCCCTGTGACATTCCTGTCAGAAGGGGGTGGGGTTACGTAAAGGGTGACCCCGCCCCCTCTGATGTCATGGGGAATGCCACAGGGAAGTCCCCGTCAAGGGAAGAACAGGAGAAGCGTCACACAGCGGGAGCCTCCCTCCATGCCATCATGGATGCGGAGCGGCCCAAAAAGAAGATGAAGGCAAGAAGATGAAGACAAGAAGATGAAGAGATAAAGATGAAGAAAGAGATGAAGAGAGAAGCTTCACACAGTGGGAGCCTCCCTCCATGCCATCATGGATGCGGAGCGGCCCGAGGAGAAAAAGATAAGAAGACGCCGCGGAGGAAGTTAACAGAGGATGGAATTAAAATTAGACTTGAGAAACTTAACATTAATAAATCACCGGGACCAGATGGCTTGCATCCGAGGGTACTTAGGGAACTCAGTCAGGTGATTGCCAGACCGTTGTTCCTAATTTTTACAGACAGTCTATTGACTGGAATGGTACCAGTTGATTGGAGAAAAGCCAATGTAGCACCAATATTTAAAAAGGGCCCAAAAAACATCCCGGGGAATTACAGACCAGTTAGCCTAACATCAATAGTATGTAAAATCTTGGAGGGGATGATAAGGGACTACATACAAGATTTTAGTAATAAGAACGATATCATTAGCAGTAATCAGCATGGATTCATGAAGAATCGTTCTTGCCAAACCAATCTGTAAACCTTCTATGAGGAGGTGAGTTGCCATCTAGATAAAGGAAGTCCCGTAGACGTGGTGTATCTGGATTTTGCAAAAGCATTTGACACAGTTCCCCATAAACGTTTACTGTACAAAATAGGGTCCGTTGGCATGGACCATAGGGTGAGTACCTGGATTGAAAACTGGCTACAAGGGCGTGTTCAGAGGGTGGTGATAAATGGGGAGTACTCAGAATGGTCAGGGGTGGGTAGTGGGGTTCCCCAGGGTTCTGTGCTGGGACCAATCCTATTTAATTTGTTTATAAACGATCTGGAGGATGGGATAAACAGTTCAATCTCTGTATTTGCAGACGATACTAAGCTAAGCAGGGCAATAACTTCTCCGCAGGATGTGGAAACCTTGCAAAAAGACCTGAACAAATTAATGGGGTGGGCGACTACATGGCAAATGAGGTTCAATGTAGAAAAATGTAAAATAATGCATTTGGGTGGCAAAAATATGAATGCAATCTATACACTGGGGGGAGAACCTCTGGGGGAATCTAGGATGGAAAAGGACCTGGGGGTTCTAGTAGATGATAGGCTCAGCAATGGCATGCAATGCCAAGCTGCTGCTAATAAGGCAAACAGAATATTGGCATGTATTAAAAGGGGGATCAACTCCAGAGATAAAATGATAATTCTCCCGCTCTACAAGACTCTGGTCCGGCCGCACCTGGAGTATGCTGTCCAGTTCTGGGCACCCGTCCTCAGGAAGGATGTACTGGAAATGGAGCGAGTACAAAGAAGGGCAACAAAGCTAATAAAGGGTCTGGAGGATCTTAGTTATGAGGAAAGGTTGCGAGCGTTGAACTTATTCTCTCTGGAGAAGAGACGCTTGAGAGGGGATATGATTTCAATTTACAAATACTGTACTGGTGACCCCACAATAGGGATAAAACTTTTTCACAGAAGAGAGTTTAATTAGACTTGGGGCCACTCATTACAATTAGAAGAAAAGAGGTTTAACCTTAAACTACGCAGAGGGTTCTTTACTGTAAGAGCGGTAAGGATGTGGAATTCCCTTCCACAGGCGGTGGTCTCAGCGGGGAGCATTGATAGCTTCAAGAAACTATTAGATAATCACCTGAATGACCGCAACATACAGGGATATATAATGTAATACTGACACATAATCACACACATAGGTTGGACTTGATGGACGTGTGTCTTTTTTCAACCTCACCTACTATGTAAGGAGATGCCGGACGAGAACACCGGAGGAAGTACCAGAAGAACCAGAAGAAGAAGAAGATGGAGGAAGAAACCGAAGGAAGATAGAAATAAGAAGATAGAAGATAGAAGAAAGAAGAAGCATTTAAATAAAGGAATTGTCATAAACTGTCTCTTGTCATTTTTAACATTTTTGACAGTTTTTTTGTGAAATGGTAGGGTACCCCCTTACCATTTCACACAGGGGGAGGGCCGGGATCTGGGGGTCCCCTTGTTAAAGAGGGCTTCCAGATTCCGATAAGCCCCCCGCCCGTAGACCCCCACAACCACCTGGCAAGGGTTGTGGGGATGAGGCCCTTGTCCCCATCAACATGGGCCTTAATATCCATACCAGACCTGAAGGGCCTAGTATGGAATTTAGGGGAACCCCCCACGTCATTTTTTTTTTTAAATTTTGGTTCGGGGTTCCCCTGTGGGTAATTTCCATGCCGTTTTTACCAATGAACTTTTATGTGTATTGTCGGACCGGCAATTCATTATAGCCGCGAGTAGTTTTAAATGCCTTTTTTTCCTTTGAAATGTCATTTTGCTGTCAGACTGTTCTAAACATGGGAAACATGCGCCCCTTTACAGGCATACTATAGACACACCCCCAGGTACGAAATTTAAAGGGATATTACACTTTTATTGTTTCACTTTAAGCATTATTAAAATCACTGCTCCCGAAAAAACGGCTGTTTGTAACCACCTCAATACAGGGCAACACCTTCCTGCCCAGACCAATTTTCAGCTTTCGGTGCTCTCACAATTTGAATGACCATTACTCATTCATGCAACACTGTACCCAAATGAAATTTGTGTCCTTTTTTTCACACAAATAGAGCTTTCTTTTGGTGGTATTTAATCACTAATGGGTTTTTTATTTTTTGTGCTATAAATAAAAAAAGACCGTAAATTTTGTGAAAAATTGCCTTTTTCTTTGTTTTTGTCATAAAATTTAGCAAATTAGTAATTTTTCTTCATAAATTTTGGCCAAAATTTATACTGCTATATATCTTTGGTAAAAATAACCCAAATCAGTGTATATTATTTGGTCTTTGTGAAAGTTAGAGTCTACAAACTATGGTGCCAATCACTGAAAATTGAAAACATCTGATAAAGCCCTCAGTACATCAGGTGAATCTCATTTCTTGAGGTACTAACAAGTCAGAAAAGTACAAATACCCCCCCAAATGACCCCTTTTTAGAAAGTAGACATTCCAAGGTATTAAGTAAGTAGCATGGTGAGTTTTTTTAGGTTGTAATTTTTTCCCACAATTCTTTGCAAAAGGAAGATTTGTTTTTTTTTTTTCAAAATTGTCATATTAACTGGTTATTTCTCTCACAGAGCATATGCATACAACAAATTACACCCCAAAATACATTCTGCTACTCTTACTGAGTATGGGGATACCACATGTGTGGGACTTTTACACAGCCTAGCCACATACAAAGACCCAACATTGAAGTAGCACCATCAGGCGATCTATGAGCATAAATTGCACATCTCATGTCTCAACCACCTATTACACTTTTGAAGGCCCTGGAGGACCAGGACAAAGGAATTGCCCACAAAATGACCCCATTTTGGAAAGCAAACACCCCAATGTATAATCTATGAGGCATAATGAGTCTTTTGAACAGGTATTTTTTTTCCAGAAGTTTTTGGAAAATGTGGAAAAAAAATGAAAACACCTTTTTTTTTTACACAAAGTTGTCCATTTATAAGATATTTCCAACACATAGCAAATACATAGCAAAAATGACACCCCAAAATACATTCTGCTACTCCTCCTGAGTATGGCGATACCACATGTGTGGGACTTTTACACAGCCTGGCAACATACAAAGACCCAACATTGAAGTAGCACCATCAGGCGATCTACGAGCATAAATTGCACATGTCATGTCTCAACCACCTATTACACTTTTGAAGGCCCTGGAGCACCAGGACAAAGGAATTGCCCACAAAATGACCCCATTTTGGAAAGCAAACACCCCAATGTATAATCTATGAGGCATAATGAGTCTTTTGAACGGGTATTTTTTTTCCAGAAGTTTTTGGAAAATGTGGAAAAAAAATGAAAACACCTTTTTTTTTACACAAAGTTGTCCATTTATAAGATATTTCCAACACATAGCAAATACATAGCAAAAATGACACCCCAAAATACATTCTGCTACTCCTCCTGAGTATGGCGATACCACATGTGTGGGACTTTTACACAGCCTGGCCACATACAAAGGCCCAACATTGAAGTAGCGCTATCAGGCGATCTACAAGCATAAATTGCACATCTCATTTCTCAACCACCTATTACACTTTTGAAGGCCCTGGAGCACCAGGACAATGGAATTGCCCACAAAATGACCCCATGTTGGAAAGCAAACACCCCAATGTATAATCTATGAGGCATAATGAGTCTTTTGAACGGTTATTTTTTTTCCAGAAGTTTTTGGAAAATCTGGAAAAAAAAAAAAAAGCATTTTTTTTTACACAAAGTTGTCCATTTATAAGATATTTCCAACACATAGCAAAAATGGCACCCCAAAATACATTCTGCTACTCCTCCTGAGTATGGGGATACCACATGTGTGAGACTTTTACACGGCTTGGCCACATACAGAGGCCCAACATCCAAGTAGCACCATCAGGCGTTCTAGGAGCATACATTACATAGATAATTTCCTGGCAACCTATCATTTTTGAAGGCCCTTCATATTTCTAACACATAGCATGTACATACCAAAAATTACAATCCAAAATAAATTCTATTGCAGAAAGGATAAAAAAAGTATTACCTGTGCTTTTAGTAGTGTCCACAGAAGAGAGCACTGGTCCAGGCAGCAGTCAGGGATGTGCTTACCGACAGCAATATTAACTATCCAGGCAGCAGGCAGGAATATTGTCTATAGTCGGCACAGCACAGTCCATAGGAATTGTCCAGGCAGAGACAGCCAGCACAGCCATAATATTGGTCCTGGTACACTGTTACCTGCAGACACTCATTATTGTACCGCTCTCCAGCCCTTCATAAACATACTGCCTCTTGCTACAACGAATTATTTGCATAGTCCAGGTAGCAGGCAGAGGTGTGGTCCGTTCATGCGACAGGCAAAGGCATGATGGCAGTAAGTCAGCAGCAGGCTGAGGGCCGCAATCGGGTAAGACCTGTGCACAGGGGCACAGGGGTAGAGGCTTTGACCCACCCACATCTCTATGAAGCCTCCGGACTCCAGACCCTAATCTGGAAATTACAAAACCGGGAGAAAACAAAAAAAATTGTTATCTCCATCCGGAAAAACTATTCTAGAGCCCCTCACATATGTGAGACCCCTGTGTACTATAGTAGCAGGGCAACAGATCAGTAGGAATGTTGTACGGGAAGTGGCATTCATGAAGTCGGCTAACAGCATCAGAACGAAGTCCTTCTGGGGGGGGGTCTTTGTTGATAGATGAGAGACGTGACTACTACTTCTATGAATTTTAGGAAGGGGGCGGGGCTTTCTGTGGATTTTGTGTAGATTATGTAGGAATTGTAAATGGCCAAATGGATTAGATAAATTGCTGCCTTCTTGTACCAGAATCAGGACCTCCTTATTGACAAGTAGGGCTGAATCATTTGGTCATTGAAATCCACCCCCCCATGTAAACATTATAGTCTTGGACACATGTCGGTTTTTCAATGGAACCTCGTCTTCACTGAACTACAACTGTAGTGTCATCAGGAATGGTGGACATCATGTGCACGTTCCTGTTATCCTTCCACCTCAAGGCCAGCACTTCATTACATCTCAGTGTTGCTCTTTCCCCCCTTTGCAGCTTTTTGTTCACTATGGATTGTGGGAAGCCCTTCCTATTTTTTCTTGAGGTTCCGCAGGCCAGGGTTTTTTCGATATATAGGTGTCTGAAAAGGGGCAGGCTGGTATAAAAGTTGTCCAGGTATATATGATAGCCTTTTTTCAGAAGTGGGTAAGCCAGGTCCCATACGATTTTTCTAGTTGTGCCCATGTAGGCACTCAGGGGGCTGGAGCTGGGAATCTCTTCCCTCATATATGCGGAACGCATATAGATATCCCGTGGCTCTCTCACACAGCTTGTAAAATTTGACTCCATATTTGGCCTTTTTGCTAGGAATATATTGTTTTATTCCTAGCCGTCCTGAAAATGGTACCAGGGACTCATCCACACATATATTCTTCTCGGGGACATAGAGTTCTGCAAATCGTTGGGAAAAAAAAATTTATCAGTGGGCGAATCTTGTATAGCTTATCGGAATTTGGATGATTGTGGGGAGGGCACTGGGTGTTGTCGTTAAAATGAAAGAATCTCATAATCATCTCATATCGGGACCTGGAGATTGCGGCAGAATACAGGGGCATATGGTGGATGGGGTGGGTGGACCAATAGGTATGTCCTTCATTTTTTTTGTAAGCCCCATATTTAGGGTGAGGCCCAAAAACAATTTGAACTCCTCCAAATTTAAATCTCTCCACTCAAACGGACGGGCTTAAGATGATTGGGGGTTGCTGGCAATATACTGCTGGGCAAACAAATTTGTCTGGTCCACAATGAACTGCAGCAAAGTGTCGGGCAAAAACAGGTGAAAAAAATTGATCTCTGTGAAATTTTGGGTGTTGGCCTGCACACCTGGCTGTGCTGTGAAAGGGGGAATATTTGGTGATCCCGAATTGGAAGGCAGCCATGTTGGGTTGGCAAGACCATCTGGCATGTATGTAACGGCCCTGGCTCTTGGGGGACGTGACACTCCAGTAGTTGGGGGAGTTGAATTTCCTGTGCTGGTACTCAGGTGTGATGTGGCAGCACTGGTACTGGGCATTTGTGCGCGGGGCCTATCTCTGGTGGCAGCACTGGTACTGGGCGTTTGATCCTGGGGCCTATTGCTGGCAGCAGCACTGGTACTTTCTTCCTGGGGCCTATTTCTGGCGGCAGAGCTGGTACTGGGCCTGAGAATATAATCCTGGTTGCTGGCGGCTTCGTGGTTTCCAGAGTGTCGTGCCTCTTCATCCGAATCATTGCTACTCTCATAGAGAGGATCTGGAATGCCTCCTCACTAGTATATCCTCTTTTGGACATGGCTGTGTGGCGTGTAGCTGTGCGACGGGTGACAGATGGGTGGCAGGTGACGGTCACTGATGGGCTGTGCAATGGGTGGTAGGTGACGTTCATTGAGAGGTGATGGTGTGATGGGCGATGGTCACAGATAGTTGACAGGCAACGGTCACTGATGGATGACAGGTGCACCGCTGATGGTCACTGATGGGTGACAGGGCACAGTCACTTATGGGTGATGGGTGACAGGGCACGGTCACTGATGGGTGACGGGTGAGAGGGCACAGTCACTGATGGGTGACAGGCCACGGACGGTGACAGGTGATAGTCACAGATTGTTGACAGGCGACGGTCACTAATGGGTGACGGGTGCACCGCTGATGGTCACTGATGGGTGACAGGGCACTGTCACTGGTGGGTGACGGGTGACAGGGCAGGTCACTGATGGATGACGGGTGACAGGGCATGATCACCGGTGGGTGACGGGTGACAGGGCAGGTCACTGATGGGTGACGGTTGCACCGCTGATGGTCACTGATAGCAGTCTCTTATGTGACAGGTGCACTTTTATGGGGTGACTGTTGGGTGACAGATGACAATGGGGGGGGCGATGGGACAGGTGTGGTGTTGGTGCAGACACTACAATACATAGATCTGTAACTCACTGCTCCTGGCTCTTCTCTCCTCACACTGGAAACGGTGTGTGAGGAGAGAAGGGCTAGTAACAGCTAGTGACAGCTCTTTGTTTACAGTCAGTGATCGGCTGTAAATGGATCACAGCCGATCACATGGTACACAGCCCTGGCCAATGGCTGTGTACTATCGTCGGTGACGAGCAGTGTTCCCGAGAACACGCCGCCAACGACGTGCACGGGCAGCGCGCTCACGATCGCACGCATGCGCCGTGCAATGCGGGGATGTACCATTAGTGATCGGCCGTGACTTCATCACGGCCGATCATGTGGTAATCAGCCATGCCCAGTGGCTGTTCACCCCTGTCGGTGACGAGCGGTGTCTCGGTGACACGCCGCCACCGACAGTACAGGGCTGCGTGCTCACGATCGCGCGCATGCCCTGTTTAAACGGGCTCACATCATATGATGTCCGCCCAGAACAAGAGGCTTACCGTCCCGCTAGTGGTTAAAACTTTTTTTTGCATTGATCCTTGTTCCCTGGGGCAGGACTCAGGTCCCCAAACACTTTTTATGACACTAACTTGCATATAACCCTTTAAAATTAGCACTTTTGATTATTCATGTTCGTGTCCCATAGACTTTAACGGTGTTCGAATGAATTTTTTGCCTGTTCGCAAGTTCTGGTGCGAACCGAACAGGGGGGTGTTCGGCTCATCCCTATTAATAAACATAGAAGCTGAGTTTATATATGTTAGGTATATAAAGCAGGTATTGAAAAAGACAGTTCACCATGATCATATCCATTACAGTAGGACACAGTGCAATGAGCACACAGAAGCCAAAACACACAATATTGATCAGCAGGGCTGGCTTGCAGTGCACAGGTTAATATAGAGTTTCCTGATAGGGGCTGGGGTGGAGCCATGCTTTGAGAGATTACTTAAGCAGCCAGGTGGGAGTGGCTGCCTCTTAATCTGAACACATGGAGAGGTAAGCTGACAGACAAACATTACTGCATAACCATGACAGGTTAAGCATCATGATTAATGTCTTTCTTAAGGCCTGAAGTATACAATATACAAAATGCTATCTTTCAACAGAAACAGGGAAAAAGAAAAAAAACCCATATAATTAAACACATATATACATACACACCGACACACACATACACCTACTCATGTATAGGGATGACCCGAACCCCCCCTTCCCCCCCGGTTCGGTTCGCAGCAGAACATGTGAACAGGCAAAAAGTTTGTGTGAACACTGTTAAAGTCTATGGGACGCGAACGTAAAAAATCAAGAGTGCTCATTTTAAAGGCTTATATGGAAGTTATTGCCATAAAAAGTGTTTGGGGACCCGGGTCCTGTCCCAGGGGACATGTATCAATGCAAAAAAAAGTTTTAAAAGCGTTTTTTGGGAGCAGTGATTTTAATAATGCTTAAAGTGAAACCATACAAATGAAATATTTCTTTGAACATCATGCCTGGGGGGTCTCCTTAGTCTGCCTGTAAAGTAGCGCATTTTCCCCATGTTCTGTTTTATAACAGTACCACAACAAAATGACATTTCTAAAGGAAAAAAATGTCATTTAAAACTGCTCGCGTCTGTAATGTATTGTCGGATCCCGGCAATATAGATAAAAATCATTGAAAAAAACTGCGTGGGTTCCCCCCCCCCGACCATTACTAAGCCCCTTGGGTCTGGTATGAATATTAACCACTTACCAACCGGCCCATAGCCGAATGACGGCTGCAGGGCGGTTGGATAACTCTGGGAGGGCGTACTATGACGTCCTCCCAGAATTCCCCTCTCGCGCGCCCCCTGGGGCGCGCACCCGAACACAACGGATCCCGGTAAATGGCCGCTGATCGCGGTCGTTTACCATGTGATCGCGCCGTCAAATGACGGCGCGATCACATGTAAACAGACCGGCGTCATCTGATGACGCCGGTTCCTCTCCTCCCCTCCTGTGTACCGATCGGTACACAGTGAGCGGGGAGGGGGATGGATGGATGTCTGCAGCGCTGTGGGCTGTATGTGTAGTGCCCACAGCGCAGCACAGAGACATCCAGGCATCCATCCATCCATGCTCAGCCATCCCCACTACACTGCAATGCTGTGCAATACTCTGCAATACCCCCACAATACTCTGCAATACTCTGCAACACCCCCACAATACTCTGAAATGCTGTGCAATACTCTGCAATACCCCCACAATACTCTGCAATGCTGTGCAATACTCTGCAATGCTGTGCAGTACTCTGCAATGCCCCCACAATACTTTGCAATGCTGTGCAATACTCTGCAATGCCCCCACAATACTCTGCAATGCCCCCGCCATACTCTGCAATGCCCCCGCCATACTCTGCAATGCCCCCGCCATACTCTGCAATGGCCCCGCCATACTCTGCCATGCCCCCGCCATACTCTGCCATACCCCGCCATACTCTGCCATACCCCGCCATACTCTGCCATACCCCGCCATACTCTGCCATACCCCGCCATACTCTGCCATACCCCGCCATACTCTGCAATACCCCGCCATACTCTGCAATACCCCGCCATACTCTGCCATACCCCGCCATACCCCGCCATACCCCACCATACTCCGCAATACCCCGCCATACCCTGCCATGCTGAGCCATGCTCGGCTGTACTCGGCCTCTGTATGTGGCAATTCTGTGGAAGTCTCACACATGTGGTATCGCCGTACTCAGGAGGAGCAGGGGAATCTATTTTGGGGTGTCATTTTTGGTATGTACATGTTATGTGGTAGAAATATTGTATAAATGGACAACTTTGTGTTAAAAAAAAAATGTGTTTTAACCACTTCCCGCCCACCGGCCGTCATACAACGTCTTTGACTTTGTGCGGAGATATCTGAATGATGGGTGCAGCTACAGGCATCATTCAGATATCAGCTTTTTCAGTTGGCGATTCCCTACACCATGAGAACGATCATAGCAGCTGTTCCACTGCTTGATCGTTCTTACGGGAGGCGAGAGGGGATGTCCCCCCCTCCCGCGCTTCTACCGACTCACCGCTACGATCGAAGCCAGGATCGTTTTTTTTATTTTTTTTTTTATTTCAGGCTTCCCAGCCTAGAGGTGAGATGTGGGGTCTTATTGACCCCATATCTCACTGTAAAGAGGACCTGTCATGCCATATTCCTATTACAAGGATGTTTATATTCCTTGTAATAGGAATAAAAGTGGTCAAAATTTTTTTTTTTTTGGAAAAAAGCATCAAACTAAAATAAATAAAGTAAAATGAACAATAAAAAAAAAAAAAAAATTTTAAAGCGCCCCTGTCCCTGCGTGCTCGCATGCAGAAGCGAACGCATACGTAAGTCCCGCCCACATATGAAAACCACACATGTGAGGTATCGCTGCGATCGGTAGAGCGAGAGTAATAATTTTGGCCCTAGACCTCCTCTGTAACTCAAAACATGTAACCAGTAAAAAAATTTAAAGCGTCGCCTATGGGGATTTTTGAGTAGCAAAGTTTGGCGCCATTCCACAAGCGCGTGCAATTTTGAAAGGTGACATGTTGGGTATCTATTTACTCGGCGTAACTTCATCTTTCACATTATGCAAAAACATTAGGCTAACTTTACTGTTTTGGTTTTTGTAAAGCATAAAACAGTTTTTTTCCCAAAAAAAAGCGTTAAAAAAATTGCTGCGCAAATACCGTGCGAGATAAAAAGTTGCAACGACCGCCATTGTATTCTCTAGGGTCTTTGCTAAAAAAACATATATAATGTTTTGGGGTTCTATGTAATTTTCTAGCAAATAAATGATGATTTTTACATGTAGGAGAGAAATGTCAGAATTGGCCTGGGTGCTCCAGAACACCTGAAGGTGCTCCCCTGCATGTTGGGCCTCCGTATGTGGCCACGCTGTGTAAAAGTCTCACACATGTGGTATCGCCGTACTCGGGAGTAATAGCAGAATGTGTTTTGGGGTGTAATTTGTGGTATGCATATGTGGTGTGTGAGAAATAACCTGCTAATATGACAATTTTGTGGGAAAAAAAAAAGTAAAAAAAAAACCTTGATTTTGCAAAGAATTGTGGGAAAAAATGACAACTTCAAAAAACTCACCATGCATCTTTCTAAATACCTTGGAATGTCTTCTTTCCAAAAAGGTATCATTTGGGGGGTATTTGTACTTTTCTGGAATGTTAGGGTCTCAAGAAATTAGATAGGCCGTCAGTACTTCAGGTGTGATCAATTTTCAAATATTTGCACCATAGTTTTTGGACTCTATAACTTTCACAAAGACCAAATAATATCCACCGATTTGGGTTAATTTTACCAAAGATATGTAGCGGTATAAATTTTGGCCAAAATATATGAAGAAAAATTACTAATTTGCAAAATATTATAACAGAAATGAAGAAAAATGCATTTTTTTACAGATTTTTCGGTCTTTTCTTTTACGGCGCAAAAAATAAAGAACCCAGCGGTGATTAAATACCACCAAAAGAAAGCTCCATTTGTGTGAAAAAAGGACAAAAATTTCATATAGATACAGTGTTGCATGGCTGAGTAATTGTCATTCAAAATGTGAGAGCACCAAAAGCTGAAAATTGGTCTGGTTAGGAAGGGGGTTTAAGTGCCCAGTTGTCAAGTGGTTAAAGGGAACCCCACGCCAAGAAAAAATAAAAAATGGCGTGGATGTCCCCCCCAAAATCCATACCAGGCCCTTCAGGTCTGGTATAGATATTAAGGGGAACCCCGCACCAAAAATGTTTTTAAAAATGGTGTGAGGGTCCCCCAGGCACAATATACACTGAACAGCAGTATATATACACTATACGGCCTGCCCTATATATTCTGCAGAAAAATTGGGCCTTAGGTGTTGGTGGTGCCAGAACACTGTAACCCCTCACAGATACTCTTGTTGGGTGCAGGAACGGGCCCTGTTGTGAAATTATATCAAAATCGTAATTACATGCTCCTGTTAAACAGGGGCAAAAAAATTGGGACTTGGGTGGTGGTGGTGCCACAACACTGTAACCCCTCACAGTTACTCTTGTTGGGCGCAGAAATGATCCCTGCTGTGAAATATTATATCAAAAATTGTAATTACATGTTCCTGTTAAACAGGGGCAGAAAAATTGGGCCTTGGGTGGTGGTGCCACAACACTGTAACCCCTCACAGATACTCTTATTGGGTGCAGGAACGGGCCCTGCTTAACTATCATTTCAAACATTTTAATTACATGCCCCTGTTAAACAGGGGCAGAAAAATTGGGCCTTTGGTCTTGGTGGTGCCACAACACTGTAAGCCCTCAGTTACTCTTGTTGGGCACAGGAACGGGCCCTGCTGTGAAATATTATATCAAAAATTGTAATTACATGCCCCTGTTAAACAGGGCCAGAAAAATTGGGCCTTGGGTGATGGCGGTGCCACAACACTGTAACCCCTTACAGTTACTCTTGTTGGTCGCAGCAATCAATGACCCTGTCACACTGTGTCCGGGATTCGATCCTGGGACCTGGGGTTCTTTGGACGGTTTCCTATTGCCTGAGCCACCAGGGAACTTCCTTTATTAATCATCACTTCCCCTTCCTGTCTTTGCCCTAGTATAGGTGCCTGTTCCTTGGTGTATGTTATTTGTTGTTTCTGGTTGCTGACTTTGCTTGTTCCTGACTCCGCATCTTGGATTTACGCTGATTTTGTTGCCGACCCTGCATGTTCCTGACGCCGCCTCCTGGTTGACCAGGTACTTCTGCCTTGGATCTTTTAGGATTGCCATTTCTCCTACCTGGTTCCTGTCTTTGGCCTCTACTAACCGTGAGTTTTTGCTGGTGGTTTCTTGTTAGGTTGTTTGCACCTTCTATTGTGGTCCCCTAATTCTGGCTGCAGGATCTCAACCGTCCCTCCACTTGATACTGGGATAATAAGACTACCGGTCAGGAAAATGGAGTGACGGTTGGAATCTCCTGGCTGACCTGATAGATCCCTGCTGTGAAATATTGTATCAAAAATTGTAATTACATGCCCCTGTTAAACAGGCAGAAAAATTGGGCCTTAGGTGGTGGTGGTGGTGCCCTGAACCAAAAATAATGTTGGAAGCTAGCATCATCAAGATTTAGGAGCAATGGGATAGTCAGCATAGGCAGTCTTCAAGGAATTCCAGATCTATAGCAAATTCAATCAGTCACATCATCGTCAGGTGCTTGATAGCTGCTGATCCAAGACTGATTCATTTTTATGAATGTGAGCCTATCAACAGAGTCTGTGGACAGGCGCACTCTTTGATCCATTACAAACCCTCCAGCAGCACTGAATATGCATTCAGAAAGCACACTGGGTGCAGGACAGGCCAGTATATTGAGCAAGTTCTGGCCAGTGGTCTATCCTCAAGACTCAGCAACCCAGTGGATGCTCTGTTGGAAAGGTCTCCAAGTCTGCTCTTGCCCCAAGATATTCCTGCACCATATAATGAAGACGCTGGCAATGGTTGCTCGAACCAATCAGATCTTGGTGCTGAGGACTGAAAAATTGTTTAAAGGCATCGGTCAGCTGGCCACCTTCTCCACCGCTCTTCCTCTGACTGGACGAAGCCTCAGCAACACATTGTCCAGCACCAGGAAATGGTAACCTCCCAGGGTCTGGAAATGCGTTACACAAACCTTTCTTCAAGGCCTCCTGAAGATGTTTCACCCTCTGCTCCCTCTGCGAAGGCAGGATGAGTTCTGCAACTTTACTCTTGTAGTGTTGATGTCAGGAAAGTACTTACCAAGGCTGAGATGCCAAGAGTGGTTCACCCTTGTGACTAGGCGCACCCCGCCCCCTGGAAGTGATACAAGGAGTGAGTGGCACGAAGAGGCACAGGCCACCAGCAGGCAGGATTGAACTTGTGTAGAGTTCCTTGAGGAGATGGCTGCTGAGCTGAGCCTGATTAAACAGGAAGTCCAGAACTGGCTGAGAGTCAAACACTGAAGATACAAGGCAAATCCGGGTCACAGGCAGAGAGAGTCAAACACTGGAGAAGACAGGCAAATCCGGGTCATAGGCAGGGAGTCAAACACTGGAGAAGGTAGGCAAATCTGGGTCACAAGCAGAGGGTCAAACACTGGAGACAAGGCAGTCTGTTAAGCAGGCCAAGGGTCAGATCCAGGAGAAGAGCAGAGTAGTCAGGAACAGTCCGGGTCACAACGAGTAATCAATGCAGGAAACAGGAAGCAGATTCAAACGGGAATCTGAAGACAAACCAGCAACCAGTCTGAGCGCGTGAGCAACTTTAAATAGACCCGCCAGAGCGTCATGGTGCGCAGGTGCGCGTGCCGTTCCACCGGGCCACGAGCACGCGTGCGCCGGAGCGCCGTTCCGCTGCACATGCGCGCATGGATTTGACTGATGCGGCTGGATAGAACACTTCTCTGACAGTGCCAACCCCCCCCCCCCCCCGAGGGGCGGACTCTGAACGCCCAAACTGGACATCAATTCTGGATGTTCCCGATGAAAAGCTTGGATCAAGCGTGGGGCATGCAAATTCCTAGAGGGTTCAGGAGGATATCCCTTCCATTGAATTAGATATTGGAGTTGTCTACCCCTTTTCCTGAAACTCAGAATAGACTCCACCTCGAATTCAATCTTGCCGTCCACCTTAACTGGTGCAGGAGGAAGTTCTTCTCTTCCAGAGAAAGGGCCAGACACAACAGGCTTTAGTAGAGATGCATGAAATACTGGGTGTATTTTGTAAGAGTTGGGTAATGCTAACTCAAATGCCACAGGGTTGATCATCCTTCTAATTTTAAATGGCCCAATGAACCTTGGCCCAAGTTTCCGTGAGGGAAGTGATAATCTAAGATTAACGGTTGACAGCCAGACCTCTTTGCCAACTTTGAAGACTGGGTTCTCCTTCCTCCCCTTGTCATAATGTCTCTTGTAATTGTCCTGGGCTTTCTGTATGGTATCCTGCATTTTCTAAAACTTAAGTTGAATAGAGTCTATCCGGTCTTGTACAGCAGGGACAGACATCTCAGGGATGATGTTAGGGAGAAAGGAAGGATGGAACCCGAAGTGTGACCAGAAAGGTGTTGATTGGTGGCTGAGTGGAAGGAGTACGCAAATTCAGCATACGTGTCATGTACTAGATAAGACCAGAACTGTGTGGACTGCAACAGAGGAAACCCAGATGTGTATAAGTGAAAATAGAAATGATTTATTAAAGATACCGTATATACTCGAGTATAAGTCGAGTTTTTCAGCACATTTGTTGGTGCTGAAAGTGCCCCCCTAGACTTATACTCGAGTCAAGCACTTTTCTGCAGCAAAAAATTTCATTTTCCGAACCGAATTTGGGGCCCTATATCTCAGGGCCACTTGGTGCTAGGAACCCTGAATTTGGTGTACAAACCCAGTGGAACTGGTACCATAACATATCCAAAGCTGGGGTTCCTAGCACCAAGTGACCCCCAGATACGGGGCCCCAAAGCCGGTTCAGAAAATGTAATTCTCTACTGCAGAAAAGTGCTTGACATTTTCTGAACTGATTTTTGGGGCCCTGTATCTCGGGGACATGTGGTGCTAGAAACCCCAGCTTTGGATATTTAATGGTTCCACTGGGTTTGCACACCAAATTTGGGGTTCCTAGCACTAAGTGGCACTGAGATACGGGGCCCCAAAGTCGGTCAACTGTGTCCATCTGCAGCAATGTAATTTCGGGACCCTTTGGGTTCAGAGACCCCAAATTTTGGCTGCAGCTAGGGGGCATCTAGGAACCCTTAACTACTGAGTTTGAAGTTCGGGGACCTATGACTGCAAATGGGCACAGTGAGGCTGCAAATGGGCACTGTTGACCCTCTTTTCCACTTACAGTAGCTGCGCATTTCTCACCCTCGTCTTATACTCGGGTCAATACGTTTTTCCCATTTTTTTGTGGTAAAATTAGGGCCTCGACTTATACTCGGATCGACTTATACTCGAGTATATACGGTAAGTGAATAAATATAACACAACCACCTCCAATATCACTCAGTGCACAACAACCAATACCAAACAGAAACCCACAAATAATAGTAACAGAACAAATATATACAAGTAAGGGGAATACCGAGATCATAAACAGAGCCAGGCCAGGGTCGTCAATGGAAGTCAGCAGCTGGGGAAGGGAAACAAACAGGACAATAAGAGGATGGATGGATCACAGGAGGGACGGGTCAGATAAAAGGCTCAGGGTACAGGTAACAGACAGGGAACAGGATCATCAGGTTTCAGGAATCAGGTTTCAGGAATCAGGGTAACAGGGTGCAGGCTGCAGGTCAGGGCTCAAGGACAATACCAAGGCAAGATGTGTGTGCACTTGCTGGGTATTTATACTACAGCTGCTAATTAAAGTCAGGTGATGCCTGTCTGCAGAGGGTAATACCTACTCCATACTGCCAGGATCCCTCCACTGGTGGACACCAGTACTGCGGCCCAAAGGTGACAAATACCAACAGGAAAAAGCTCTTCTGACAGATCCAAACTGCCAGGAGACCCCTGCTGGTGGACCTCAGTACTGCACGCCAAATGATCGATATTACCAGCGGAGGGGACCTTTCCTGACAATATGGCAGGAGAGTGGACTAATCATCTTGGGAACCAGAACAAACACAATGGAGGTACTGCTCCAGGGTTTGATTTGATTTGTTCTCTCCGTCTGGCCGTTGCTCTGAGCGTTATACGCAGAGGAGAGACAAATCTTTATTTCCAGGGTTTTACAGAGTTCTCTCCAAAACTTGGAGGTAAATTGGACACCTCTATCCGAGATGATGCTCTTAGGTACACCATGAAGTCTTATTATTTCTTTAAAGAAGATATTGTCCGTATCCGAGGCAGAGGGAGTACCCACCATGGGCAGAAAATGTGCCATTTTAGAGAGGCGGTCGACAACGACCAAGATGGTGGTAAACCCCACCAATCCTGTCTCAAACCCGGCCACCAGAAAGAACGAGAGATTAGTTCAGCAGTTTTTTGAGGTGGGACAAAGATTTTTCCCCGGGCCCAGAGCAGGTCATCGTGTTTTTCCAGAGAATGTGCTTCAGGATCAGTGCAATGACTGGATGTTGATTTAATGTAAGTTATTAGATCAGATTGAGTGACCAAAAAACAATTTTGCGGACATAGGATAGTACTAGGTTCGGCTGCTTGAGGGGTTTCAAGGAATATCCAGGAGAGTGCATCTGCTTTTCCGTTCTTAGAGCCAGGTCTGTAGGATATATGGAAATTGAATCTAGAGAAAAAGAGAGCCCAGCGGGCTTGTCTGGGTTTTAACTATTTAGCCGTCCTGAGATATTCTAGATTCTTATGGTCAGTGAAGATCATAACAGGGTGAGATGCACCCTCCAGTAGGTACCTCCACTCCTCCAAGGTGAACTTAATGGCCAACAGCTCCCTGTCACCTACATCATAGTTTCTTTCTGGCAGGACTTAGTTTCCGGGATAGGAAGGCTATAGGATGTAGGAGGGCCTTGGGCCCCTGTCTTTGGGAGAGGATGGCCCCAGTGGCAGTTTCCGAAGCATCTACTTCCAGTACAAATGGTAGGGCCGGATCCGGGTGCTGTAAGATTGGTGCGGAGGTAAACAAGGCCTTTAACTTAGTGAAAGCTTCCTGGGCTTCCTGGGACCATTGAAAACGGTTGTGTTGGCGTGTTAGTTGAGTGATGGGTGCCACAATAGATGAGAAGTCAATGATAAATCTTCTATAGAAGTTAGCAAACCCTATAAATCGTTCTACTCCTTTTTTATCTATCGGGGCCGGCCATTCTTGGATTGCCTTGACCTTTTGTGGGTCCCTTGCGAACCTGTTGGTGCAGATAATGAATCCTAGAAACTGCACAACAGTCTTCTCAAAATCGCACTTCTCTGCTTTGAGGTACAATTTATGACTTCTGAGTATTGCATGAACTTGGTGTAATTTAACCCTTTCATGACTAAGCCTATTTTTGAAATTTGGTGTTTACAAGTTAAAATCCGTATTTTTTGCTAGAAAATTACTTAGAACCCCCAAACATTATATATATTTTTTTAGAAGAGAATCTAGAGAATAAAATGGCGATTGTTGCAATATTTTTTAGCACACGGTATTTGTGCAGCGGTGTTTTAAACGCACATTTTTGGAAAAGTGACACTTTCATGAATTTTAAAAAATCCAAACAGTAAAGTTACCCCAATTTTTTTGTATAATGTGAAAGATGATGTTACGCCGAGTAAATAGATACCAAACATGTCACCCTTTATAATTGCACGCACTCGTGGAATGGCGACGAACTACGGTACCTATGAATTTCCATAGGCGACGCTTTAAAATTTTTTTACGGTTACCAGGTTTGAGCTACAGAGGAGGTCTAGGGCTAGAATTATTGCTCTCGCTCTGACGATCGCGGCGATACCTCACATGTGTGGTTTGAACACCGTTTACATATGCGGGCGCGACTTCTGTATGCGTTTTCTTCGCTGCGCGAGCTCGCGGGGACAGGGGCACTTTAAATTTTTTTTTTTTTTTTTTTTATTTATTTTATTTATTTTTGTACTTTTATAAATTGTGTTTTAAAATTTTTTTTTTTTTTTTTACTTTTATTGCTGTCACAAGCAATGTAAACATCCCTTGTGACAGTAATAGGTGGTGACAGGTACTCTTTATGGAGGGATCGGGGGTCTAAAAGACCCCCCATCCCTCCTTTACACTTCAAAGTATTCAGATCGCCGAAAACGGCGATTCTGAACACTGTATATTTTTTTAAATTCGGCGCCATTGGCAGCCGAGTAAACGGGAAGTGACGTCATGACGTCGCTTCCGCGTTTTCAACAAGAAGGCTGGAACGAAGCCGCTCGCAGCTTCGTTCCAGTCCGCCCCCAGCCGCCGATCGCAGCCGAACGGACACCGGGACTCCCGATTGCACGGGAGGCCCGGTAACGGCGGCGGGAGGGGGAGGATGTCCCCTCCCGCTCCTCCGGTATAACAACCGAGCGGCTTTTAGCCGCATCGGTTGTTATATACGGGTAGCCGATCGCCCGCTGAAAACAACGGTACCGGGATGATGCCTGCAGCTGCGGGCATCATCCCGGTATAACCCCGGAAAGCCGAGTACGCATATGTGCGTACGGTCGGCGGGAAGGGGTTAATGGTGGCGGAGAAAATGAGCATGTCGTCTAGGTAAACGACTAGGAAGTCATCAAGATATTCTCGAAAAATGTAATTTACCAGATGTTGGAAAGTGGCCGGGGCGTTGCAGAGCCCAAACGGCATCACCAGGTACTCGTAATGTCCAAATCTGGACCTGAAGGTGGTCTTTCATTTGTCCCCAGCCCAAATTCTTATGAGGTTGTAGGCGCCTCGAAGATTCAGTTTGGAGAAGATTTGGGCGGATCGGAATCGCTGAAATAGTTCCGGGATAAGTGGTAACGAATATCTTTTTTTATAGTTATTTTATTTAGCTCCCTGTAATCGATGCACGGCCTCAGGGACCCGTCCTTTTCCACAAAAAAGATACCACCTCCAGCCGGTGAGGCAGAAGGAATTCTTGAGAGCTCTTAGCTTAGTTTCTGATAGCGGGAAGATGCAGCCAAAAGGGACTTCAGAGCCAGACATAAGGTCAATAGGGCAGTCGTAAGACTGATGAGGTGGTAAGAAGTCTGCCTTTGTTTGTCAAACACATCTGGAAACTCAAGGTACACTGAGGGAACATGTTGAAGGTTGTCGGGTACAGGTGTGACAGCTGAACAAGCAATTGGAGCCGGGATGAGGCAGTGCTGGGAGCAGTATTGGGAAGAGAAAGAGACTTCTTTAGTGTTCCAATTTATTTGGGGTTCATGTGCCTGCAGCCAGAGGAGCCCTAAGTTAATAGGAAATATAGGAGAAGAAATTAGATCGAAGCGCAGGAACTCTTGATGGGCTGAGTCTGTGGTGGTGCGAATGGGTCTGGTTTCCTGAGTGATGAGTCCAGAACGAGGAAGAGAGCCATCAGCCAGATGTACCTGAAGACTTTGTGCTTTGGTCTGAAGAGGGATATGCAGTCTTTGAGCCAGGGAGACATCCAAAAAACAGCTACAAGCTCCAGAATCAATTAGAGCTGGCAGGCGGGTTTCCTTTTCCGCTAGCTGTAGGGAGATAAAGAGAGTGACATAAGTCTTGGGAACACCAGTAACTTGATAGTTCATGCAGATAAGACTTACTATGTCTCACCTGAAAAGGAGATTTTTATACCTACCTCACTTATATGGAGTGATTAAACCTTTTCCTATATAAGAATTAAAAAAACGAATGATAACAGTGTGAAAAGATAAACAATTACATTTATTTATAAAGAAAAGGACCGTTGGAGATTACCAAATGCAATGTGGAGGATACAACCACAAAACAGAGACCAATGATACAAAATATTGCTATAATGGTCATACACATGCTAGCTAGGGATTAATAATATATTAAGGCAAAATCCTACAGTAGAAAGTTACAGAAAAGAAAAGTGACATAGAGATACATTGTATGGAGAAGTCTTACGTAACCATCCTTCATCTAGACCGTCAGCCGAAGAGCCCTAGCCTCTCTAGGTTTTTGGTTTTATATTGTGAGAACCCACTCCCACCAATCAGAACTCAGGGTCACCTCATTGGTTCAGAAGTGGCATTGAATCTTGATTGGCTACCCCTGAAGCTTAAAGTTCATTGGTTAAGTTGGCTTAACTTCTGGTTGGATGTAATTTCAAGCCCAGTTAAACATCAAGCTTAGACTCTCTGGTGCCTCTGAGTCTGCTTTAAACCAGTTAGTGGACCCCTGATGAATTGGAGCCTTAAGGTCTGCCAATACTCTTTGATTCAATTAACACCTGGGGACCTTTCCTGGTTCCACTCAGTGTACTGGAAAAACATTAGCTGTGTCCTATCATGATATTAAAACATTTATATATATATATATATATATATATATATATATATATATATATATATATATATTATATATGCCCGCATACCTAAACACATATATATATATATATATATATATATATATATATATATATATATATATATATATATATATATATATATATATATATATATACATACATCCTATGGGGCACGGCAGTTTAATTAGAAAGTCCTCACGATGGTACGCTTGAATCCCATTGATATAAATATGGAATTCAATATCTCCATCACACACCGGGCAGTTGCGAAGAAAAATGACCGGTACCCCCACAGTATAGGCACAGATTAGCTTGACGCCTGCGTTGCCTCTCAGGGGTAAGAGGAGCACGGACCAGTCCAAGTTGCATAGGCTCAACTTCAGGAGCCGAAGTGGCGGAAGGAGCCGGAAAGGGCGGATGGATGGGACTTGGCTTGGGAAGCATCCAGCTAGGTCGAGGAACCTGGAAGCGCTCTGAGCGCCGCTCGCGCATGCACCTGTCTAATTTGGTGGCTGACTGGATCTGCTCCTCTAGAGTAGCAGGGGTTTCCACCCTGGCTAGTTCGTCCTTAAGGACCTCCGACAATCCCTGATGATATTGATATTTCAAGGCAGGCTAGTTCCAGCCAGTATCAGCCGCCCATTTTCAGAACTCCACTGTATAGTCCTCTATTGGCCATTGCCCTTGAGACAGGTTATGCAAAATTGTTTCAGCTGTGGCCGTGCGCTGTGGATCATCATAAAGTTGTGCCATGCTTTCAAAAAAGGAATCTACTGAGTTTAATTCAGGGCTCCTTTGTTCCATCAGACTGTGGGCCCAGGCTTGTGGTTCTTCAGGTAGAAGGGAGAGAACCCCACCTTTACCACTTCGGAAGAGAAAGTCCTGAGCTGAAAAGCTAGGTAAAGGGAGCAGGCATTCTTAAAGGCCCTGTATTTCTTGCGATCGCCTGCAAATCGCTCCGGCATGGGGACCCTGGGCTCAGGGAGCGCCATTACCACAGCTGGATTTGAAGAAGCTTGAGAGGAGGAGGCCCCACTGGCGGGTGCAGGAGCTGCGGCTGTGGGTATGGGTGGTGTCAGGAAAAGCCTTCCTGCAAGTGTTCTAGCAATAGAAAGATTAAAAGGATGCCTGTGCACAGAAGTGCCGTCCGGCGCACGCGCAATAGCGCTAATAGCGGCGCTATGACAGCCCTTGGTGCCAAAGATGTACTAATAAAAAGGGCACTGTTCCATTGCTGCCTCGCTGTCCGGTCTACAGCATTCCTGAAGACCCCTGACGCTTAAATTACTTGTGATCTGTACCCTGAAACCTGTTAGGACTGTTCTTGACTACCCTGTTTGCTGCCTGTCCCGATCTCGGCTTTGGACTTTGACTACTCTTCTGGATTGCCCTTCTGTACCTGATCTGCCCGCCTGTGTTTTGACCCGGTCTGCCTGTACCCTGCTGTCTACATCCTGTTGCTGAACTACAAGACTCCTCCCTGCTGTCTGCATCCTGCTGCCGGTCTACAAGACACCTCCCTGCTGTCTGCATCTAGCTGCTGGACTACAAGACACCTCCCTGCTGTCTGCATCCTGCTGCCAGTCTACAAGGCTCCTCCCTGCTGTCTGCATCCTGCTGCTGAGTTACAGAGCACCTTCCTGCTGATTCATAAAATCGTAATTTAGACAAAAATTAGTCATGTGAGCAACCATAATACTACATTTTGACAGAAATGGTAAGAATCCCACTACATAAATGCTGATAATCCATGAGTAAGAGTCCAACACGTTTCGAAATATATAAATACAATCTTCATCAGGGACAATTTTTCCATTTCTGTAATGTAGAACAAAGTATAAATACATAATACATATAAATACATAATATATCGTAACATACACATTTAATGTCCAACAATCTGTTCAAAGAACTTACATGTCAAAAAAACATCATCATTGGAAATTCCTCCATACCAAAAGTTCCCCAAGGAAGCCTAAATGAGCCTTTCATCATGCAAAAGAACCCAGGGATATGAATATCCAAGGGCGTCAAAAACAAAAAAACCTGAATACAGATACGGAACCTACAGAACAGAATGAATAAATATGTATATATCAAAAACTATAAGGTGTCCAAAATATCAGTGAGTACATGTCTAAAGGAAGCAAGCCACACAATGCCAAACCCGGGTGAGCATGGGGAGACCTCAAACTGTGCCTCATGCGTACAGGGATACGGCTGATGCAGCTGGATAGAACACCTCTCTGACAGTGGATCAAGAGGGGTTGCCAGCCAGTAATGATGCCTCTCCTTGAAACCACGAAACCTAGGGTCCTTTCGCAGGCTTTGCAGAATCAGGAAGGCCATGCAGCGTAAATTTGCAGAGGCATTCGATTCTGAGTACTCTGGGTCACTAAGGATCACATTATCCGTAACTACCTCCCCCCAGCCACGTACAAGTCCTTGGGTTTCTGGGGAATAAAAACCATCCCTTAACTGCTGCTGAGTGTTATCCTGTACACCAATGCTGACACAATCCTCCTCCTCTTCCTGTGTGTTTGGCAGGCCTGCAGGAATGCTATCTGGATAAAGGACCTTGAGAGGAAAGGAAGTCCTCCTCTTCCAACCGCTGTTCTGCCTCAATTGCCCTGTCCATGATTTCACAAAAAGCGTGTGCTCCAGCAGGAAGACTAGAGGGAGAGTGTCACTGATGCATGCATTGTCGCTGTTCACCATCCTTGTGGTCTCCTAAAATGGTGACAGGACAGTGAATGCATCCTTGATCAGTAGCTACTGGCGTGGCGGAAAGAAGCCAAGCTCCCCTGACCCTGTCCTGGTGCCATATTCACACAGGTACTCATTGATGGACCCTTGCTGTGTCTGTGGCTGCTGCAGCATTGCCAACATTGAGTTCCACCAGGTGGGCATGTCACAAATGAGGAAAGGTAACATCCCTGCCCATGCCTGCTGGACCATGAGTCAGCAGTAATATGAACCTTACTGCTGACTGCCCTGTACAATGAGGCCAAAACATTGCCTTCCACATGCCGGTAGAGAGCCGGAATGGCCTTCCATGTAATGAAATAGCGTTTTGGAACCTATCACAGAGGCACTGAGGTACAGCACATTCCACAAATTCAAGAAAGGGGCAGAGTCTACCAGCTGAAAAGGCAACCGTTTCAGTGCTAGCAATTTGGCCAAGCTAGTATTTAGATACTGAGCATGTGGATGGCTGGGACCGAATTTCTTTTTACGGTTCAGCAACTGGGGTAGGAAAATTTGTCTGCTAAAATCAATTGGTGGTGTACTGCTAGCAGATTGGCTGCAAGTACTTGGGACACCTATTGCTATACCTTAATTTCTCTCAGAGCAGGTTTTTGAGAGGACTGGAGGTATAATAGGGTTGGAGATCCCAGATGAGAAGCAAGGAGAAGTCCGCCTTTTACTATGATGTGGGTCTTTCAATTGCTATTGCCAACAGACTGCATGGCAGGTTGCCATATGTCTGGTCAAGCATGTGGTGCCCAAGTGGCTGCTGTTCTGGCCATGCTTGATTCGCTTCAGACATAGGTTGCAAACAGCAACAGTGTGATCTGCTGCACACGTGTCAAAAGACCCACACCAAGGAACTTTGAAAAAATGTGGGGAGTCAGCAGCGCCCTGCACCTGCAGAGCTCTGCGGTGTGATGGAATAGGGTGGCTGCCCTTAAGCTTCCCTCTAGAGGACATCCTGCCTTGTTGGAGTTGTGCCTTCTCCTCCTCCTTCTCTCTTCTTTCAGGCACCCAAGTACAGTCAGTGACCTCATCATCCCCTCCCTCCTCGTGACTGGAGCAAACTTGGCAGTATGCCGCAGCTGGGGGAACATGACTACCAGTTTCTTGTCCTTCCGTGGCACCCCCTCTCTCTAGGCTCACGTTACTCCCTTCCTCAACCAGTGAACCAACATCGGAGCCTTCAAATGGCTGCGCATCCTCCAGCAGCATGTAACCAACACTGTGGTCGAATAATTCTGGGGACTCCTCCGCGCATGATGGTGAGGCTACGGAAGGAGTGACTGTGGACAAGGAGCAGTGGGAATAGGCCGCTTTGGCAGCTGCATTGGAAAGCAAACTACTCTGAGCCTGGGTGACAGTGGATGAGGACAGCTTCGATATCCACTCCACCAACTTCTCTGCATGTTTTGGCTCAATAACACGGCCAGCAGCAGAAAGGACAAGCATGCCCCAGTGGACCAGAACATACACACATATATATATATATTGATATTGTGATGGTATGCAAGGTGATATAGTGGATAATCGCTATATTTCACCTCGCATTCGTTCTGTTGTAAGGGATTGAATCGGAATCTGGCCCCGGTTTTTCCAGCCTCTGTGGCATCTGTGGTACAGACGGACGCTTCTGAGATGGGCCTAGGTGCTGTTCTATCCCAGAACAGGGATGGTGAGGAGCGCCTGGTTGTATACCTGAGCCGAAAACTGAATAAGCATGAGAAAACTATGCTATTGTTGAGAAGGAGTGTCTCGCTATTAAATGGGCCTTGGAGTCCCTGAAGTTTTACATGTTGGGTAGGTCATTTAAGCTGGTCACAGACCATGCTCCCCTAAAGTGGATGTGTGACAACAGGGAGAAAAATGCTTGCGTGACAAGATGGTTCCTGGCTCTACAGCCCTTTAAGTTTACAGTAGAGCATAGGCCGGGCAAGCTCCAAAACAATGCAGATGCCCTCTCTCCGGCATGCACTGTATGCTTGGGTCAATTGCTCAGCCGCTGGGGCTTGAGCAGAGGGGGAGGATATGTGACGGTATGCGAGGTGATATAGTGGATAATCGCTATATTTCACCTCGCATTTGTTCTGGTGTAAGGGATTGAATCAGAATCTGGCCCAGGTTTTTCCAGCGTCTGTGGCAGGCTAGGTTCAGGTCCGGATGTTCTAGTCCACTTGAGCCCACACTCAGCTGGACTTTAAATGACCAGGAAGAGAGCACAACAGAGCTCTCTGGTTTTGAGACTCAGGAAGGAACCTGAGTGAGAGGAGCCCTGGGTGTTGGACTAAAAAAGTTTGCTTTTCAGCATGTTTTTTGGGTGACGGGGACCAGCCCCGCACTGTATAGAGAGGAGACTGTGTTTAGTTAGCGCCCGACGGCAAGGATTTAATTTACTGTTTGTTTTTATTTTGCAAACCTCCTGCAAATAAACCTGGCATCCGTCAGATTTTGAAGAATGTGCCCGTTTGCTGACTGTCATTCAGAAAAAGGTGATCCCCACGAGCTAATTTCCCACACGTGGTGAATTCAGCGGGCAATTTCTGAAGATGGAGGAAATGATAAAGGCCCTGCTACAGGCCAATACAGCCAAGCGGGAAACCAACCGTCGAGTCGCAGAGGCCGCTGCAGCACAACAGGTTACCCAGCAGTAGATGAACCGGCAGTTCACTTAGGTGCTTGTGGAACTAAGGAAGGGGTCCTCACTGCCTGTGCCAGTGGAACCAAAGATGGTACGTGCCTCCTACCACCTACAGAAAATGACACCTGCCGATGATGTCGAGGCATACTTTGTGACTTTTGAGAGAGCTGCTGTCCGCGAAGGATGGCCAAAAGAACAGTGGGCGGGTCTGTTGGCCCCATTTCTGTCAGCAGAACCTCAAAAGGCCTATTTTGATCTGGAACCAGACAAGGCCCAGACTTTGAGACGCTGAAGACAGAGATACTCACACGCTTGGGTGTCACTATGGCAGTCCGGGCCCAGCGCATGCATCAATGGACCTACTCCAGCAACCAACCAGCCCATTCTCAAATGTTCGATCTGATCCAACTCACCAGGAAGTGGTTGCAGTTAGAGACCTTGACAGGCCCTCAGATCATGGAGCATGTGGTAATGGACCAGTACCTGCGTGCGCTCCCTGCTGCTCTGAGGAAGTGGGTCGAACGAGGGGATCCCAAAACTGCAACCCAGTTGGTTGACCTAGTAGAAGGGTACATCGCTACTGAGTACTTGGTGAACCCGTCTACGCCCCACTTCGGTGTGTCTAGGGGTACAAGATCGCCTGGCTGTTCTGGTAATACTGTTCGGGGGTTCAAGAGCATGGGGAAGTTTGATAAGACTGTTACAGCTGGTGAGACTGCGGGTCCTAGACCTGGAGACTGGGCAAAGAAGCCAGGAAGGTCTTTGGGACCGTTAAGAGGACTGGGGGTAGAGCACATACAGTGTTTTCATTGCCATGCATTAGGGCATGTTGCTGCAAACTGTCCTATAGATGATGAACCTATGCAATGCGATCATGCTTATATGAAAAGACGCATGTCAGTCGCATTGAAAAACAGATGCATGTTATTTCAGTGGATGGAAAGCCACTCACATCCTTACTAGACTCTGGTGGTGTGGTGACCCCAGTCAGGAATGATTGTGTGAACCCCACAAATCTACACCCCGGTACTATTGGGGTAATTTGCATCCATGGGGATACTCGGCACTACCAGACAGCAATTTTTGAGGTTGTTACCCCCTGGGGCACTGTAACCCATTGAGTGGGGGTGGTACCTTCACTGCTTCATGAAGCTTTAGTGGGGAGACATTTTTGGAAGTTATGGGAGAGCAAAGGGAGGCTGGTAGATGGAGCTCCCCCTGCTGGGGAAGCACAGGAACTCTCATCGGACCCTTTTTACCAAAAGGAGGGGGGTGCTGTTGGTGGGATCGAGGAAGCTGGAGATCCCCTTCTTTTCCCTGTCATGGCTGGGGAGCCGGAGGACCTGGAAGCTAGCTCCCAGCCTGAGGGTAATTAACAGGAGAACACCGCTGACCTTGACAATGAGAGTAGCCAGAATGTGGTACCCGACTTAGAGGTCAGGAGAGAGGATTTTTGTGTTGAGCAAGTGCAAGATGCCACCATCATGAGAGCCAGGGATAACGTTAAGATGTTGGATGGCAAACTCGTAGATCCCAACTGGGGGGTGTCTTTCCCCTACATGGCCATTAAAAACGATTTATTGTATCAAGTGGTAAAAAGTGGTGAGGACGAGATAGAACAGCTACTGGTTCCCAAACCCTTCCGCAGGGTGGTGCTAGACCTGGCCCATGGTCATGTAATGGGGGGACATCTCGGTATTGGAAAAACCGGGGAGAGAATCGCCCAGAGATTTTTCTGGCCTGGGGTGTATGCAGATGTCCATGAGTACTGCAAAATGTGCCCCAAGTGCCAAATGTCGTCGCCGTCGCCCCATTTTCGCAGCCCCCTTGTCGCTCTGCCAATAATCGAGGTCCGCTTTGAGAGGATTGGCATGAGGAGTTGGTCCAAGTGTTTAGTAGAGTGGGGATCCCTAAAGAGATCTTAACCGATCAGAGCACCCCATTTATGTCCAAGGTTACCAAGGAACTGTGTAGATTATACAAAATCTCCCATCTCCGTACCTCTGTCTACCACCCCCAAGTGGATAGTCTAGTCAAAAGATTTAATAAAACTTTGAAAAGTATGCTAAAAAAGATGGTCGACAAAGATGGGAGAAATTGGGATTTTTTTGCTACCATATCTCAGGTTTGCCATAGATGGGGTTCCGCAGGCATCCACAGGCTATTCCCCCTTTGAGCTTTTGTATGGTAGACATCCCAGGAGGCTGCTAGATGTCGCCAAAGAAACAAGGGAAGGAGAGGCCACCCCATATAGAAGCATCATAGAGCATGTATCCATGATGCAGGATCGAATCGCAGCTGTCCTGCCCCTGGTGTGAGAACATATGGAGCGAGCCCAGGAGGCCCAGAGGAGGTGCCAAGGTCTGTACTTTCAGCCCCGGGGACAGAGTGTTGGTACTGGTTCACACGATGGAAAGTAAGTTCCTAGCCAAGTGACAGGGTCCTTTTGAGGTTATTGAAAGGGTGGAGGAGGTAAACTACAAAGTCTATCAGCCAGGGAAAAGGAAACCACACCAAATCTATCATGTGAATCTCTTAAAGCCCTGGAAGGACAGAGAGACTTTACTGGCTGCTTCCCTGCCTCCAAAAGACCGGGTACCAGTGACACCTGACGTTCCCATAATGGATTCCCTGTCCGTGGCACAACAAAGTGACGTTAGTGCGTTTGTGCAAAAAAATAGACTTTTTCTCCCCCTTACCCAGACTGACCAAGGTAATCCAACGGAACCAGGGGTTCGGGTAAATGTAAAGCTATAGAGAATCCCAGAGGCCAGGCAAGAGGCAGTCACGGAAGAATTTAAAAATATGTTAGAGCTGGACGTGATAGAAGAGTCCCACAGTGAGTGGTCGAGCCCCATAGTGCTGGTTCCAAAACCTGATGGCACGATCAGGTTTTGTAATGACTTTAGGAAACTCAACAGTGTATCCAAGTTCGTTGCATACCCGATGCCCCGGGTCGATGAACTCATGGACAGGTTGGGACAGGCTCGATACATAACAACCCTAGACCTAACGAAAGGCTATTGGCAAATACCGCTAACTGAATCGGCCAAGAAGAAGGCTGCCTTTTCCACTCCGGAGGGCTCGTTTCAGTACAAGCGGATGCCTTTTGGTCTGCACGGGGCCCCTGCATCGTTCCAGCAAATGATGGACAAGACTTTGAGACCACATCGCCCCTATGCGGCTGCTTAGTTGGACGATGTGGTCGTCAACAGCCCAGATTGGGATCCCACCTGCCCCACGTACATGCAGTGGTAGATTTCCTTAGGGAAGCAGGTCTCATGGCCAACCCAAAAAAATGTGTCATAGGCCTGGAGGAAGCCAAGTACCGTTATTGGCCGGGGACTTGTCAAGCCTCAGACCAAAAAGATTGAGGCAATTCAGAAGTGGCCCCAACCAGTAAACAAGAAACAAGTTTGGGCCTTCCTAGGCATTACGAGGTATTACCGATGGTTTATACCCGACTTTGCCACCATTTCCGTCCCTCTGACCGACCTGGCGAAGGGTAGAGGGTCGGTCATGGTCAAATGGAATCCTGAAGCCGAGGAGGCTTTTCAGGATTTAAAACAGGTCATTTGTGTACTACCGGTACTGGTGACCCCGGGCTTCACAAAGGGCTTTGTGGTACAAACGGACGCTTCTGAGATGGGCCTAGGTGCTGTTCTATCCCAGAACAGGGATGGTGAGGAGCACCCGGTTCTACACCCTAGCCGAAAACTGAATAAGCATGAAACAAACTATGCTATTATTGAGAAGGAGTGTCTCGCTATTAAATGGGCCTTGGAGTCCCTGAAGTATTACTTGTTGGGTAGGTCATTTAACAGGGAGAAAAATGCCCACGTGACAAGATGGTTCCTGGCTCTACAGCCCTTTAAGTTTACAGTAGAGCATAGGCCAGGCAAGCTCCAAAACAATGCAGATGCCCTCTCCGGCATGCACTGTATGCTTGGGTCAATCGCTCAGCTGCAGGGGCTTGAGCAGAGAGGGAGGATATGTGAGGTGATATAGTGGATAATCGCTATATTTCACCTCGCATTCGTTCTGTTGTAAGGGATTGAATCATAATCCGGCCCAGGTTTTTCTAGCCTCTGTGGCAGGCTAGGTTCCGGTCCGGATGTTCTGGTCCACTTGAGCCCACACTCAGCTAGACTTTAAAGGACCAGGAAGAGAGCACAACAGAGCTCTCTGGTTTTGAGACTCAGGTAGGAACCTGAGTGAGAGGAGCCCGGGGTGTTGGACTAAAAAAGTTTGCTTTTCCACATGTTTTGTGGGTGACGGGGACCAGCCCCGCACTGTATAGAGAGGAGACTATTTGTTTAGTTAGCGCCGGATGGCAAGGATTTAATTTACTGTTTGTTTTTATTTTGAAAACCTCCTGCAAATAAACCTGGCATCCACCAGATTTTAAAGAAAGTGCCCGTTTGCTGACTGTCATTCAGAAAAAGATGATCCCCATGAGCTAATGCCCCACACGATATATAATATACTAGACTGTGTGTGTGTGTGTGTATGTATATATCTATATATCTATATATCTATATATATCTATATATCTCTATATATATATATATATATATATATATCTATATATCTCTATATATATATATATATATATATATATATATATATATATATATCGATTGTGCTCATTAGATTTCATATACTGGCAGAATTGATGATTTCTTGGCCACAAAAACTTTTCTTTCGCTCATGGGTAGTGTTTGGCTGAAGCCATTTATCATTAATCAATTGTGTTTACTCTTTTTAAATCATAATGACAACATAAACTACCTAAATGACCCTGATCAAAAACTGACATACCCTGGTGATGTTGGCCTGATAACATGCACACAAGTTGACACAAAGGGGTTTGAATGGCTATTAAAGGTAACCATCTTTACCTGTGTTCTGTTTGCTTGTAATTTGTGTGTGTGTATAAAAGGTCAACAAGTTTCTGGACTCGTGACAGACCATTGCATCTTTCATCCATTGCTGCACTGACGTTTCTGGATTCTGACTCATGGGGAAAGTGAAAGAATTATCAAAGGATCTGCAGGAAAAGGTAGTTGAACTGTATAAAACAGGAAAGGGATATAAAAAGATACCCAGGGAATTGGGAATGCCAATCAGCAGTGTTCAAACTCTAATCAAGAAGTGGAAAATGAGGGTTTCTGTTGAAACCAAACCACGGTCAGGTAGACCAACTAAAATTTCAGCCACAACTGCCAGGAAAATTGTCCGGGATGCAAAGAGAAACCCACAAATAACTTCAGGTGAAATGCACTCTCTGAAAACATGTGTGGCTGTTTCAAGATGCACAATAAGGAGGCACTTGAAGAAAGATGGGCTGCATGGTTGAGTCGCCAGAAGAAAGCTATTACTATGCAAATGCCACAAAGTATCCCACTTACAATATGCCAAACAGCACAGAGACAAGCCTCAACCTTCTGGCACAAAGTAATTTGGAGTGATGAGACCAAAATTGAGCATTTTGGCCACAACCATAAACGCTACATTTGGAGAGGAGTCAACAAGGCCTATGATGAAAGGTACAGCATTCCTACTGTGAAACACAGAGGTGGATCGCTGATGTTTTTGGGATGTGTGAGCTACAAAGGCACAGGAAATTTGGTCAAAACTGCATTCATCTTGCCATCAATATGTTACAAAAAATACTGGAGGAACATTTGCATTCATTCAGCCAGGAATCTGCGCATGGCACATACTTGGACATTTCAACATGACTATGATCAAAAACACAAGGCTAAGTTGACCTGTCATTGGCTACAGCAGAATAAAGTGAAGGTTCTGGAGTGGCCATCTCAGTCTCCTGACCTCAATATCATTCAGCCACTCTGGGGAGATCTCAAACGTGCAGTTCATGCAAGACAGCCCAAGAATTTACAGGAACTGGAGGCTTTTTGCCAAGAGGAATGGGCAGCTTTACTATCTGAGAAGATAAAGAGCCTCATCCACAAATACCACAAAAGACTTCAAGCTGTCATTGATGTTAAAGGGGGCAATACACGGTATTAAAGGGGTTGTAAACCCTCATGTTTTTTCACCTTAATGCATCCTATGCATTGAGCTACTTTCACACTGAGGTGCTTTACAGGCGCTACAGCACTAAAAATAGCGCCTACATAGCGCCTCTCCTGTCTCTCTCCAGTGTGAAAGCCAGCGGTGCGCTTGCAGGACGGTAAAAAAGTCCTGCAAGCCGCATCTTTGCAGTGCTGTAAGAGCGGTGTATACACCGCTGCTAAAGCGCCCCTGCCCATTGAAAACAATGGGGCAGCACCGCCAAACCGCCGGCATAGCACCGCTGAATCCGCACTTTCCGGGCGGTTTTAACCCTTTTTCGGCCGCTAGCAAGGGTTAGAAACCGCCCGCAAGCGGCCGAATAGCGCCGCTAAAACGATGGTAAAGCACGCTAAAAATAGCCCGCCCCAGTGTGAAAGTAGCCTTATGGGGCGTACACACGGTCGGACTTTTCGACCGGACTGGTCTGACGGACGCCGACGGACCAAATCCGGGGGGACAATCCGATCGTGTGTGGGCTTCACCGGACCTTTAGCGGACTTTTCCAGTCGCAAATCTGATGGACTTTAGATTTGGAACAGGCTTCAAATCTTTACGTCGTAACTCTGCCGGACCCAGAAATCCGCTCGTCTATATGCTAGTCCGACAGACAAAAACCAATGCTAGGGCAGCTATTGGCTACTGGCAATGAACTTCCTTATTTTAGTTCGATGTACGTCATCACGTACAAATCCGTCGGACTTTGGTGTGATCGTGTGTAGGCAGGTCTGTTCGTTAGAAAGTCCGTTTGGAAGTTCATCGAAAGTCCGCTGAAAAGTTTGTCGGGCCAATCTGGTCGAAAAGTCCACCCGTGTGTACACGGCATTAAGGTGAGAAAACGTCTAATCACCGGCCCAGCCCCCCCCTGTTTTAATCACCTGAGCCCATTCGTTCCCTCAGCGGAGGTGCGCTCTACCTCTTTGCCCATTATCTCAGCTCTTGATTGGTTAGATTGATAGCAGCGCAGCCATTGGCTCCCACTGCTGTCAATTAAATCCAATAACACGGGCGCCGGGGGCGGGGTCGAGTCCTGCATTTTGTGTAAATGTACACAGAAGCAGGACTCAGGAGCACGCCCGCACGGGTGTCCACCTTAGGAGAGCCTTCTCCAACGTGGGCACTTGATGTGGGGGGGAGCTACCAGCACCACCGGGGGACCCCAGAAGTCGAGGATCGGGGCCACTCTGTTCAAAACGATCTGCACAGTGGAGGTAAATATGACATATTTGTTATTCAAAAAAAAATAAATGAGCGTTTACAACCTCTTTAACCACTTCATTACCCAGCTATAGTAATATGATGCCCGCAGGAGGGATCTCCCATCCTGGACGGGCGTTATATGCCATCCTGGGCTTCCTGGCCGTCTAGGGGGCGCGCGTGAGCCCGCTGCGTTGCTCAGGACCCGCTGTGCGTGCCCGGCGGCCGCGATGTCTGCTGGGCACCCGCGAACACAGCAGGTCCACATCCTGTCAGGTGAGAGGAGACCGATGGTGTGTTCCCAGTACAGAGGAACACCGATCGGTCTCCTCCCCTTGTGAGTCCCCCACCCCCCACAGTTAGAATCACTCCCTAGGAAACATAACTAACCCCTCAATCACCCCCTAGTGTTAACCCCTTCCCTGCCAGTCACATTTACAAATGTAATCAGTGCAATTTTATAGCACTGATCGCTGTATAAATGTGAATGGTCCCAAAAATGTGTCAAAAGTGTCCGATATGTCCGTCGCAATGTCAGTCACGAAAAAAAATTTGCAGATCACCGCCATTGCTAGTAAAAAAAATAAAAAATAAAAATGCCATAAATATATCCCGTATTTTGTAGATGCTACAACTTTTGCGTAAACCAATCAATATACGCTTATTGCGATATTTTTGGTAAAAAAAAAAAAATGTAGAAGAATACATATCGGTCTAAACTGAGGAAATTTTTTTTTTAAATTAGGATATTTATTATAGCAAAAAGTAAAAAGTATTGTGTTTTTTTTTTTTTTCAAAATTGTTGCTCTTCTTTCGTTTATAGCGCAAAAAATAAAACCCACAGAGGTGATCAAATACCACTAAAACAAAGCTCTATTTGTGGGAAAGAAAACATAAAAATTTCATTTGGGTACAGTGTAGCATGACCGCGCAATTGTCATTCAAAGTGCGACAGCGATGAAAACTAAAAATTGGTCTGGGCAGGAAGGGGGTGAAGATGCCCAGTATTGAAGTGGTTAAGAACTGGTGTATGTAAACTTTTGATCAGGGTCATTTGGGTAGTTTCTGTTGTGATCATGATTTAAAAAGAGTAAACACAGTTGCTTGATAATAAATGGCTTCAGCCAAACACTAACCATGAGTGAAAGAAAAGTTTTTGTGTTATCATTCATATTCTCTGAAAAATGGCCAAGAATCATAAATTCTGCTAGGGTATGTAAACTTATGAGCACAGCTGTATAATAATACACCGCCTGAAGTGGATTAGAAACTGTACAACAGCTGCACTGTATTGTACACTGTGTACACCACCAGAAGTGTATTAAAAATTGTAATACTTACCTACTTATTACAAGTTTGTTTATCCCGAATTTTTGTAAGTGTAAACCCCTTTTTTTACAATAAATATACCAAACGGTATTACACTATGTGCAGTTCTCTTTATTTCATGCACATCATGGATCATTGCACCATTTGACGCGGTTCACTGCAAGTTTTGGAGTCTGTGTCCAAATACCGGGAACCTTTGGGGTATATCGGATGGGACCTATCCTGCTTACAGTGTCCTCCTGTGGTGGATTTCGTTGAGGTTCATCCTCACCAATGCCTGTTTGACACAGCTGCTATATGGTAAGTGTGTCCATCATCTCTGGTAAGTATACCAACCTTATCACTTTCTACTGCACGTTTTGGGATCCATATTTTATCAATTTCTCTGTACACATCAATAGAGACTTTCTATGGTTGTTTATTTTTTGGATTAACCGCCTCTTGGTGTCTTCATATGAATTTGGACTTGCACTTATATATATGGGTTGTTCATTCACTAATGTTCACTGTCGAATTGACATTCACCTTTTACGTTTATTAATTTACTTTTATATTCACCATTTTGAGTGCTACACTAATTTGTTTACATGTTTCTTTGCACTATATTGTCTAGTGGATCTTTTTATCTATCTTTATCTATCTTTTACACAGAGATAGCCTGTGAGGAAAGGAATGCTGATAACTGACAAGTGTGTTTTCATGTGACCAGCTGTGAGTGAACACAGCTGATCACATGGTAAAGAGCTGCTGTGATTGGCCCTTTACCCCGATATGTAGTCAAAAAGCATGTCTCGAGGGCACGCTGGAGGTGCACAGGTAGGAGGACATTCATGGACATTCTCCCAGAACTGGAGAGCTGCGCTCTAGCTATATAGCTATAGTGCGGGCAGGAAGGGGTTAAGGAAAAAATTTCATGCCATGGCTGACAAACAATAAGGCATTATTCTCGCGAGGCGGATCCGCTGCCTCGGAGTCCGCCAGCCCAGCGGGAGATCTCTCCGTTGATCTCCGCTGAGCCGGCGGATGACAGGTCCCTCTCTGCTCACTGAGTGGGGAGGGGCTTGTCGAGCGCCGCTGATTCCTATGGAGAGATCGGACGAAAATGGACAGCATGTCTGTTTTCATCAGATCTCACTTGATCCGATCCACCAGGGACGGATGCGAACGTAAGGGCATCCGTCTGATTTTAGCGGATCGGATGTCAGCGGACATGTCACCGCTGACATCCGTCGCTCCATAGACTAGCATGGAGCGCCCATTCCGACAGTGTGAAAGGGGCCTTTGACTAGACTTTAAATGCTGGCACCAACAGTTTTTTTTTGTGGTTAGGGAGCAATAGTACATTGAGAATGTCAGTTTTGCTGAGATTATTATATCCCCTACAGACCCTTCCGGTAGCCATTCTGTGGTCCTTCCTCCAAACAGTTATAGCAGAATTTCTGAATTTTCTATGTGGCTATAAGACTAGGCATCTATCATATCTCCTCCTGACCTTACCAAAGGAGAGTGGAGGCATAGGTTTTACTGATCTTTTAAATATTCTTATATAGTCCACCTTTTGAGGACATTGGATTGGATTAAACATACCTCGGAAAAGGGTTGGCTCCAATTAGAAGAGGATGTGTCCCCTCTTCCATTGCAAACCCTTCCCTAGCAAACAATGTCCTTGCCCTCTGCTATTAAATACCATCCCCTTATAGGTAGATAAGATGACATGACAAAGCACTGACTCCTTCACCACAGATAATGCGGTGATCAGGGAACCCTGCTGATAGCATCCAGGTACATTGAAAGCATCTGAAAACTGTAATTTTGGGGGGAATGGGGGGGTCTCCTGATGTAGTATGGGGGGGATAGGGGAGTCCTCTCCTCTCTGTCCCCTCTCTATCTCTCCTCTCTCACTCCCACTCTCTCACTCCCCCTTTCATCCCCTCTCTCTCTCACCCCCTCTCTCTCACCTCCCCCTATCTCTCTCAGCTCCTCTCACCCCCTTTTTTCTTTCTCTCCCCCTCTCTCTCTTTCAACCCCCCTCTTACTCTCACGCCCTCTCCCTCTGCTCCCCTCACCCCTCTCTCTCTCCACTCCTTTCACCTCCCCGTCTCACCTCCCTCTCTCTCCCTCACACCTTCCTCTCTCTTTCTCACCCCCCTCACTTTCTCTCTCACAACCCTCTCTCTCTCTCTCTCTCTCTCTCTCTCTCTCTCTCTCTCTCTCTCTCTCTCTCTCTCTCTCTCTCTCTCTCTCTCTCTCTCTCTCTCTCTCTCTCTCTCTCTCTCTCTCTCTCTCTCTCTCTCTCTCTCTCTCTCTCTCTCTCACATTTTTTCACCTCCCTTCCTCTCCCCCCTACTTTCTCTCCCCTTTATCCATCTCTCTCCTACTTTCCCATCTCTTTCTTTCCCTCCTATTCCTGTCTCTGCTCCATCTTTTCTCTCTCCCTTCTCCCACTTCGGCCTCATCCCCTCTTAGTTTCTAATAGGAGTTTCTGTGATATTTCAGGTTCTCAATAAAAAAAAAAAAAAAAAGTATTCTGTCAGTAAATTTTAAATTTTTTGTACAAAGTAATAAAATAATAAAAATGAAAAACTACTGACACTGTCCACTGGCCCACTGACACCAACTTCTGCCCTATTGACACCATCCTTTTTTGGAGGGGGGGGGGGGGGACACACAGAGTCTTTGCCCCAGGTAAAAAAAATGTCTTGCTTTACCACTGGCAGCAGGAACCAATGGCTCCAACTGCTCTCAAAGTATCCAGTGAGAGCAGCGAGTGAAGGGAGAGGAGCTGAAGATGGCCACAGTGCTGGATTGATAGAGGACTAAGTACGTGTTTAGGGAGGGAACAAGAGAAATATTTTTCACCCTAATGTAGGGAGTGCATTAAGGTGAAACATTTTTTAACTTTAGAACCACTTTAAGCTGTCCATATAGTCTGTATAATCTCCTTTATAGCTACCATCAACTTTGTACTAAAAGGGCCTACATGATTTTATACAAATTGAATGGATTATTTAGGTTTGTCATCATATTACAAAGCTTGGGAAAAACTAAAGGAGATTGTACAATCAGATTCTATAGTGTATGGCTACCTTTACCTTCTGATTGTACAATTCCCTCTTAACTATATAATATGAGGACAAACCTAAAGAATTTATTTAATTTGTTTCAAACCAGGAAGGCCCACAAGCAAAATAATGGATATTGTTCACATGTTTTTTTTTACTGTCACTGGGATGCGCAGGTGTTGTGTGCATTCCTGTGCTAGTAATCCCATTGCTGTCTATTGGGATGCAGAAGTTGCGTGGATACAGCTGCTGCCCCTAATGTGACATCCATGTGGTTGTGTGGCCCAGAATGTACCCAGGGTGCATTGAGGGCTGTGCACCCACACCCTCATGGGTGTCCCAATTGCCAGCTATGGGCCTGCTAGCATGGGGATGCACACACCTGGCATCCCCGGCACGGTAAACTTAGCCCTGCATGGAGCGTGGATTAAGGCTATTTTCACACCTATACAGGTGGTGCCACTATGGGACCCGCACAAATCCCCGTAGCTGCAACCACCACCTCGGGCGGATATCATTAATCCTAATGGTGAGGTAGGAGAATAACAGTAATGACTGCTGTGCAACGAACTCTGGTATGCAAGTTTTTTATTTCATTCTTCTAGCTAGCAAGAATGAACACTCCTGGCCCGACTCGTGTCTATACGCCAAAGAGTCCTCCTTACAGGAAATTCATTGTACATATAACTCTATCACATTACGTCACAAGCACACAGATGATACATTTCCTTTACAAAATATTCTGTCCCTTCACCTACTTCTACTAATGCAAGCAGCTTACCAAAGCATATAGTTTCACAAGTATTGCACAAGCCTTGCCTCTGCGGTTACCTCCTTAATCAGCTGACTGGCCTTTGACACATCCTGGACAGGAAAAGTGTGCTAAGCTAGACACAGATCGTTTTGCTAAAAGGGGGAAGTGTTCATTTGCCAATCCACAGCCTGTCACGTACAAAATGTTCTTAGCATGGTAAATAGGAATGGCTTCTTAGCTGGAATTCTAAATCAGCCCTACTACACACCTAACCATGGCCATATAATCTGATCCCCATTCCTACTTCATTCCCCCCTTTGATCATAATCATAGCGATTAATATGAGCGAGATTAAGCATCACTAAATAGCATACAGGTCTGCTTTCTAATGGATCAGAGCTCAATGTGACTGAGATTTTTTTTTTTTAGTCTTGGGGGGTTAATGGCTGGTATTTCCACATAGCCATAATATGGGTCGCAGCCTTTCTTTCTACGGTGGCCTCAATGAAACTCTGGATCATTCTAGTCCCAAGGGGAATCAGACAGGGCAGCAGCAGACATGCTATGAGTATTATTACAACGATCCCCAATATAGCCTTTACCCCATATACACTGGGAAAACCCCAATCTCCGAACCAGCTACCAGCATTGAGACCATCCCATGTTGGTTCCTCCACACACATAGCAATCTGTGACTTGTAAATTATCAGCCACACTTTCTGCTAATTCAATGAACAGGTTCTTTGTGCTAGGGGGCACTTCCATACCAGTGGCTAGCTCTTCATATAAAGAATGAAATAACTGATGATTAACACTCTTTGTTAGTTCAGTTTCTAGTGAGACATACACAATTGTACCGGGGTCTGATCCTTTACCATAAATATGAACTCCAAACTTATTTCCCCATTGTGCTAAAAACTGCACAGGGTTATGTATGGTGAAATTCACAGGGGTGCAACTTCCCACTGTGCAACTGGATGAACCAGCTAAAGATTGTAGAATGGCATCCTGATTTTTCATTCCCCATGTTCCCCAGGCAGCACACCTCCAGTTGGGGCAGTAATTCCATTCCTCTCCTGCACAGCTAGGTCCCAGTTTACCTGAACAGATGTACCTATCATTTCTTAAATACTCTCTCTCCCATTCCAATCCCCCACACCCTCCCCTTGGGAAGTGGTTGAGGTTGATGGCAGCACACACATCAAAGATTAGGCTTGCTGCAGTGCTGGGGTCAGTGATCAATGTTCGGTTTATCAGCCTACCGGTGGAACTAAAGCTCCGAACGGTTAGCCAGGTTTTATAGGGTGCATAAGTGGGGTCATAACAGGTTATCTGATTTTCAAAGGAGCACATTGAATAGGTAGTCCCATTATGTATGCAAGTACCAGTCTCTGTGCCCTTGCATTGATAATGGGAGTGCCACAATAACATCTTGGTAGTTACGGATCCTACTCTGGTAGTCTTTATACAAGGGTCACATGAGATACTCTCCCCCCCTGTTAACCTGGTCAGTATCACTATTATGACTATCAACAGTCTCATTATAACGATTTTAGTAAACATTACACCGATGAACATCCTCAGGCTTCAGCTTGTGCGTAGACCAACCAGCGTCCGGGCTGTGGTTGGAGCAGAGTTTAGTAGATATCCTTTATCTTCCGCCGTGCGTTGAGCCAGCAGCTTCCAGGGGTGTGCTGGCCGCAGGGCTGCAGTCTTTCTATCTTCTGCCGTGCGTAAATTCAGCAGCTTCCAGGGGTGTGCTGAACACAGGGCTGGAGTTCTTCCTTCTGATTTCTCTGGTCAATCTCAGTCTCAAAGGATCTTGGGGGTCTACTGTACTGTGCCAGGAGTCTGTGAGGTCAGCAGCTCGCTTTACCCTGGAGTGGTGTATCCAGGGTGTCACCTTGGCTACCTTAATGGCTGTTGGGGTAGATAGCAGAACAATATAAGGACCTCTCCATTTTGGCCCTAGTGGGGTTATGTTCCACTCCTTTACCCACACTGTATCTCCTGGTTTAAAGGGGTGTACTGGGTTCGACAAGCTTATGGGAAGTTTCTCCTGAACCCATTTCCCTATGTCCTGCATACTTTCCCCAAGTTTCTGTATCAGTTCATGGTTAACTACCCCTCCTATCTGATGCAAGTCTCCTCTTATCCCTCTAATGATAGGTGGGGGCCTACCATACAGTACCTCAAAAGGGGACAGATTTGTCCTCTTTGTTGGGGTACTCCGAATTCTCAGTAAAGCAATGGGCAACATCAAGGTCCACTCCATTTGGGTTTCCTGACAGAGCTTAGCCAGTTGTGACTTGAGTGTGCGGTTCATCCGTTCAACTTTTCCAGAGCTTTGGGGCCTATATGCGGTATGTAGTTTCCAAGTAATCTTAGGTGCCGTTGCTAATTCCTGGAGACACTTGTGGACAAAGTCAGGGCCATTGTCTGGGCCTATATCTGGGGATAAACATCTTTTACAAAACTGCTTCCGTCAGTAAAGTACTCAACGTTTGGATTTTCCAAGGGGCTGTCTTTCAAGTCTGGTCGGCTTACATATCCAATACCCGGAGACTGTCATGAGTTAGGGGTTCTTGTGAGGTGGGGAGCAGAGTGGCTGGGTTTAAAGGGTTTACAGTCTCTAAGTGGATACGAGGATTTTCACACAGCATAGCTTGATATTTAACCATTCGACTGTTCGTAAACCAGTGATTTCCCTTGTAATCCATTAATGCCTGTACTTGGTGTGGGACTCGGACATAAGTCTCCTGACCTAAGGACAACTTGTCAGCTTCCGCCACAAGGAGGGCTGTTGCTGCGATGGCTCGCAGGCAGGATGGCCATCTCTGAGCTACAGTGTCCAGTTGTTTTAAAAGGTATGCTACAGGGCGCTGCCAAGACCCAGAGTATTGTGCCAGGACTCCTACTACTATTCCTTGTTTTTCACTGACATACAAATAGAAGACTTTTTGGCTATCTGGCAAGCCTAGCGCAAGAGTCTGCATTAGGGAGACCTTAATGTCTTAATGCTCTGTTTTGCTGTTCTCCCCATTGGAAGGGTTCCTTTTCTCCCCCCTTTGTGGATTCATAGAGGGGTCTGGCTTTTATGGCAAAGTCCGGTATCCAGATTCAGCAGAATCCTGCCACCCCCAGGAATTCACGTACTTGCCGTCTGGTAGTCAGGGTGGGAATCTGACAAACAGCTTCTTTCCTGCCTTCTCCCAATTGTCTCTGTCCTTGTGATACTCTGAATCCCAGGTACTTTACAGTCTCTTGTCAAAATTGCACCTTTCTCCGGGACACCTTATAACCTGCCTCCCACAGTAATTGTAACAGTTCATTAGTGACCGCTGGGTGCATGGTCATTACAGCCTGATTGACCGCTCGGAGGTCTTGAACAGGATGACAGTGAGCTGTTTCAGGTTTCTGCACTGGGAGTAGAGGTGTATTCCAGGGAGACTGACAGGGTTTTAGAATTCCATAGTGTAGGAATTTGTTTAAGTACTTTTGTTTTCCTACTAGGGCTTTTAGAGGGACTGGGTACTGTTTCAGGCTGACTGGAGTGGCTCCTGATTTTAATTCAATAAGGATTGAGGGAACGTGTGTGGTTAATCCTGGTAGGTTGTCTTCTGCCCACAGTCCCGGGATGTCTTGCAGTATGCGGGCTTCAAAGGGATGCGGGGCAAGGGTCCGGCTATTTGCATCAGGATCTCTCAGAGTGGAAGTGGACACTTGATTAGGGAGCCCATGGACTACTACTGAGTTCCCTATTTCTGTCCTGCCTATACCCAGAGTGCTACGGTCAGGAGTATATTTACTGAGATTTAGCATTGACAAACTTGCTGAATCTGATGTAGGTGAACAACTACTTGAGTTCCCTTGTTTACTGGATGGGGCATTTGGACATGGCTCTAACCTGTCTCTATCTGAGGTCCTTTCCTCTACATACGGGGGAGGCAGATCTGTCTCTTCGGGTTGAGAATATATGTCTTTTGTTTGTTTTGTCAGTGGTACTACTCTTGTCCTAACTATAATTCTATACTGTTCCTCTTTCTGTGGCTTCTATCCACTGCAGGTCTTTGTCTCCCATTTGTCCAAAGGATGCACAATCATCCATACGGACTTTTTCTCCTAGCTGACTGACTGACTAACTGACTGAGGATTTATCCGAGAGATGCACAATCATCTGGACGGATATTCCTCCTGACTGGCTGACTGAGGATTTATCCGAGAGATGCACAATCATCTGGACGGATATTCCTCCTGACTGGCTGACTGAGGATTTATTCGAGGGATGCACAATCACCCGAACGAACAGTCCTCCTGGAAGGTGCGTCTTGGTCATGTTTCTGTAAGTCTGACATAATATTCTCAAATAATCAGTCAATGGTCTCTAAGTCAAGGGTTCCCTGTGGGGGCCACCGCGCTCCATAGCAGGGCCAATCTTTCTCACACAATGTTATCAATTTCTCAGGACTAAGTTTTTTTAAATTACAGTTCTTTAGAAAATCCCTTCTTAAAGTTGGAGATCATGGTTTGTAGAGGAGATTCAACACTATGTTTCCCACCCATTCTTATAACCTAACAGACACCAAGACAGACACAGAGGGTAGGGTAAATGATGAGAATTCAGTAAGGGGTCTGAATCCTCGACACAGGTAGGGACAATAGACAACGCTTCCCTCGGTCAGTGGCCTGGACGTGGTCTCCCAGCCAGGAACCGCACTTAAAAGAGGACACGGTCACTTCACCACAAAGTGATGTCTCATACACACATCAATCATACCAGACATTCCCACCCAAAAATTACTGACTGACTGAGGATTCGTCCTAAAGATGCACAATCATCTAAATGGACGTCTCCCTCGGAAGGTGATCAGGCTTCCCTTCTCTCGATCCGTCGAGAGGCTGGCTGGCTGTCTTAACTGTTATCCAAAAAACAAAAGTAAAAAGGCTCTCACCTGTTCCCGTTGGAGCTCCAGCTATCTACTTCTTGGATTCCCAGGTCCTTTTGACGCTACGAAGGTCGTCCACAGCAGGCCACCAAATGGGACACAGCGCAGTCTCCTAGATAACAGTTCTAGAAGGCGCCTTTTGAGACTACGATATAACCCACAGGGCTGGCCTCTCGGACCATTCCTTGTAGGTCTGGTGGAAAACAGTGCCACCTGCCTCAACAGGTCACACCGATATTCCCCCCTTACGGCCAATGCACCAAATGAGGTAGGAGAATAACAGTAATGACTGCTGTGCAACGAACTCTGGTATGCAAGTTTTTTATTTCATTCTTCTAGCTAGCAAGAATGAACACTCCTGGCCCGACTCGTGTCTATACGCCAAAGAGTCCTCCTTACAGGAAATTCATTGTACATATAACTCTATCACATTACGTCACAAGCACACAGATGATACATTTCCTTTACAAAATATTCTGTCCCTTCACCTACTTCTACTAATGCAAGCAGCTTACCAAAGCATATAGTTTCACAAGTATTGCACAAGCCTTGCCTCTGCGGTTACCTCCTTAATCAGCTGACTGGCCTTTGACACATCCTGGACAGGAAAAGTGTGCTAAGCTAGACACAGATCGTTTTGCTAAAAGGGGGAAGTGTTCATTTGCCAATCCACAGCCTGTCACGTACAAAATGTTCTTAGCATGGTAAATAGGAATGGCTTCTTAGCTGGAATTCTAAATCAGCCCTACTACACACCTAACCATGGCCATATAATCTGATCCCCATTCCTACTTCAATGGCACACCACCCGCACTGGGAACTGCTTTGTACTTGCAGTTCCCATGTTGGCTGCAATTTCCAAAGTAGCGCAGGCACTTCTTTACTGCATTTCACAGGGTACAGAAACCCATTCAAATGAGCAAATGCGGGCTGCACTGCCTGCACAAGTGTGAGCCTAGCCTAAATTATTATTATACACGATTTTTTTAGCGCCAACAGTTTACGCAGTGCTTTACAATGTAGAGGGGGGACAGCACAATTACAGTACAGTTCAATACCGAAGGGACAGGAGGGCCCTGATGGTAGAGCTTACATTCTGAAGGGAGGGGGTGGTGGTACAAAAGGTAATAGATGCAGGGAATGATTTGATGGGGGTGAATTGCCCTGTGTGAATGGAGATTGTATAATTAATAAACTTCCATGTATTGTTTATACCTATAGGTAAGCTTATAATAAGACTTATCTATAGCCAAGGCCGGTACAAGGGGTGGGCAGAAGGGACGGATGCCCTGGGCGGGACCATTTACTGGAGGAAGGGGGGCGCAGTAGAGACCATGCTACAGACAGCTTTGATCTGTGGCTGCAGCACTCCCCTCCTACCTCCTCCTCTTGTTTGACACACAGCGCCGGGCTAGCTGTGTGTCACACAGCTAGGTCTGTGTGTGTGTTCGGCGGCGCCGTAAAAAGGACACGCCCCCCTAGACTGGCTCATGTGGTAGCAGATTGAATCAGTGTTCCGCCTATCACACGAGCCAGTCTAGGGGGGCGGGACCTTGTTACGCCGCCGAACACACACATAGACCCAGCTGCGTGACACACAGCGCTGCAGGAGATGTCGGCTGTGTGATGCATCCAGGGCAGGCTATGGTGAGTCTGCATTCATAGGCAAAGTGAGGCTGATTATATGGTCACAGAGAGAGGGGCTGCGATTATGGTCACAGAGCGGCTGCAATTATGGTCACAGAGGCTGCGATTATGGTCGCAGAGAGGCTGCGATTATGGTCAGAGGCTGCGATTATGGTCACAGAGAGAGGCTGAAATTAGGGGCACAGAGAGAGAGGCTGAAATTAGGGGCACAGAGAGAGAGGCTGAAATTAGGGGCACAGAGAGAGAGGCTGAAATTATGGGCACAGAGAGAGGCTGAGATTATGGGCCCAGAGAGGCTGCGATTTTGGGCCCAGAGAGGCTGCGATTATGGGCCCAGAGAGGCTGCGATTATGGGCCCAGAGAGGCTGCGATTATGGGCCCAGAGAGGCTGCGATTATGGGCCCAGAGAGGCTGCGATTATGGGCCCAGAGAGGCTGCGATTATGGGCCCAGAGAGGCTGCTATTATGGTCACAGAGGGGCTGCAATTATGGGCACAGAGAGGCTGCGATTATGGGCACAGAGAGGCTACAATTATGGTCCCACAGGCTGTGATTATGGTCACAGAGGCTGCGATTATGGTCACAGAGAGGCTGCGATTATGGTCACAGAGAGGCTGCGATTATGGTCACAGAGAGGCTGCGATTATGGTCACAGAGAGGCTGCGATTATGGTCACAGAGAGGCT